>JBBCBC010000035.1:6293192-6637096 GCA_037126765.1 Stenogyne calaminthoides | reverse complement strand
AGAGAAGTCGGGAACAATGTACCGCAGCCCATATTCCGCTTCAAGAAGAGATTTAACCGATGTCCGCTTCTTCAAAACCAAGAGATCAATTTATTTCCCGTGAACCGACATGAACCCAGGTCGACTTCAGATTCTCGCGAACCTCCTCGAATCCAATCGTAATACCCACTAAGTCTAGATTGTCATCCGGGATGGGTAAATTAAACCAAGGTTTATAGTCCCCTTCAGATACTGAGAACTGCCAAATGCTTCTAGGTGGCTTTTGTATCGATTTGCTTGGAAACTGAACATACACTACATCGCAGTAATGTTCGGTCTCAATAAGCCGTATATTGATCCAATAGAGCTCTATATTCCTTCTCGATTCGCTTCGACCATCTTCATCCGATCCATCTTGAACCCATTATCATTGGAATTCGCTTCCTTGCAAAGCAGTTGAACCCGAACTTTAAGAGATTCCTTGCATTTCACCGTAGATGAATATCCTTCTCAGATTGGGCTTACTTGTAATCCTAGAAGTAATTCATATGACCCATCACGGACATTCAATTTCTCAGATCAACTTGCTGAACTCACATGTTTCTTGTTGAGATCCAAAGATGATGTCGCCCACGAAATCAACCATCGTAATATCTTTCCATCTTCTATTCAAGATAAGGTTCTCGCTTTTTAGTAAAACCCTTTTAGTAAGAACGAGAGCTCGTGGGCTACTGAACTTGATGAGCTTGTTTAAATCAAAGAGCTTTGAGTAAAACGGTACACTTGGCTGCCTTTTTCAAAGCCCGAGGTTGTTCGACATAAACTTCCTCTCGCTTAGTACCCTCATGAAGAATGCACCTTTACGCCCATCCGACACACAAAGGAACCTCTGGTGGAAGCATATTTAAAAATGAAATTTTAACGGCGAAGCGATCGGGGCGAAAGGTCTCATCATAATCAATTCTTTCGACAGAATACCCCAAGAACAAGTTTACCTTTATTCCCGTTATGACATTTTTTCTCATCTCTTGTTCTTGAATACCCACTTCGCGCCAATTACGCCTTGATGAGTTGGTCCGCCCACCAATTCCCCAAACTTGATTTTCAAACCGCTCCAAATTTCTCCTTCTACGGCTGTAATCCAGCCAAGCCTTTGTAGAGCCTTCATCGAAGTCGGGTTCCTTCATAGACAAGATAACAACAAGATACGGCACTTTCACCAATTTGATGTCTAGTTTTGACTCTATCGACGGGTCTCCGATAATCGTGATCAGCTGGATGACTAAGAATCCGTGTCCTTCGCTCACGCAAAGGCTCGATCGAGAACATCATCCATATCCGATAGTTCATTACTAGTGATGGGAGGCGCGGAATTATGATCCACTTGATAAGAAAGATGTCTCAACCGATGTTGGACCCATCAGGCGCCGATAAAACCGCTCACAGAACTTCGGGAAGTTCCCCCTCTAACCTCGGATGGTTTATTGATATTGTCTCACCAGAATACCTTCTTTCAATCGACAGCTTGTGTGTGTACCTTTGGGTCTGTGGACCGCTGAATCAAAGAAGATCAAGTTCGGGGATTTTACACTTTTACGGTTCAAATTATTTTTCGGTTCTGATGCTTAGCCGATTTTTTGCATGTCGCACGCTGGATCCGCACGGCTTGTTTCGGAGGCGCTTTTTTCTGTTCAAGATGTCTCATCAAAGACACATGGGGTGTTTTCTTCCACAACCAGTTCATTTGTTGTAAACTCAAAGCCTTGCCGGATGATGAATATCCCAAGAATACCCCTTATCCGACTTCGCCTCAAAAGTCTTCAAATCGATTTTTCCTATTGTTAGAATGAAACACTTTGCACTAAAAAACATGGAAGTATAAAACACGCAGGTTTTCGGCTTTCCACAGTCATAGCAAGTTTTCGCGAGTCTTTTGTAGAACATCCGGCTTCGGTACGGTACGTGGTTTATCGCCGCCTAAACCTGCTTGTATGCGGTTCGGGGCCTAACAGCGCGAAAGCAACAGAGTTCTCGCTTTCGCAACTCCATTTGTTGTATGCGTTTTTGCACTGACGCTTCATGATGTATACTAAACTCAAGGTAAAAAAATCTAATAAAGGTATTCGTGAACTCAGACTTTTATCCGGATCCGATCTTTACTATGCTAACACTTTTCTTCATTTTGTAGCTTTCTGAAAGCTTCGGGTATCTTAGTCGTTGCCTTCGCTCTTCTTGTATAAGAATACAACCCAAGTAAACTTGGAATAATCATCCACGCATTACAAAGAGTATATTCAAGGCCCATCTAGACTCACCCGGAGTAATCGGGTCCCCTAATAGATCCATAGGGAGCAACTAATACTCTTACTGGGGGTCCGTCCGTATTCCCTTTGAATGATGCTTTTTAACTTGTTTTTCCCATCCGGATACGCAAGACATGTCCGATCTTGGGAGAATATCTCATTCGAAGTCCTCAACCAAAGACATCCTAATGATCTTGTTAAGAGTCTGGGGTTCGGGATCACCCTTGCGCTGCAGCTACAAATCGCTACTTAACTCTTAACAATTACATGTATTCTTTGGGGCAACTCGTCTAATCACATGTAGAGATCGTACCTTCCTGGAACCGCTTAGCAAGATTTGTTGAGTGGCTCGATTCCTGTCGCATACTCGCTGTTACCGAGAACTCAACGTCAATCCGTCATTAGACTGCAGGATATCGATAGTAGATTGTGCTTTAATCCTTCTCGGTTAAACGACTCCAGCTTACTTGTACATCATCATTCTTTACTATTCCTGAATCTGGTAAAGCCAAAGTTATCACCGAAGAGTACACTGGCCTTCTTGTTCTTTCAGAAGAGCTGCGAGACGCTTGCTCTGGGCCATGTGCTCGGAAAGCATCCACTATCACGTATCAGAGAAGTTTCTTTGTGCACTCTTTGCTTGGTTAAACCCCATGCGAACCGCGCAATCAAATCAGTTTTAGGCAAATTTCTTTGGAATTGGGTCCCTGGGGTTAGTGGTGGTCTTAGGATCCACACAAACAAGAAAGCACTTCTATGGTAACCGAAAGATTAGAAGGTCCGATTTGTCTTCCATACATATCAACATAATCATACGCCTTTTTATGCTTTATTACAGATGATTATTCGTAAGGCGAGCCTTGGGTGACTTAGAAGACTTGGGATTTTTTTTATATTTTTTGTCTTTAATCTAGTGCCTTATGCGCAAGAGTCTTCTAGATCTCAAGTTATAAGGGTAGGTACGACCGCTATCATCAAAAGATTCATATTTCGCTTTAAGGTGGTTTTTTAATTTACCTATACTTGATCGGGTCTCGATTAGATTTCCTTCTTACGTGTCAGTTCTTCTCGATACCTAATCACGATCGTTGAGGTCTCTTCTTCAAGAACCGCTTTCTGATTCCCTACCGATGTTTTATCATTGGGGTCCATTTCTTCCTTTCGACAGCACCGCCTTTACTTGCTCACAGTGTCTTTTTCCCTTATCGACATACAAGTTTAATTTTTAGTGTATTTTTGTCGAGACTCGCTTTTGATTACACCCTTCAAGTGAATCAAACGGCTTTTGGAGGATGTGGTTCTCATAATTTCTTTTAGTCGGCTGCTCAAAAATAGGTTGAATTTCTGAACGCTTTTAGATGACTTGAAACCTCCTATTTTCTTCCGCAGACTATCCTCAAAGATTGAAGACTCTATGTATTTTAATAGCTCATTAAATTTAGCTTGAAGGATTTTGAAATCATCACCTTGTCGCTTATTTATCAAGTACCGATTTTTGATCCGCTTTCTCCCGACGTAAGATTTAACTTCGAATAACGTTAAGTTCTTCGGCCATCTTCTCGAGAAGCCAAATGACTTTAGTTCAAGAGCTTTACCGAGAGCATTCTTTTAATGTCGATTATTTATGATCCTTAGTTTGTTTTGTCATTTTCAGCCTTCCATTATCAGAGTGTTGTTCATCAGACGAGAGATCATCAAGCAATCGGTCAGAGTAGAGCCGCAGGTTAATCTCTCCAAGAAAAAGCAATAATAGCAGGTGGAAATTGAAAAAGGTATATTCGAGGTTACCTCCGATTGGTCCTCTCGCTATCAGCAGACTTCATCGCCATTCAAGAGAATATCGTGATCTTCATGCTGTGGAAGCTAACAAGATCGCTTTTATCGCATAAGCCTTTACAGAGTGAGTAACGAGTCCTCG
The DNA here is from genome assembly GCA_037126765.1 of Stenogyne calaminthoides. Taxonomy (NCBI): domain Eukaryota; kingdom Viridiplantae; phylum Streptophyta; class Magnoliopsida; order Lamiales; family Lamiaceae; genus Stenogyne; species Stenogyne calaminthoides. The sequence continues at coordinate 6,632,896 of JBBCBC010000035.1, read as the reverse complement.
GCGTGATAGGAGTCAATAATTCTGTGATGCTGGCCGACTGTGGGTTTCTTTATCTCGAGGCGCGGTTTCTTTTGTTTCCGCTTTTTCCGGAGTTTGTGTCGTATAGCTGGTGTGCCGTGATGGACTCGGGTTTCGCAGCTTGAAGCATGATCCTCGATTCACGAATCTCTTCTCGCCAGTGAGTCACTGGTTCAGAGGATCACAAGACTTCTTCTTTCATAGTAACTGTTCTTCACGATTTGTTATCTCTTCTTATCCGGCTATATCATCTTTTTCTTCGCGGATCTCTTCGATCATCGATCCGGTTCTTTCGGATCTGCCGGCTTTTCCCGCTTTTGATAGTCACTGAATCTCCGACTTATTATATGCTTAACAGTTCGGGGCTTCGATTCGTCATTGTTGCTTTGGAACGCGAACTGGATGACGTTGAGGCTTTCAGCGCCGCTTTCGGCTATCCGCTTCCTTCGATTAAGTCGAACTCGTGAGCTTTAAAGCTTTAGGGGAACGCTTTACTTACCATCTTTGAAATGTCTCGCAATCCTGATTACCGCGGACTTTCATATGTCCCATTTTTAAGCGAAGTCTCGTATTATTTACCATCATGGTGATCCTCCCATCGAGGCTCGTTGATGGTCTCGTTGCGGTAACATCTTTAGCTTTTTGAACTTCACCGCCGGACTTTGTACGGGCCTTTTATCCGATCATTTCCTCCGATATCTCAACAAAGTATCCCACATTGCTTTCCCGCGGGGTTTTGAGATACTTTTATCTTCTCTTGGTAACTTTATCCATCGCCTTTCATGACGATTATACGCCTCGAGATTGTATCTAGAGTATATATGCCTTTCTTTCCTCGCATCCATCAAGGCCGGCTTTTTCGCACAAGACTTCCGCAAAGTCTCGATCTCCTCCAACCGCCGGGTAGTCGTGGATATATGATGATGGGTCCTCGCTCAATGACTTCCATCATTCGCCGCTTATCAATCCTTAGATGGTCGCATATATATATGGCCCAATCAGCATACTCATCAATTGAAAACTTAGGCAAATCATGATACATACCATGTATTATCCATGCCGAAAGTGATTTTGAAAATGAATGAAGTTTAAAAATAGTTTTTCAAGATCTGCTCAAATGACCACAAAGATTCTTCCTCAAGAATCGATGATACCAAAGCCGCCGTCCGGTCGTAGTACCAACGCTCGATACCACTTGTAGGTCCTTAACGGGTTTTTATGAAGGGTGGAAGTCTGGGGGGAGGTGAATGGGCTTTTAAAACTTTTTCGTGTGGATCGGTGTGAACCGCAGATACCCGATCAGTAGCGAAGGTATCGGGCAGATCGATGTTCAATTCTCGAAGGTGCCGAGGCGGTATGTTTGATATATCCGGTTTAACCTAATGGCTGTGGAAGTTTGTTTTTACCCATGTGAAAAACCGATTTTATCAATCGATTCTTAAGTTTTCAACCAACGGTTGACTAAAGTGTCAATATGATCGAATCGGTTGCCGGTGCGCGGTGAGCTTAACTTTTTAGAATATGTATGCGGTTTAAACTTCAGTAGTGTGACTTGTGTAAAGCGATAAGAAAACAAGTAAATGCACACAAGACTTTTATAGTGGTTCGATTGAAACCCGCCCCACGCCCACTCTTCCCCTTAACGGGAACCTTAACCTACTTAACCCGGCGGACTTATATCCTTTTCGGGGATGGCCGAGATGTTTACCGAAGTTCTCACTCTAAAAAACTTAACTCTTTGGACTTATATCCTTTTTCCGGGATGGAGAGATGTTTCCGAAGTTCCCACTCAAGCTTAACCTACGGGACTTATATCCTTTCATGATGGCCTAGATGTTTATCGAGTTCCCACTCTACAAACGTAACCGGCCGGGACTTATATCCTACAAAAGGATAGCCGAGATGTTTAATGAGTTCTCACTCTACGGACTTGACCTAACTTCAAGTTTGGTAAAGAATGTTTGAGGGTTCCAACGAAATCTATCCGGTGCTTTTGGTAGCCAAAATACTAGTGGATAGGATTTCTTGCTAAGACCCATGGGATGAACACTCTAAGAATAATCTTTCAAATGTAGTGTTCTTTGAACGGAGAATTTGTTGTAGCTTTGAAAACTTTTCGCTTGTTCTCACTTGATGGTTCTTTTCGTTGGTCTCGCTTGTTGGACTCTTTTCTTTTCAAAGTAAAGTTCGATCTCATTTTATAGACCTTTAAATCAAAGAGCCGTTGGAGAGCAATTTGAATTTTAGGCTATATTAGGTAGGTCAGAGGATATGATTGTGACGTCTTTCGATTATCTCGGCGTGGCCATGCGGCATGATTAGTGGCGTTTTTGTTCCCAGCTGCCGTATCCCATATTATCGGCACTTTTGTGGACGATGTCGCTTTCTCATTAACTGCAGCGCATGACGCCGTGAATTTACCCGCGGCGATTTATATTCCTTTTGTAGAGGATTAGGTCCCGTGCGGTGTATCTTTTTGATTGTCACGGGTGTGGTGACTTGACGAATTAAGCGTCGATCTACCTTGTTCGGAAGTCTTCATATGCATTGTCTTAGCTCAATAATGCCAGACTCCTTTGAATGTAGGTTTTTTTTTGATCTTCTTGGTGTCCTCGGCCTCGGTGTATTTAATGCATCGAGAGTATTCGGGTTTGTTCCGAAGCTCTGACTTTTATCGAAGTCTTGAGGTTCATCGAGTCTTAGGTGTCTGCTCTGAGTTTTTCGGGTTCATCCCCGAGTCTTCGGGTTCATCCCCGAGTCTTCGGTGTCTTCTTGTCTTCACTGATTTTCCCGACTTCTTGTCTTCTAATTTGTGCTTAGCCATCTGATCATCTGACCTTATCTGGGTCAGCTGATTCTTCGACCTGACCTATACATATTGAGTTCTCCCTCAATATGTGACCTATCTTTTACATCGACCATCTATACATTTCACCGGTCATCTTATCGATTCCTAAGTCATCCGTCCATTAACAGTCCGACCGTCCCACATAACCTTGCTTTTGGAACTTCCATCAAAAACTAAATTACATATTTCCCAACATAATCATAAAACAATTCTAACCATTCTAGTCAATCATCAATCTAACAATTCTATCACATATATAACACATATATAATCATAAAACAATTCTAACCATTCTAGTCAATCATCAATCTAACAATTCTAACCATTAATCTATCATATAATTATATATAAAATATCATAATCAACCAAATTACACTAACATGCATATACGTAATTGAAATAAATATACGTAATTGACTAATTAAACTAAAATACATATATATAACATCGAATATATATTTCAAATTATATATATATATATAAACGTACGAAACAAAAAATAAACGGTTAAAAATTAGAAAAAATATCGTCAAAAGGAAGAATACGACGATACGAATTGAATCACGTGCACCAAATGCTCAGGACGACGATAACGAATGGCGTACGGCGACAGTGAAGGATGATTTATACGCGAATAGAATCGCATCTGAATGTTGAAATCGCAGGTTATATAATCGAAATTTTCTGATGGATTTGCGATGGATACTTAATTGCCGTCGTAGTAAGCGTGGTAAAAACCATCGCTTTGTTCAAAAAAATTGTCGCTAAACTCATTTCAAAGGAGGTCAAGTGCGAGATGCTTCGCGGTTCGGAAGTCCGACTTTAGCGGCGGATATAACTGTAAGTAAATACCGATTTGACCAAGTTCAAAAAATCCATCGCTACACACCGCTACATTGTGGATTATTAGCGCGATACTAAAACCATTGCTATATTCGGGGACTTTAACCGTTTTGAATTTTTAAAAAAACTGTCGCTAGTAGCGAAGGTAGTTGAATCCAGGGCTAAAATCCATCGTTAAAACCTCCGCTTTTTGTAGTGTACTCCCCAAATCTTATATACACAAGATATGCACAAATTCCAGGAGAGAGGCGAAACAATTAGGAAAAGAAAGAAAAAAAAAGAAAGAAGAGGGTTGCACTAGTTAGCAGAAAAAAAGGAGAAATATAGAAGAAAAGAAAGAAGAGGATTCGCCGGCTGAGGGATTAGTAAAAATTTATAAGATTGAAGCGTTGATTAAATGTCGAGAAAATAAATCGTGATTTTAAATTTTAGAGTGTGTTGCCTCACTTTCGGTAAGTAGAAATTCATCCGCAACTCACAATGCATAAACTTAATACTTTGTGAATTATTTATATTTGATTGGTGATGTTTGAGTATTTAAGTGTACAATCATATTTGATTGTTGTTCGCTGATTATCATGAAATAAACTTGTGAATTTAATAGTTGTTATGGAATGAACATGTAAGTTTCAAAGTTATTGTGGATTGAACCATTGAGTTCAATAAGATATGAGATATTGAATGTCAGATTGCATCAAACATATTATACATGGACATGAAAAACATATCATTATGCGTGTATGCATGAATGATCTCCTCGCAGGCTCACTAGAGCTCGAACAAGGTGATCATGTGATAGCAGAAATGGATTAGGTGACTTGTATTATTACGTGATGAAGGGAATCAGATATCGCTTATGCCGACATATGTAAGAAATGGGGGGCCCCAACAAACGTTTTAGAAATGGATAAGGTGATTAGAAATGGATAGGGAGTAGAAATGGATAGGGATTTGAAATTGATGGATGAGTAGAAATGGATAGGGTGATTAGAAATGGATAGGGAGTAGAAATGGATGGGATGAATAGAAATGGATAGGTGATTAGAAATTGATAGGATGAATAGAAGTGAATGTGATGATTTCAAGAGTGAGAGTTTATGAGAATGATTTCCAAACAATTCATGCCATGCATAATTTCTACTTTCATGAAGTTTTTATCTCACATAGTTTATGCATTGAGGTAATCATGAGATGAAATGACGAGTTGGCCTACTTCGACAAGTCGTGGAGCTTCAGAGGTATTGAGTGGTCAGGTACATAGATGACTTAATTGCATTGGACATACCGTGGCTTATCAGGCATCCGATAAAATATATTTTGTCTCTTTTAGATATGTATTATGTTATGGTATAAAATCTAGTGTGTAAGATGATAATGATGTCATAATTGTTGAAAGAATGAAAAATTATAAATAGGTTACGATTTAATTATATTTATATTCAGATAATATTGGGTTAAATAAGGGTGTCGTGAGTAATCGGAATGGATGTCCTTTTCTTTTAACTAAGTCTTGAAGAAGAAATCTATATGCAACAAAAGGAAGGCTTCATTAAAAAGGCCAAGAGCATCCGTTTCAGAAGCTCAAGAAGTCCATCTAGCGGATGAAGCAAACATCCGTGCTTGGAATCAATGTTTTGGTGGGGTTATAAAATCCTACGATTTTTGATCAAAACGAAGTTCGAAAGTTGTGTGCCAAGAAGCATGTTGGAACTACTTTGGTATTCTTGGTACTATACCTAGACGATATTACGCTCATCGGGGACAATGTAAAGGTATTGTCGGGCATAAAGGGCATGGTTGTCAAAACACTTTGATATGAATGATTTAGGAGAAGCCGGTCACATACTAGGGATCAAGATCACTCGAGATCGCAAGAATAGGATGATCAGCTTGTCGCAAGCTTCATACATAGACACTGTCTTGAAGCGATTCAGCATGCAGGATTCCAAGAAAGGTTTTGTACCTTTCAGACATGGAATCCATCTATACAAGGAAATGTGTCCTAAGACACAAAAGAAGATAGATGACACGAAAGGCATTCCTTATGCTTCTACCGGCCGGAAGTATAAATGTATGCAATATTGTCTGCACGAGACCGTATCTCCGCTTTATCGCCGCATGCATGGTGGCCGAATATCGAGTAACCAGGGAAAAAGAGTATTGAACTTGATTAAAAACATTCTGAAATATCTAAAAAGAACTCTGGATAGAATGTTGGTTTATCAATCAGACAGTCTAATTCCCATCATTTACACGGACTCAGATTTCCAATCAGACTTAGATTCCAGAAAGTCTACCGCGGGTAGTGTGTTTTGCATGGGAGGAGGAGCCATGACATGGAAAGCTTAAGTAGAAATGCATCGTAGATTCTACCATGGAAGCCGACGTGGCGCTTGTGAGCCAAATGCGAAAAGCCGGTTTGACTCAAGAACTTCTTATCGACTTGGATGTAGTTCGGATTTCCAACCTTATCGCGGTCCTACTATGAATATCTTTGAGCAAGAGCAAAGTCCAAGGGAACCAAGAGCCCACAAGGCCAGCAAACACATAGAAAGAAAATACCATCTTATACCAGAAATCGTTAAGAGAGGAGACATAAATTGCAAAGATTGTGTCAGAAGATAACCTAGAAGATCCATTCAGAAAGGGTCTGCCTCGTAATACATTCAGAGGAGACATATGGAAGGAATGGGTGTCAAGAAGCGTTGCCAATCTACTTTGAGTATGTGGGAGAAATGTTATTAGGTTCATGAAGGTGACATTAGATGTCATGTAGAACATTTAGACGTGTTGTAGTATACTTAAAAGTAGACTTTGAGTATAAAGGGAGATTGTTGGGATTATACTAGAAAGTATGTTTTTACTTTCAGATAACCAAAATGAATTTACCTTTATTTACCAAAAATTAAATTATTTATCATTGTTGTTTTAAATATGATTGAATGTTATATATATTTATCTTGATAATGCTCCATACATAGACGTATTACATTGTAGTTAATATGCGTGGTGATACCGCATCACGTAAGATCACATTAACAACTCCTGTAAACAAGTACAAATTCACAACCTAGATGGAAATTAACAACCCATCGTGAAAGGTTGAAGTGTAAGGCTTAGATTTGCTTGTCTTGACCAAATGATTACACTAAGCGATTCGATGCATGCTGAATATGACCTACAAAGAGGATAAACTCTTAAAGATCTTGACTTTTGGGATGAAGAGTTAAACATCGAATGGTTGTTGATTTCTTAATCTGTACTTAATAAGGATTGTGTGTGATTAATAATTATTGCTTTGACTTATCTTTGGAAGAGAATCATATATTACGACTTCGATAATTTTATATCTTGGGCAATAATATTTCTTACATGAAGATTGCTAAATTAATACAGAGAATCGCGGTGCTTGAAAAAGTTTTGCGGATTTGTCCCCTTGGTGGGCTCGAAGTTTTATCATACCAAATCTTGCAAGTAAAATTTGTATCCCAGATGGATAATAATGTTGAAGTTGTTCTTACTCCAAGGAAAAAATATTAATTAATATAAACATTGTAGGTCCCGAAAGGGGTTCATTGGCGTAAGTCTAGAGGAAGGGGTGAATAGACTTAAAACTTTTGTGTGTATATCCGGTGTAAAGCGTGGTTTTTCCGATCAGAAAAGCGGAAGTGAGCGAAGATGATCGATATCCAACTTCATCGATTGCCCGAGGGGCAGATCATTTTGGTGTCTATCGGTTTAACTACAACGGCTGGCTAGTTTTATACCCGTGAAAAACCGGTTTATAACAAATCGATTAAAGTTGTTTTCAATCGAGTTGACTATGGAGTCAATCCGACGGATCAATAACTTGGTGCAAAGGCGATCCTAACTTTCGAATATGTATGCAGATTTAAGAAAGGTTGTGTGCAATAGTGTAAAGCAATTAATCAATCGTAAATGCACACAAGATTTATAGTGGTTTGGGACAACCACCCTACGCCCACTCTTCCCTATCACAAGGTGCACCAACTTAACCAACTTGGACTTAGTTTATTGTGTTAGTCCAACACATTACACCAACAGATATTTATAGAGTTCTCACTCAACGATCCCAGAAATCAGCACTAGAAACCCTAGTCTGAAATCTTGCAAAATAAACTTAACCTAACTTTGGGTTTTGGTAAAGGTTTGTTGTTGTTCCAACTCGAAATATATCCTAGTATTTGTGTAGCCTAAAAGCTAGAGGATGAAATTTCTATGCTAAGAACAATGAGATGAACACTTAGAAAATAATCTTCAAGGTTGTGTTCTTCGTATGAAATTTGGCTATTGTATGAGCTTCTTGATAATTTCCGTCAGATCTTCACTTTGAAGAGTAATCCTATATTTATAGACCATGAAATCAAAGAGCCATCGGAGTGCAATTTGAATTTCGCTATATTTGTAGATATGGGGATTGATTTTGACGCGGCTCGGGACCAGGGATGGCCGAAAAGCATGAATAGTGTCTTTTATAGCCGTTTTGACTTTGTAGCACCAAATCCTCGCAGTTAATGTCACCTTTTACGTGACGATGTCGGCGCTCTCATTGGTTAACAAAGTACAAAGACTTCGTTTTGTTCTACCAACTAAAAGTTTGACATTCTTCATTGTCCCGTAATGCGATGATCCGATGTAACAATATTTAGTTAACATCGAGTGAGTGACTGATCGGATAACCGACCGAGTCCCCGATAGAGTCTTTCGATTTGTGGTTGTCTTAAAGACAACTTCGGCGCGATTTGATGTAAGTCTTCCGGTCTTCTCGGTCTTCTTGAGTCATCCGATCTTCGGTCTTCTAAACTTGAGCTTTATGTCTTCACCGATCATCGACCTTATCCGGTCATCGATATTTTTGACGACATATACATATTGAGTTCCCCCTCAATATGTGACCTATCTTTTACATCAGCTATCTATACATTTCAGCTGGTCATCTTAATCTGATTCTAAATCATTAGTCAGCTAACAGATCTGACTGGTCCTATTACAACTTATTTTGGAACTTCCATCAAAACTTAATACAAATTTCCCAACAATATCCCCCTTTTTGATGGAACCAAAACACTTAATCGAAAAAACAAATGACATAAATAGAAATGCAGATAATGTAAAATAGTGCACATTTCAGAAGACAATGAGATGTTGTCTTAGAATCAGAAAGATGGAATATTTTATTCAGACAGGTGTGAGCATTACAGGTTACATAAAAGTACCTATCATCTGATTCCAAGTTGTCTTCTTCACATGTGCCTGAACTTTTGAAGTTCTTGGGGAATACCAAACAGCTTGTACATCGCTAAAGCGGCTTGTCAGTTTTCTCTTCCGATGATCCCTCCTTTTCGGGTGAATTAAGTGAAAGCTTTTTGAATTTGATAGGATCGAGCTTGTTATCTGGATGCAGAGGGGAGAAGTTGTTCGAAGGGAGGAGCTTGTGTATTAATGTCATAATTTTTCCTTCCTTCATAATAACTGGTAGAAGTCCGGGTACCGTTTTTTAACAGGCCCGAATTCATCATTGCAACCGGGTCTTGATGAATGAAATTCTCTCCAAGATGTACATATCATATAACCATTACTTTCTCGATCCGATCCCATTCTCGAAGAGTATCCGTCCGCCAGAGGATGTCTTTAATAGGTGCAGGAAAAGCTTTCTCTTCCCAAGCAATATCCTCTGCAGCAGCTTCCTTCTTTCTCTTCCTCCGAATGTATGCGATGTTTAGACCTTTAGCTTCAGCCATCTTCTGCTTCTTAATGACAACCTCTTTTATTCTCATGCCGGTTTGCTCTTGAATTTGTTCAGAGACATCGACTTTTTGGTAGAGGATATTTGCCTTGTCCCCGAATTTCAGCAGTAGATTTCAACCTCTTGCCCTTGCCTTTCTTTCTCTTCAGAGTTTGCTCAGATTCATCTTGTTCGTCTTCTTCTGCTAGTTTCTTCGCAAGTTCAAGGCTCTTGGCCTGATCATCAGATTCCATCCTTTTTTTGGACAGAAGAAGAGACGTCTTCAATCTTATCCACTCTGGCAATAACATCTGAAAGGGCTATCTTACGCTTTCGATGATCTCTCCTTGATCCTCCAAGCTCCTTTGCTATGTTGCTCGTAGTCTCTTTTAGAGCAAAGAACATCAGTGGAGTAACAAGATTATCGGATGGGTGGTTTCGTGCAAGTTAGGGACATGTGGCTTTCGGTAATGACGAATGGTTACCATCTGCAGACTGTTTTTTCTTCTCTTTGTCTTCCCTTTTTTGGTTGCATCAAAAAAGTTTGGACAACTTGTTATTCGAGCACTAAATCGCCTTGACATCTCCTCCACGAGTTCCTCAACAAAGAAGAGGAGTGATCCGATTCTGTGAAGGTTAGGGGGCCAGGAATCTTTTTAAGAGCAGATTCAATTTCCTTTCCTAAAGACGCTCTCAGGAAACCCACAAAATGCTTCCATCCTAGATCGGTGAGTGTCCGGTTTTTTCCAGGATGCCTGAGACACTTTCCAAAAGAGAATTTGTGTTTCACCAAGCATATGGCTCGAAGTTTGAGCTATCAATTCGGAGATTGAGCTTATTAGCAAGAGGGTTAATATGTTGCATCACATCGTGAGAGAATAACATTGCATGTGTGTGAGCTTCTCAACTGCTAGCTACCGTTCTCTGTCAATAAAGGTTCTTTTGCTCTTCTTCGAACCGCTTCATCAAAATCGGGCCAGGAGAGCCGTGGAATTTTTCTCCCTATGGAAGCCTTTACCCCATCCCGAATTTTCGTGAGAAATAAGATCTAGGGTATCCGGAGCTCAAAGATAGTAGTCCGGGTCATGTTGATGCCTTGCCAAGCTGGTCTCATCTCAAGAAGACCCACTCTTGGTTCATCGGCAGCTTCCTCAAAATTTGTATGATAAGGAGGTTCTTCATTCTCCTCCTTATCTCCAGCAATCCCAAACCTGACATGAATTAACCATCTGATATCATCATCAGAGGCCAACTCAATAGCACTCTCAATCCCAGCAATCTCCAAACATCTCATCTCGGATCCACAAAAAAAGTCGAACTAGAGATTCCATGAGGATCAGAAACTCCTCGATGCTTTTCAATCTGATGTCCCTCCAGAACACAATCTCTTCTATCTGGTGCTGGATGCCAGGGTGTTGAACCAAGTCACAGGTCCAGTAGATACTCTTTTATTGGTTGCTTCATAATATTTATAATAGGGCTTCCTGATTCAGGTGAAGCAAGCACGGTTCTGGTGTTGAAAAGATTGTGAGATGGACACATGTTTGTCAGATCTCTCAGGTTCTGGTATCTTTTCTGGAGATTTGGGGTGAGGTGGGGGTATATGTGGTTCACTGGCTGTAGGTTGTTGAGGTTCGAGGATCGCTTTGCTGTGGGTTGAGGGTGTTGGGTTTCTGTCTTTGAAGGTTGAGGGGGTTCGGGTTCATTTGTTACAGGTAGAGAAAGTTCAGGTTCAAAGGTTGGGGGAGTGGGAGATGTGGGTGTGGGGTGTGGTCTGACTGGTGAGGGTGAGGGTGAGAATGTTTTGTGGGGAGAGGGTGGTGGTGGTGATAATGGTTTTTTAGGAGAGGGTGATGGTGATTTGGAAGTGGTGCGGGTGATCTTTCTTTAGGAAGATTGTGCCTTTGAGAATCAGATGGTGATACCTCCCCAGAGTGTTCCACTTCTGTTCCTTCAATAGTTCTCTCTCCTTCTCCTTCTCCTTCTCCTTCTCCTCTCGAAAGCATCCTTTGCATTCGTCCCTACCTCCACTTGCGGTGTGCTCGAATTGACTTCTAACATCCTCTTCCCGATTCAATGAATCGGCTCCTCCGCTTTGTGAATTTTGCAGGCAGACTAGGAACAGTCTTGAGGAGAAGTGACTCTCTTTCCGATGTTTATGTTGAAAGTTTGGTTTCTTGGCGATTCCTTCCTCTTCAACCTCTTCCTCGGGATGGCCGTTTCGCTCTTCGATTGTATGGGAAGATGCGATTTACCTTTTCTTTTCCCCTCCCTTCGCCCCTTTGTTTGAGTCGGATCATCATCAAACCGCCAGAGAGACTCGTTCGCCTCAAGATGGCCTTACAGGCTTAGCTAGATACACCTTCGCATTTCATTATTCTCATTCCATTCATAATTGTTTGACAACTTGTCCGATAGAATGATCGAGACTTTGTGCATGAAAGAGCACTGGATGATAGGAACACTTCATTCCTTTCATTGGATCAATTTCCGGTCTCTTCCGCTCGCATCTTTGTCTTGAACATACCCAACCAATCCACATTAGGTGCATTTTGATGATTCGGGTCACGACACCGATCTTATAAGAGGTGACAAAGATCAAGACTATAGGTCGAGCACATAATCACCTTCCGCAAGACGATCTTGAAGAGAAGGCGATATTTCCTCTTGGATAAGGAGCTTTAACATTTTGTCGATCCTTATTTCTTTGGTCTCAATAGCTCCGGCTTCAAGAAAATCCTTCTCTCCTACATCGGTTGAAGGTTTCGATTAATGCTTCTCGACGGAGACCAAAGATTCTTCAAGATTATCGCTCTGTGACTATTACTTCCATTCCTCCAACGGAAGAAATCATATCAACATTAATATCCTCGATTCTTCGTAGATTATATAGAAATTCTAGGCTTCATGAGTGTGGACTACGCTTTTGATGTCTATAACAAGATTGGTCAAGACCACACGCCGCAGCACTCAAGAATTTCCAATGATTCAGATCTCGAGGTGACCGTGAATACTACGTATTTCGATCAATGATATATTTCTTCATTGATGCGAAATTACGAATCTTTTTTGCTTTGGCCCTTTGCAACAAGATGTGCCATTTTACGATTATATGCAAATTGATATAAGTTTGAGTGAAATATTTTAATAAACTCGTCAAACCAACAATCGAATCATTAATTAAGCATGTAAGCATATAGATCGATTGTATTTAATAGCATATATGAATTACGGATACACAACAACATGATTTGTAAACCTAATAACCACTAGAGTGATTTTATTAAGTACTTAAAAGAAAAATTACCGGATATTGATTCAGAGGTTTGAATAATCGTGAAAGTAGAATCAATCGATTTGGAAAATAAGTTCAAGATTTAGAAGGTTTGATCTTTTGATAAGTAGAAAGAGTGGAAGGTGGTTTTAGGAGAATGAGTTGGGGTTATATGATCAAGGGAAACCTCTTTGACAACTTCCCAAGAGTACTCAAGTATCCATGTTTTGAAATCAATGGTGAGATTCATCTACCAGAAAAGTGTTTTTAATCGAGTGGTTGAGAAAAGTAAGTCCGCCAGATTTTGGACGAAAAAAACTCATAATAAATTCAATTAAATACATATTCCCCCATGTCCGCATTTAATGTTTTGCAATGCATTCGTCACAAAGTTAAGAGAACATTAGTAAAAGCCAATTTATTTAAATAAAGCATATATAAAATGATCGAAAAAGAATAAATAAGAACGTATTCGATCGATTGATATTGTAATCAATCGGTTACCATCGGATCCGATCCGTTGGTTTGATTATCGCTGACCTTTCCGATGGTAGCCAATCCCTTATTATTTCCCCAACAATATTCCACTCATCCGATCAGATTCCCGCTTGATCCAATCGATATTTCATTCTAACCGATCCACTTATCTGATCCATGTATCTGATTCACTTATCTGATCCACTTATCTGATCCACTTATCTGATCCACTTCAGCATTTAGCAATTCAGTACTCAAGACTCAGGATTGAATTCCATGACTCAGGACAGGATTTCAGATTTCTTGTTCAAGCCATTCGATATTGTGTATTGAACTTGGTCTTTCTTCCATTCGAGCCACTTTTCCTTGGGATTTTGTGTCACACTCCCCGCCAAAGCCTTAACCTCGGTGAGTCAAAAAGTCACCTCGATTCCCTAAGTCGGTGTGATATGACAGTCCTCAATGATGGTCTGGATACTTTGTGATATCACACGTCGTAAACTCATCCAACCATCAGTCACGTTCTTCTTACGCGTTGTCCTGGTGGTGCGAATATCTCTGAAAGGCCTTGAGAAATTAAATTTGCACTTCTACCCCTGTTTTTCCTCTATAAATAGAACTGGGGTTTTATACACACAACATAAACCATTCACCATCTTTATCTTTATATTAGCTTATACTCCATGTTTTCCGGTGAACCCTTATTTAGGTGAAACTTCCCAAAAAAAACCTTCAACCCTTTTCAAATGATTTTGACTTTTCAAATCAACCTTGTGCTTCCCTTTATTCCTCGCCGTGCCATCGAAGAATACTCATACGATTATTGCCAAGCTTCTCTACCACCGAGGCGGCTATCGCAAATGAGAAGACACTTCTCCTGACCGTATGCGCTTTGTGCGTCTATCGAGATGACGAAATTAGCATCAACAGACTCAGTCTGATAAGTAACATGGGTTTAGTTATACGATCTAGATTCGACTTATTCGATCTTGATCAGACAGTACACGGTCTAGATCAGACTAAAACCCAATATTTACATGTGACACTTGTGTCCATGTGGTGTGTAGCACCTCATGACTGACTCTTGTGTCCATTTGATCTTTGGAAGTCCCATTGATTTTTTTTAGGACTAGGGGCTTCGGGCTTAGAAATCCTTCAATGCCGCTCTCGCCTCGACGACCAAGCTCTTAGGTGGCTTAGGACTATTTCAAAGCCCTCTCACCCCTTTTTAGGATTGAGGTTTTAGGGCTTCGCTTTTAAAATCTCTAAAGCCTCTCTCACCCCTTCTAGGGTTAGGGTTTATGGTTTAGGGTTTATCTTTCGACCTTCGGGTCTATTGTAATGGAATGTAATGTAAATTCTGACCTCCGGGTCTTTATTAATGAAAAGTTCTTTTATTTCATTGTTGTGTGGTTTCTGTTTCCTTATGCGATTGAAGCTTTAATCTTATGTAACTTGCTTTTTGAACATTAGCTTAATCGACTTACAAAGTATGAAACAACCAAACTGATCAGTTCCTTGGCTGATCTGATAAGGCTTTCTCTGATTAGTTCCTCGATCGGTCTCACGACCGGGTTGAGGTACCTTACTAACCGATCCTTCTTAACTTTGGTTAGTCTCTCAAACCTAGTTCGAGACCAATCCACCAAACATTTCTGGTGCATTTTCTCCAAGATCCAGAAGCCCTAGCTCATTACATAGTTCTCTGAATCTGACTTCAGCTAGTGGCTTGGTTAAGATATCAGCTCTTTGTTTATCAGTATGAATCTTCTCCATTCTGATGTGCTTCTTTTCAACATGATCTCTTATAAAATGGTGTCTGACATCCACATGCTTGCATCTTGTATGTAGAACTAGATTCTGAGTAATTGCAATAGCACTATTACTGTCACAGAATATAGGTACGTTCGTAGCTATAATGTTATAATCCCTCACCGCTAACTAAGCCCGAGCAGCTTGGGAGCAAATTTCCTACTGACCCATATATATTACGCTTCAAGAGTAGTAGATGTCGAATCAAGTCCGCTTTTTGAAAACCAAGAGATCGAGTTTTACTACCTAAAAACCGACATGTACCGAGGTTGATTTTCGCCGATTCCAATAACCTCCATAATCAAAATCGTAATACCCACTAAGTTCTAGATTATCATCATCGATGGGTAGAATAAACCAAGGTGTATTGTCCCCTTCAGATACTTAAGAATCCACTTAGCTGCATCCAGGTGGCTTTGCATTGGATTTGCCTTAAATCTGACACATACACCTACTTCAAAGGTTATGTCTGGTCTGCTGGCAGTCAGGTATAGCAGAGATCCAATGAGAGCCTTGTATTCTTTCTGATTAGTTTTCTGACCGTTTTTGTCTGGATCCATCTTGAATCCGGTCATCATAGGAATTTTGGACTCTTTACTGTTCTGAATTCCAAACTTGACCAGTAAATTCCTAGTATACTTCGCCTGACAGATGAATGTCCCTTTTGTACTTTGCTTAACCTGTAAACTTAGAAAGTAATTCATCTGACCCATCATAGACATCTCGAACTTCCCTTGCATCAGCTTGCTGAATCTGTCACATAGATCCTTGTTGGGAGATCCGAAGATGATGTCGTCCACATAGATCTGAACCATCAGAATATATTTTCCATCATCTATTCTGAATAAGGTTCTATCCACTGTTCCCTTAGTGAATCCGTTGTCTACCAAGAACTGAGATAGTGTATCATACCAGGCTCGAGGAGCTTATTTCAGGCCATAAAGAGCTTTTTCTTAAATCCAGACACTTGGTCGCCTTTTTTCAAAGCCGGAGGTTGTTCAACATAAACTTCCTCAGCTAGTATCCCATTTAAGAATGCACTCTTAACGTCCATCGATACACTACAAACCCTCAAAAAAAAGATAAGCCAAAAACAACCGAATGGCTTTAGGCGAGCGATCGGTGCAAAGGTTTCATCATAATCAATCCTTCCGATTGTGAGTATCCCGCAAGAACAAGTCTTACCTTATTTACGGTTATTATGTTGTTCTCATCTCTCTTGTTCTTGTAGACCCACTTAGTGTCAATTACATCCTGATGAGTTGGTTCGTCCACCCTTTCCACACTTGATTCCTTTTTCAAACCGCTCTAACTCTTCTTGCATGGCTAAAATCCGGTTTACATCTTGTAGAAGCTTCATCAATTGTGGTTGGTTCCTTCAAAACGGATAACAACAATACATGGCACTTTCACCCGGCGATGTCTAATGCGGACTCGGGCATTAGGATTGCCGATTATCAGATTAGTTGGATGACCAGATAGCCAAGTCCTTCTTTTCTGATTTAAAGCAGTTCGGATATCATCATCCTCATATGATATTGAGTCACTAGCAGGTGGGAGTGTTGCAATAATAGGTTCCACTTGACAAGGACACGCCTCACCGATGTTGGAATCATCATGTGTCGATGTTTGTCCGCGGGGGAGCATCGGTGTTCCTCACGAACGGATGGTTCGATTGATCTTTATCTCGGTTGTACCAACTTCTTCATTCGGTTATTGTGTACCTTTGGGTCTGTTTGACCTGGTGAATCAGCAAGATCAAGTTCTGGAATATACACTGTTACATGTTCTGATCCTTTTTCCTTGATACTTAGCTGATCCATTTTACGTGCATCAAAAAGGATTGATCCGGCATCGCTTGTTAAAAGCTGACTTTCTATTGTTCAGAGGATGTCTCATCAAAGACCACATGAGGTGTTTCTTCCACAACTAGAGTTAAATACATTTGAATACCCCGAAACTCTTCTTTGGATGAGGAATATCTAAGAAGATACCCTCATCGACTTGGGCTCAAAAGTCTTCAATCGACTCTTCCCATTGTTGTGTATGAAACACTTGCACCCAAAACCATGGAAGTAAGAAACACGAGGTTTTCTGCCCTTCCACAGGTCATAGGGTGTTTTGTAGTGAGTCTCAGTCAGAGAACACGCATTACGAGTGTGGCATGCGATATTGATGGCTTACGCCCGTAAAACGACTTGGTGTTGCATGTTCACTAACATATAAGCGGCGAACTTCTTTTTCTTTGAGTGTTGTTTCTCCGTTCGCTATCTCCATTTCTTTTATGCGTTCCGGGGCGGTGATGTCTCATCTTTGTATACCAAACATAGTGCATATATGAAACCAAAGTCGACATACGAGACTCCTGTAACCTGTATATCATCATTCTCCAGGGTTTCGAATCCTCTGGTAAAACCAAATTTATTGTTGGGATATTTGAGTTTTGATTAATTATGCCAAAACATTATTAACTTGTGTTATTTAAGTTAATCTACGGATAACAAGTTAAGGGGAACTCATGAAATCGACGAAGATGATTGAGATCGACGAGGTTTGCCGAGGAGAAATTTGGTCAAGATCGGATGAGTGAGATGAGTTTTGGAGTTAATCGATGAGGTGAGCAAAATCAGAAGAAAAGAAAAGCTAAGCCAGCTGATCAGAAGAATCAGAAGTTACCTGATCGGATGGACCTGAGATCGAAATATCGAAGTGACCTGATCAGATGACCTGAAAAGATAAGATGATCGATGATTAGAAAACGGATCGATGACCGGATCGTAAGAGGAGGTTGCTAATTAGAAGAGGAAGAGATGAGATCGACGAGATCGACGCGAGCAGAGATTAGATAAGATAACCCGATGCAACTAACCCGATATGCTAACTCGATATGCTAACTCGACGCAGATAAACCGGCCGACGATGCTATATCGATCGATCGAAGTGAGCCGATCAGACGCGGAAGAAATCGAAACCGGTCACCGATCGATGTCCTCGAAGACAAGTCATTCAAGTCATGTTCACGAGAATCGAACGCCATCGATGATCGATAGCTCGAAAAGCTAGTGAATCGAGGGTTAGGATGTCCGAAGTCGAAGAGTCAACCCGCTTAGCCTCGAAAGTGTCGATATACGACGTATAAGGTCCGCTGAAGAAAAAATCACGAATCAAGGATCCTGAAGACCTAGAAGAATCCTGAAAGACTAAGAAGATCCTGAAGAATATAGCCGTTAGATTCAGCTGACGTGGACCAATGAGAGGAAGACAACCAGCCTGAAAAAGCTGCAGAAGCTACATAACAGTATGGATTTGAATGTGACTCCATCCAACGGTAACATTCAAATCCACACTATAAATACAAGTTCTTCCTTCATTATTCGTGGGTGTGAAATGCGTGAAAAACACCATTGAACTACAGAGCCAAATCATCCAGCATTTCCACCATAGAACACTGAGTAAGAAATACACGCATATATTCAAGAGTGTTCTATCCTAGATCTAAGCACAAATGTAATATCCTAAGCTTAGAGAGATTTTCTCATCCTTAGCATTGAAGCTAAACAAATGTAAGGGAAAATCTCACCCTAGTTGGACACCAAACAATCTTTACCCAAACCGAGTGTTAGGTTAAGTTTTGTTAAGCAAGGAATTTAAGTTAGTTGGACTAGCTCACTTTCTGGGTGCGAGTGAGAACTCGCTAAACATCTAAGCAATCATGAAAGGGAGGGTAGGCAATCCCGTGAGGGTGATAAGTCCCGAGAGAGTGAGAACTCATTAAACATTCAGATTGTGTTGGACTAACACGTTAAAAACTAAGTCCAGTTGGTTAAGTTGGTGCCCTAACGATAGGGAAGAGTGGATGAGGAGTTGGACTCAAACCACTATAAAATCGTGTGTTCCTTACTACTTTATGTTCTTACTTGCCATATGCATTTGATTATAAGCAAAACACATGGTTTAAAAAAGAAAATTTTGGAAACACCATTCCTCACCCCTTGTTTTTTATATGCATTACATGATTTTTTCCGCATTTCATGGGTTTTTCACCGGGACCAACAGTTATCATCACCAAAGAGTACACGTGGGCCTTCTTGGTCTATGTAAGAGCTAAGGAGATGTTTGTTTCCAGTCATGTGCCTTGAGCATCCACTATCGATGTACCTAATAGTTGTTTGTACACCTCCCTTGTTGGCCAAACTCACGCGAACTCGCAATCAAATCAGCTTTAGGTACCCCTTTTGGATTGGTCTGAGGGTTAGAGTTGGTTTTAGGGATCCATACAAACAGGGCACTTCTATTGTAACCAGATAGATTAGAAGGCTTGATTTGTCTCCCATAAACATCTACATAATCATACATCTCTTCATATGAATTCGACAAGATGATTATTTTTATGCGAGCCACGGGTGAATCGGAAGACACGGGATTTTTTCTTGTTGTTTGTCTTCTTTTAACTTGGTGGGGCTCGGTCTGGCGACCCTAGGTTTGACGATTAAGGGTAGGTAACATTTCGCTACCATTAAAAAGGTTCATATCTATTTTTCATAGACGGTCTTAGCAATTTACCTTTAGCTTGCTTATTAGGCATTTGGGCCCACGATTAGGTTTGATTAGATCTCCTTTGAGAGGTTGTCTTTTCTGATACCTAATCTGCTGATCAGGTTGAGGTCTCTTCAGAAGAACTGGGTTCTTCTGTTGATTCCTCGACTAATGCTTGATCAGTTGGGGTCCATTTCTGTTCCCTTTCTGATTGGGCACTTGCCTTACTTGTTCAACAGGTCTCTTTCCCTTATCGGATCTGATTTTTGCTTTATGTGTATCTATATCAGAAACTCATTTGATTACATTTTTCTAAAGTGAATCGCCGGGGCTTTTGAGGATGTAGAAGGGTTTTCATACCCAATTTCTCTTCTTATTAGTTGTAAATGCGAAAATAGTTGTTCATATCCCGAACGGGTTTTAGAAGATTTTCGTGAAAAACACAGTATTTTCTTACGTAAACTATCCTCAGTTGTTTTTAGACTCTCATGTAGTCGGAAGAGTTCATCAAACTTAGCTTGTAGGATTTTAAAATCATCAGCTCGCTGTTTATTGATAGACAGTTGTTCCTTAATCTGCTTCTCCTGATCAGAAGAGTTAACTTTCAGAACTTCCAGTTCTTCAGTTATCTTCTGAGCAGCTTCAGCTGATTTTAGTTCAACTGCTTTTTCAAAGATTTTCCTTAACAATGTCGAAAGTATTTTCAATCCTTAGCTTATCGTTTTCAGCTTCCAATATTT
The DNA here is from genome assembly GCA_037126765.1 of Stenogyne calaminthoides. Taxonomy (NCBI): domain Eukaryota; kingdom Viridiplantae; phylum Streptophyta; class Magnoliopsida; order Lamiales; family Lamiaceae; genus Stenogyne; species Stenogyne calaminthoides. The sequence goes on along the minus strand of JBBCBC010000035.1, from coordinate 6,612,602 downwards.
TATAAGTGTCTACTGTGTTGGGATATTTTAGTTTTGATGAATTATACCAAAACATTATCAACTTGTGTTATTCAAGCTATTTTACAGATAACAAGTTAAGGGGGAACGAAAGAACAAATTGAGGGGGAACTCACGAAATCAGAAGAAGATGATCGAGATTAGACAAGGCTGCAGACGAGGATGATCGAGATCAGATGAGTTAGATGAGTTTTGGAGTCAACTGATGAGCTGAGCAAAATCAGAAGTGAAGAAAAGTTAAAGCCAGCAAATTTGAAGAGAAGGTTGCAGATCAGAAGAAGAGCAGATGAGACTGATCGAGATCAGACGTGATCGAGATCATATATGATAAACTGATATGCTAACCTGAAGTACTGACCTAATGATATCCTGATATGTTGATCTGAAGAAGTGTTGATCCGATCGAGTCGATCGATCAGGAAGAAGAAATCAGATACCCCGAAATAAGTGACTCGAGGGTCGATGTCCGAAGTCAAGAATCGAACCAAAGAAGCCCCGAGTGTCAAGATGCGGATCGCATAAGGTCCGCCAAGAGAAGGTCGCTGAATCAAGAAAACTCGAGACTCAGAGAACTCAAGGCTCGGGAGAACTGAAGGCTCGAGATAACCTGAAGGTTCAGATAGCTCGAGATAACCAAGGCTCGATAACTCAAGGTTCGGGATAAATCAGAGATAACACGAAGGCTCGGGATAGAATCAAGATCCCGAGACTCGTAAGAAAATCAAGAATATACCGTTAGATTCAAATTGACGTGGACCAATGAGAGGAAGACGAGAAGATCGAAAAAGCCGCAAAAAAGCTACAGAGAGTAGTATGGATTTGAATGTGATTCTTCCAATCGGTAACATTCAAATCCACACTATAAATACAAGTTCTTCCTTCATTATCAAGTGTGGAAGTGTGAGAAAATGCGTGAGAACACCATTGAAGCTACAGAGCCAAATCATGTAGCATTTCCACCATAGAACACAGAGCTAGAAATACACGCATATATTCAAGGGTCTTCTACCCTAGATCTAAGCACAAATGTAATATCCTAAGCTTAGAGAGATTTTCCCATCCTTAGCATTGGGGCTAAACAAATGTAAGGGAAAATCTCAACCTAGTTGGAAACCAAACAAATCTTTACCCAAACCCAAAAGGTAGGTTAAGTTTGTATTACCTCAAGATTTCGGACTAGGATTCTAGTTTTTTTTTTTGATTTACAGGCCGGTTGAGTGTGAACTCAGTAAACATCTATCGGCAATCCCATGAGGGTGATAAGTCCCGCTTGAGTGTGAACTCGGTAAACATCTATCGGCAATCCCGTGAGGGAGATAAGTCCCGCAGGTTAAGTTCGGTTAAGGTTGCCCCTGTGTTAAGGGAAGAGTGGATGTAGGGCGGGTTTCGTCCGAACCACTATAAAATCGTGTGTTCTTTACTGCTTTATGTTTATACTTGTCATATGCATTCAGTTATAAGCAAAACAACACACATCGTTCTTAAAAGCGAAAAATTTGGTATCACCATTCCCTCACCCCTGTTTTATATGCATCACATGAAATGTTCGCTTCCGCACGCGCAAAATGTTTTTCATACCGGGACCTTCACACTGCATTAGAGAGTTCATCAAGCAATTGCTCATAATAGAGCTGCAAGTCAACCTCTCCAGCAGGTGTGCTAATCATAGCTGGTGTGGAAACTGAAAGAGCAGAAGGTTTAGAGGTTACCTCAGATTGGTCTTCCTCCTTAGCCATGAGACAGATGTCATCATCAGATGAGAACATTAGATCATCGTAGTGGTAGAAATCATCAGCGTTGCTTATCAGATAGAAGTCCTCTACAGATGAGTAACCAGAATCCTCTAATGGCAGATAAGAATCATCGATCCGGATGTATGTCGAAGAACCATGGCTTTTCGTCCTCTCAGATCTTTGTTCTCGCCCTGTCCGCTTTTATCTTCTTTCTTTTGGAGTCGTCCGCAATCTGCCTTTGTAATGACCTGGTTTCTAACAGTTGAAACACGCTCCACGCTCCACGAAACTCCTTCTTCCATGTGAGTCATTTCGTCTGTAGAATCTGTCAGGTGACTTACTTGTCTGATTGTAGTCTGAGTTTCTTCTTTCTGATCTGTTGTCTCTCCTTTCATCAGATCGATCATCTCTTTTCTTATTCTCTCTGCGATCTTCTCTATGATTATCTCTTCGGTCATCAGATCTGGTCCTTTCTGGAGATCTGTCAGCTGGCCTCCTATATCTTCCTCTGTACATTCGATAATCCTCAGAAAATCTCGATACTTACCAAGTTGAATGTTAGATTTTTCAAGTTTTCTGGTTAGCAAGGCAATTTGTTCAGTTTGGCTTATAATATTTCCAACAGGTTCAGTAGACTTTGAGTTGCTGCCGGCTGCTTTGAATGCAACTGATTTTGATGTGGCAGGTGTGGCTTCGGTAGGCGACTCGTCTTCTTCTTCTTGCCCTCTTTTGATCAGATCGAACTCATGGGCTTTAAGGCTCAGGAACAGGTTGCTTGGCTTCATCTTAGCAATATCTTGACAATCCTTTATTATCTTGGACTTTTCATATCCCACTTCTTAGTCGAGATCTCAAGATCTTGTAGTTGATGTCTTTATCTGACATTTCTCGTCCAAGTTCCCGTAGCTTGTTGACAGACATGGTGATTCTTCCATCGAGCTGGTTTATAGTTTTATTTGGCAGCATCTTAAGTTTCTCAAACTTCACCAGTTCGGCTTGCAGTCTGCTGTCTTTTATCAAGTCATTACCAACACACATTTCAGCAAGCATATCCCACATCTGTTTGGCTGTCTTGAGATACTTTATCTTTTCTCTGGTTATCTTGTCCATCATCTTCATGATTATGTGTCTGGCTATTGTATCCAGAGTGTACAGCTTTCTTTCTTCAAAGATCCATCGTGGGACTCTTTTCGACAAGGCTTCCGGTGGAAAGTCCGGATCACCTCCCAATTTGGGTTGTCGTGGTAGATGATGATGGGTCCTCATTCAATAACTTCCATCATCCTGCTGCTTATTGATCCCAGATGGTTGCTCATGAATATAGTCCAGTCTGCATACTCATCAATGGAAAATTTAGGCAAATCATGATACATACTCGAAGTATTATCCATGCTGATCATGAGTTTGAAAACAAATGAGATTTTTAAAAAGGTTTTTCAAGATCGATTCAAGTGACCACAAAGGTTCTTCCTCAAGAACCGATGATATTCAAAGCCAGTAGTCCATAGAACCACTGCTCTGATACCACTTGTAGGTCCCGAATGGGTTTCGTGAGGACAGAAGTCTAGAGGGGAGGAGTGAATAGACTTCTGAAAACCAGCGTGTAAATCGGTGTGAAAAAGGGTTTCTCGATCGAGTGTGAGTCATCAAGATGGATCGATATCTAACTTCATGATTACTGAGGCGATCGATTCGGTGTCTATCGGTTTAAGCGATTGTCGCGGAAACTAGTTTATACCGTGTGAAAAACCGGTTTATAACAAATCGATTCCAAAGTCGTTTTCAATCACCGACTATGGAGTAAATCGATCACATCAAGAATTTGGTGTGGTGATCCTAACTCGAATATGTATGCGATTTAAGCAAGGTTGTGTGCAATAGTGTAAAGCAATTAATCAATCGTAAATGCACACAAGATTTATAGTGGTTCGGACAACGGTATCCCACGCCCACTCCCTCCCTATCACAAAGGGCACCAACTTAACCAACTTGGACTTAGTTTATTGTGTTAATCCAACACATTACACCAACAGATATTTATAGAGTTCTCACTCAACGATCCCAGAAATCAGCACTAGAAACCCTAGTCTGAAATCTTGCAAAACAAACTTAACCTAACTTTGGGTTTTGGTACAGGTTTGTTGTTGTTCCAACTCGAAATCTATCCTAGTATTTGGGTAGCCTAAATTTAGAGGATGAGATTTCTATGCTAAGAACAATGGGATGAACACTTAGAAAATAATCTTCAAGGTTGTGTTCTTCGTGCGGAAATTTGGCTATTGTATGAGCTTCTTGATAATTTTCGTCGTATCTTCACTTTGAAGAGTAATCCCATATTTATAGACCATGAAATCAAAGAGCCGTTGGAGAGCAATTTGAATTTCAGGCTATATTTGTAGATATGTAGGATTGATTTGACGTGCTCGTGGGCGGCATGGTAAAAAAAGTGTGAATAGTGTCTTTTAGCCGTTTTTGACTTTGTAGACCGAATCCTGCAATTGTCGCCTTTTTATACGACGTGTCGTGTCGCGCTCTCATTGGTTAACAAGTACAACACTTCAGTGTTTGTTCTACCAACTAAAGTTTGACATTCTTCTTATCCTGAAGGTACGTATGATCTGATGTAACAATATTTAGTTAACACCGGAGTTGAGCCGACCGATCGGATAATCCGATCGATCTACTCGATAGAGTCTTCGATGCGGGTTGTCTTAGACAACTTGAGACTCTAACCGATGTAGGTCTTCCGGTCTTCGGGGTCTTCTTGAGAAATATCCGATCTTCGGTCTTCTTGAACTTGAGCTTTATGTCTTCACCTGATCATCTGACCTTATCTGGTCATCTGATATTTTGACCTGACCTATACATATTGAGTTCCCCCTCAATATGTGACCTATCTTTTACATTAGCTATCTATACATTTCAGCTGGTCATCTTAATCTGATTCTAAATCATCAATACCAATGTGATCCGACCGGGTCCTATTACAACCTGTTTTGGAACTTCCATCAAAACTTAATACAAATTTCCCAACAAACAATTTCAGTGGCTTGAATTAATTAATGGACTAGATAATCTTAAACACGAAAAATAATAACCGGGAGCCATATTACAGTAATATGGGTTGAGATGGATAGTGCAATATTAATTATGTAGTGGGATTAATTAATATTAATGGGCTTGAATAATATTGTGGCTCAATATTGATAATTCAAGTTCCATTGGAAGATCCAATCTTAATTCTCCTAAAGGCCCCTTTAGTAGCCCAAAGATAAAGTCCAATAACTGAAAAAGATGTTTAAAATAAAAGAAATATTGTTCCCTAATTTATTTCCTTTTTTTAAATAATAAGGAGGAGAGAGAAAATATTTTCTTGATTTTCTTGGAAAGATTTTATGGAATAAGTATTCTTGGAGTACATGTTTATCCCATAAATTCAAGAAAAGTCAAAGATCTTATTCTTCCTTATTTATGTGAATTTTTTAAAATTTTGTATAGAAAGGGGAAGAAAAGATATTTTGTGAATATTATGGAAATATAATATATGAGATATATTCAAGATTGTATCTTGGGAAGATACAAAAAAATTTATAACCGTAATATGCCACAAAATTTTTGCCCCCCCCCCTTCATCTCTATATATAGGGGATGAATTTTTCATCGCCAACATAATCCCATGTGTTGGAAAAATTAAAAATCCACAAAGGTGGTGCAACATAATTTTTTTTTTTCCTTTTTGTTAATTGTTCATGAAAGCATCCTACCACCCGGATTAACCGACAAGGACGTGGGAATACTAAAGAAGGACTTTGGGTTTGATCATTGAACGGTACTCATCTTTCTCCGTTTAATCCGCTAAAAGGTGCACCCATGACGTAACTCCTAGAATTCGCATGTGTAGGATTTACGGGCAATTTTGTACGCATGATATGTTGTTGTGATTTAATTATTATTTGAATTAATATAGGATTAATTCATCTTTAGTGATAGTTAAATTAATTTAAATTTGTATTTAAATTGTACCTCGAATAGATCCGGCACCCTATTTCCCAACACGACGGCGGCGGATGACTGGACGAGGCCCGACCAAGGATTGCGGAAGGAAGTGTTGAGGGAAATTATATAAGTGAATTAATTCCGCACTCTCTACACGCGTTGGACTTTTAGATGAGATGAATTTTTTTTCATGGTATCGAGCCTGCTTGGCTCAGCCAAATCTCGGTTCGATTTCCGTGGAAAGCACTTCACCCATTTAAAATTGTCCATTCGTTGGCCTCTTCCCCAAAAGGCAGAGGCACACTTTGCCCACGAGTGTGGGGGAGTGTTGAGGGAAATTAAATGTTTAATTAATTCTACACCCTCTACAAGTTCGGACTTTTAAATGAGACGAATTCTTTCGAGAGAAGAAAGGACGACAAGACTAACGTGGATTGAGGTGTGGGAAGGGCCACAAGGAAGGCGCCACAAAAAGGAAGGTATTTTCCACGGCTTAACATGTTGTGAGACGAGAATTTGGACGAGGCAATGTCGAAACACGTATGCATGATGTTGGATATCGATCCAAGGAAGACGAGAGCCGGGGGCGGGGATCGAAGTTTGGAGGAGACATAGGGGCGGAGCTAGGGAAAGCAAAGACAACCAAACTGGCGAAGAGTTAAATAAGATGGGAATTAGTGGAATAGAGCGACAAACGATCTCGACTTATGAAGCGGTGATGAGGGGAGGCGATTAATTAGGTAAACGGTTGTGCGAAATGCAAAGGGCCAGAATTGTAGAGGGACGGAGGCGTGATGGAGTAGAAGAAGGCGGTTCGACAATGTGACGTTGGACGACATTTGGATGAATCGTTGTGCTCGGGTGTGTACGGGGTGTAATTGTATGTGTAATGTCAAGGGAATCAAGGGTTGATTTTAGAGCAATGTATTCACCACCACCATCAGTGTACAGCGTATTAAATGATTTATTAAGTTGTTTTTCCACATCGCGTGCAAAGATAGGAAAAATGGTAGCAACATCAAATTTCAAGCGCAAAGGATAAAACCAAATATATTTAGAATAGTGATCAACAAATATAATATAATAGTGAAAACCATTAATAGACTCAACAAGATTGAGACCCAGACGCGTCGGAGAAAAACAACGTTTAAGGGTGCCGGAAACTCTTAATACTAGAAGTGCCAAAAAGAAGTTTATAACTTTTATTACTCAAACAAGTATCAAGGGATATCTCTAATAATGCAGTTGGATCATCTAAGGGTGCCCGCATATCTCTAAGAATTTAAGGCTCAGGTTATTTGTACCGTCATCTTTAAATACACCCCTTAAAAAAATTTAAAAGAAAATTATCCGTAAAAAAACTACATTACCTTAAAATTAGTTTCTAGTCACTCCCCCCTACCAAATTGGGGTTGCGTTCTGTATACACCGCCGCTGCCGTACACAACCTCCGATCCATCAGAAATTGAGAAAACATAACCAAATCATTATCAGGACTTTATATTTTATTGAATTCTAGTAATATGACGAATGTGTCATGCAAGACCATGTTTATCCATTACCAATGACTTTGGTCATGAGCATAAGGAAAAAACAAAAGATAAAAAAGTAAAGAGAAAATGAAATTAATTTTGATGACCAAGGTTGTTGGATGACCTTGGTCATGATCAATTGCTCCAATTTTTTTTTAATATTTTATCTTATATCTTGACACATGACATTAGCTAATTTGTCATGTATATTTTAATTAGATAATAGTAATTTTTTATTTATTCACTTAAAAAATAAAATTAAAAAAACACTAAAATTCATAAAATAAAATTCTGTATAAATTGAGATCAATATTTATAAATTTTAGATCACAATCTCAAAAAATCTATTTTCTCTTCTTAACTTGTGTTAAATTTCCTAATTTTTATCTTTTTAGCTGTATTGTAATTTTTTTATTATAATTATGATTTGTTTAATATTAAATAATTATGTATATTTTTAAATATTTTAAATATAATAAAAATAATTATAGATTTAATTGTTAGCTTATAAAAGAAATAATTTATTAAAGGATTGTTGTGGTTGTGGGTGATTATGAATAAAGAATGGAAAAATATTACTTGAGTTGTAGAGTAAAATGTGTGTGGAGGAGAAATAAATTATTTTTTTATTAATTGATCGTAGTTATATTGGGCATGGATAAAGATAGTCCTACGAACCACATGAAAAGTTTCAATAAATTTTATTTGAAAAAATTGCAAAGTTTCGGAAAAAAAATATGAAAAACAACAAAACTTTTGGAAAAAGAATACGAAAAACAATAAAATCTTCGGAAATAAAATCCGAAAAACAACAAAAATTTCAGAAAATTAATTCGAAGGAAAGGGAAGATCTCTAAAAATTAATGGCCACCCATTTTCGAAAACAAAATTCGAAAAAAATATCAAAATTCGAAAAAAATAATCAAACATTAATAAAATTTTCGAAAAAAAAAATATGAAAGTTGTGAAAATTTTCATCAAACCAGAACAGAGAAAAAGTAAAAAAAAAAGCCATGAAAAAGGATTGGTGAATCAGAAAAATCCAGAACCAGATCCATATGATAAACAAGAGGGCAGATCTGGTCAATACAAAAAAAAAAAAAGAAAAGGAAAAGGCGGTGTGAGGCGGCAGAGTTTCTAAAAATTACGCTGGGCGGCCGCCGTCAGTGGAGCGGTTGGGGGGCGAGCTGCGGCGTCGAGAGTTGGGTGTGCGGTGGGTGCTTTGATCTGAACGGTGTATTTACTAAAAAGGGTGGTGCCAATTACCTGAGCCTAATTTTAATATCAAGGGATTAGATTAGCCCATTTAGTTGTTTAAACTCTGTTGGGCTTTATATCTTATGTTTGTAAGGCCAACTGCATTTTATTAAGGTTTAAATTACGGCAAAAAAAACTCTAGGAATACCACAGAAAACATTTTTGATATTGCAGCTCCACCTCAAAACCATGGTTAAATACAATCACTTTCACAAATATTTCAATATACTACGAGCAAAATACGTATATTAAGGGGGTGCTTGGTAAGCAACTTTTGTGGCAAAGATTGGAAAAGGAATAAAATAACAATGCTTGGTTGGAGACTTTAATATTCTGCTACAGTAAATGATACCCCGTATAGAGGAATCAGTCATTCCTCAAGATTTTGAGAGGAAAGAGTTTCATTCCACACCTCCATTCCACCAAAAAAAGAGCGCGCACTTTTTTGTCATTTTCCCTCCATTTCATTACCTCAATTATATTTCTTCTTCACATTATTTCTCTCTCTCATCCCAATCGGCAATCATTCATATTTCAGCAACTATCCAAGCATTTTTTAGGTTAGCCCATTACTTTTAATCAATGAAATTCTTTAATTTATGAATTTATGAATTTCTTTCTTTCACAAACTGATGTGTATTCTCATATGCCATTTATTTATGTTTTGGATGTTATATATAGCTTCAAAGTAATATTTAGGGATTAATATTTTTAGGGATTGCTGTGTATTTTTGCTTTAATGTATCAAACATATATTATGATCTGAAAATTTTTAGAACCCAAGTCTTAAATATTTTTAGGGATTAAAGTAAAATAACAAGTATAGAAAGTTTGTGAACAAGTGATAAAATCTTCTATTCAACTTCTGTTCAATTCACCACTCTGTAAATGAGAAATAAAAACTGAGGGAGTAATTTGTGTTTAATAGGTTCAAATAAATTACAAGAGCACTCACTATTTGATTGAGGTGGATATTTTAATTACATGATAAACATTGTTTGTCTGTGCTACCACAATCTTGTGATGATTGATAAATGACACATATAACTGTTAGCAAATAACATGAACTTGAATCTGCTATTACTTGCTGATTTTTTTTTTTAATGTAGATCAAAATGGCTCGTACACCTATCAACAAACCACATCGTAAACTAAAATGACTTTTGTTGCTTCAACATACAACAAACAATATGTTAGTTTTCTTGTTTGCCATGTATTATGTAGTTATTTCTTTGTACCTTCGAAATAACATTCGGGAATTCAAAACAAAGAAAGAAAAAAGGATTGACCGAATGAAATGGATGTGCAAATTAACCCTTGATTCAGATGTTGCTTGCATTAGTGAGCTTCGTATGGATAGAGCAATATTTAGGATATTATATGATATGATTAAAGAATTTGGAGATTTAAAGCCCACTAAGAACACGTCTATAGAAGAGGTTGTAGCAATGTTCATATATACTTTGGCTCATCACAAAAAAAGTAGGACAATTGGCCTACTTTTTTTTTTGTGAGTACAGAAACTGTGAGTTGACAATTTCATCAAGTTCTAGGTGTAGTTTTGAGATTACATCATATTTTACTCAAGAAATCAGAGCCTATTACACAGGATTGTCAAGATGAGAGATGGAAAAGTTTTCAGGTACTTCATCATATTACGATTGTTATATAAATATTGTATGAAGTTTTCATCTTACTATGAATTTTTAACTCCTAGTTGTAGGTATTAATTATCTTCTTACCAATATTGTAGGGCTGTTTGGGAGCTTTAGATTGAACACTAATAAAAGTTACACCTCCTAACGAAGATAAGCCCAGATATCGCACTAGAAAGGGATGTATTTCAACAAACGTTTTAGGTGTTTGTTGCCCAAACATGAAGTTTATATATGTATCGCCTGGTTGGGAGGATTCTGCACATGATGGTCGTGTGCTTCGAGATGCAATCTCAAGGCCGCATGGTTTAAGAGTTCCTCAAGGTAAATCTGTATATATATTTTCTATATTGTTCAATGATTTTCAGTCCTTTTATGAGACTCAGCCATAAATTATGTTTTAATTGAAGATTGCTACTACTTGGTTGATTCTGGATATTGCAATGCAAATGGATTTCTTGCTCCATATCGAGGTCAACGATATCACCTCAAAGAATATAGTGATCATCGTCCAGAGACGGCCGAGGAGTACTTCAACATGAAGCATGCCAAAGCAAGGAATATAATTGAGAGATGCTTTGGTTTGTTGAAAGGAAGATGGAAGATCCTTGCATCTCCTTCATTTTTTCCAATCCAAACTCAAGTTCATATTATTATGGCATGTTGTCTTCTACAAAATTTAATTCGAAGGTTTATGAGTTTTGATCCACAAGAATTGATTACTGAAGAAGAAGAAGAAGATGTTGAGGAAGATGAAAGTGATGAGGATGATGAAGTAGAATAAATTAGACATATCAGTCCAACTAATGAATGGGTAGCATTTAGAAATAACTTGGCAGCCAACATGTATAACCTATGGACAATTAGGTCTAGTGGCAATGATGTGAATTAACATGCTTATTAGGACTTCTTTTGTCTTCTGTAACTTACAAGAATGCTTATCATCTATTGTTTTAAATATTATTATAAGTTATATGTCATATTACTTTTGAAACACAGCTATCATATTTATCTTATTTTATAATATGTTTAATAAAATTATTGTTCTTGTATATATATATTTTATGAGAACATTCTTATCTATATTTTGCAGGGAATTTAATAATTTTTTCGTGTTTTTTCACAGGAATGACAGCAACTATTCCTGCTCGTGGGAGAGGAAAGAATAAACAATTCTGGAAAGATGAGGAGGTTGAAACTTTAGTTGACATTTTGCAAGAACTAGCTGCTGATCCTTTCTGGAAAGTGGATGGGGGGTTTAAGAATAACTATATGGTTGAAGTGCACAAGATGATGTTAAACAAGGTACCCAATTTCGATAAGGAAGCATAATCCAATTTCTGAGATGGTGTTGCAAAGTGGGTGTCAATGGGATGACGTTGAGCACAAAATCAATTGTGAAAAACAGTGGTTTGATGATTGGTGCTAGGTAAGAGCGTCTAACTTCAATAATGATTTTGATCTTAGCTAAATAATTTCTTGGTGTACGCTCTAATATTTTTTATTTTAAAATTGTATATGTTGTATTTTTTTTTTATACAGAATCACAAAAATGCAATTGGATTATGGAATTTCAGATTTTCATATTTGCATAAATTGGACATGGTGTGGGGGAGAGACAGAGCCACGGGACTTAAAGCTGAGGATGTAGCTGAAATGGGCACCAATGCTAATTACCAAAAGAATACGATTGTGTGTTCTACTTCGGATAGTGATGATGAACCTGTTGGGGTCTCTAACGACCAAGGATCCCATGCTATTCCAACAAGCTCTCGTGCATCAAAGAAACGCAAAAAACTTTCACCAATAAAGAAAAGTTTACCCAAGAAAAAGAAATCAGCAACACTTCAGCAAAAAATTGATTCAAGGTTAGACAATTTTACTACAAAGTTTGAGTCCATTTGCAATCAAATGGCAACACAATATGTTGTTGTCACTAATGCTTTAGTTATGGAATCTAAATCTGAATCACTAACTAATGAGAAAATGCAAGAGGTTATTAATGAACTTATTAGCTTGGGATTATCTCCAATGGATATTGGTGGAGCTGCTGAAGTTTGCTGCAATGATCCTGCCAAAGTACAAGTCTTGTTTGCTTTGCCAAACCATTTGAGGAGTTCCTTTGTGCTTGGATTCCTTTATCCATCTCCTATTCCATGAATCTCAAAGCATAGTTCTTTTGTCTTAAAAAAACTTTTGTAAGTAATGTGAACTTAAATGCACCCTAACCTAGTTAGTACCAGTTCGACATATATATATTTTTAACTAGGTTGTTTTGTACTACTTTGGTATTTTATTTTATTTTGCTCCAATATTGTATCCAGGTCATATAAATATAACTTTTGATCCTGGTTATCTTGCATCAATTGAAATCTCATATTATATTTAGCTATGATATTCTGCATCTTTTGGGCTTATATGATGAGATGAGATATTGCAATATTGTATTTATGTTAAACTCTCTTGCAGACATAATTATATGGAAAATACTTTTGGTTAATGTTATGATTTTCGATTATTAAGTTGGGGCTGTGTTTTTATTGTTCTTTAACAATTTTTGTACTTCCTAGTAAGAGATGACTAGATTATTTTCTTAGTATATGGTTAATTCTGCTTTGATGATATGCATTACAATTAGCTGTGCTATTAGTTTTGTCATTGAGAAAAGAGTTATAAATAATTATTTAGTGGGTCACTGTGAGGTTATATTGCATTATTTTATGATTAGCAATCATATTTATTGAGGCCCGTTGCATCAATTTGTCTCTGGCATAATTGATAGGGAAAACTAAAGTTCTGCATTCGTTATTCAATCTGTTTCCATTTCATAACCGTCGTTGGCTGTATTTTATTTATTTTTTCCATTAACTACTCAATGAGTTAGAGATATGTATGTAACTGAACCATGGAAATAGAAAGCTAATAGGAGCAAGCATGTTTTGTTGCAGATAATTTTATCATTAATTTCTATGAACCGTACTTTAGACAAATTGAGCAGATATTGTTGTTATTGTCTAATGGGATGCATATGTACTATCAGTTAAGTCAGGAGGCACACTTGCGTGAGACAGTCTCATCGTGAGACGGAGTGTAATTTGGGCATTGACGCTTAACACTTTGGAGGCACACTTGCAATCTTCATGTTTGTAATATAGATATTAATTAAATTACGAACTCTATTTTGTTGTGTTTAAGCAAAAAGTTACTGAAGAAATGTTATTTTATTTAAAAAAAAATCACATTGACTTGATTTCATTCACTATCATTACCATTCTTATTCTCATTCCTCACAGCAAACCAAGCGTACCCTAACTATATAAAATAAATATGCAATAACACCAAGAATTTTTACGTGGCAAACCCCTTCACAAGAGAGTAAAAACCACGGGACCTAGTCCATGAAATACTCCACTATATTAAATAGGAATTACAAATGAGAATTACATAGTTTTCTTCTTTATTATGAATAGAGGAATCAACACCAATAGCATCAAACTATCCTCAAGAATACTATTCTTGGTACACACAATGAGATATGGGAAGAGAGCAAGCTAAATAGTACAATGACAATAAATATATCAATTTCTCTTTGTACCTCTTGGAGATGAATTATGAAAATCCACTCCGATCAAAATGAAGAGCACGTCACCACGAATTCTCCCTTAAAATTTGGGGCAAAACGGTGAAGAAACTAGCACCCAAATTGCAAACTCTCCTTCTCCCTCTCTTTTCTCTCTCCCTTTCTCTCCCTTTTTTCTTCTTTGTTCCTTTTCTTCTTGGGTGTCTACCAGTAGTAGGCACACCTAGGGGTGGACGGTACGGCATACCAAAAATTTTCTCGTCATACCGTTACCGTACCGAAATTTTCGATATCGAAAAATTTCATACCGTTGTCGTACCGAAAATTCGGTACACCGAAATTTCGTCATATCAAAATTTTCAGTATGTCAATATAACATACCGATACCGTACCAATATTTCGGTATATACCAAAATACCGAAAAATTTTCGGTATACCGGAAATTTTTTCGGTATGCCGATTTTTTTTTTGTAATACCGGAAATTATTCCGGTATATATTTCGTATACAGAAAATTTCTATATTTTCATACCGTTATCGTACCAAAATTTTTGGTACGATACATATACCGTACCGAAAATTTCAATAAAATCGATATTTTTAGGTACGGTAAGTGCGGTATACCGGTATTTTCGGTATTTCCTCCATCCCTAGGCACACCAAGTGCCCTAATCAACTCTTTTCCTTTTTAATTTTCTTTTGGGCATATTTTTATTTATTAGTTTTTGGGTCCAACTATATTGGGTTAAACCCAACATTAACTCTTTTATTCAAAAATATTCTTGTATCATAATTCAATGTGGAACGTCTTCTAGATCTTACCAGCCACTAGAGTCTTTCTCTTTTGGTTCCAGGAGCTAGATCAATGTTTTTGCATCATTCATCTGCCCTTGAGACTCCCACACCTTGCCTTTGATACCAGATTGATGCAGATTGGTCAACTTTAACTCTATCTCAAACTTATAGCCACGAAATGAAGATTTGCATTAACCTCTTTATCTATGAATAATATCCAAAGACAGAGCGAGGAAGGGTACGGGGGGCACTGAGCCTCCTTGAGATTTTTGAAAATTTTTAGGGTTCTTTTAGTAATATTACATTTATATATAATATAAATAAATATTTAATCACATACATATATTTGAATAAAACCGTGTTGTTATTTTTGAACTTCGACAATCAATTATGAAATTTTATTGTTGACATGAGTTTGGATGAAAATTTCTCTACGGTTACTGGAATATGAGGTCTTACTCAAAAGATGGTTGCTATATATAATAAAATCATATTGTATTCTCATTCGTTTATTTACATGTTAAGTTATCATTGATCTTACCCGTTGTGGGAAGAGCATTTTCTGCAATGCAACTCATCAAGAGTTCACTACTTAACCAAATGGGAGATAAAATTTTGAATTAATAATTGTTTGGTTGTATACAAAGAAAAAATATTTTTCAGAAAGTTTTAGATCATGCAATTCTTCCAAATCATGAAGGGTCGAAGAGGAATGCTATTGTTTAAATGTCATATAATTACGTTTAAAATTTTGATTATATAAGTATAGGTATTGGTTTATGTTCTTGTTTTAAACTTTTATTTTCCTACATTTTCATTACTATTGGTTTGAAGAAGAAGTCTTTTGGTCCCATAACTTTTTTGTAATCCATTTTTTGTCCCAAAAAATTTAACTATTCAATTTTGGACCCATTTTTGCTGAAAAAAAGTAAATTTTATCGTTTTCGGTCATACGCAAGTCACATGGGCTTTATGAGCTAGTAGCTGATGTGGACGTTGATTGTTAAATAAAATTTTATTTTTTCCGCAACCTAGGAGGAAGATTATTTTTCTTTCTAATTCTTTAAAAAAGTAAGTTGTTTAATAGTCAACGGCTATATGTTATTACTTGGTTCGGAAACCCTCAATTTTAATCGATTCGTGACTTGTGCATGATAGAAAATGATAAAATTTTCTATCTTTGGCGAAAAATGGACTAAAATTGGACAATAAAAATAATTATGAAACTAAAATTAAACAGTTAAACTTTTTAGGACGAAAAACAAATTACATAAAAGCTATAGCACCATAAAACAATTTTCTCCTATTATTTGGGCCCCCAATCGAAAATTGATAATATCCCTACGTTTCCGAGACTTGCCAGCCACCAAACAGTCCTCTTCTTTTAGTCGGGGCTAAATATCGCTAAATTAACATTGACACTTACTATAAACAATGATACTTTAACTAATTAATAGAGTTCACATTCTTCATCTAAATTATCTAATAGTAAATCAACAAAAATAGATCGACCGACTAGAATGAAATCAAATCGTATTCATGAATCATACAGTATGAATCAATTAACAAATATATTCCCACCGAGAAAAGAGAGTCGTACATATATAAATTAAATGAAGATTCAAGCAATGTCCTCCTCCTTGTGCGTCTCAATGACCACATCGGAGGTCGGGTAGGCGACACACGGATCGGATTCCCTATTCCAACATTGTGTTTCATCTATTATTCCACACTCTCGGATGGTTGACATTTGTCGTCTTTCCAAATTTCATAATAAACGCCGTGAGCTTTTATTAACTTGAGGAGAGAGCTTAACAAATCTTCCCTAAAATATATATTCATAATATTGGAGCAAATCTTAACAAAAATATATTCACAAAATTGGATCAAATCGTACAAAAAATTCATCAAAATTCGATGGAAAATCCAATTAAAAATAGAAATTCGCGGGAACCAAGAGAAGTCGTAAATTTTCAAGATGTACAGAAGATGTGCTAGATTTGTTTTTCTTGAGTTATGGAGGAATCTATCGAATCCCCATGGATAAGGATGAGAGAGGAAATGGTCGTGAATTAGTGGTGTGTTTACAGGAGTTCATGGCAACTGGCACATGTACATCGTATGATAGCAATTAAATGAATTTGCTAGCAAGCTGTCATGATTATCTAATTGCTGTTAATTATAAGAACTTTTTTATATATAAATGTACATGTTTATGGTGTGAATTATATCAATCTTTGTAACTTTTATAAGAACTTTTTGTGAAGATATTTTTTAAGAAAAAAAAATGGTAAAAAAGAACACCCGCCCAGATTTAACAGTTGAACAGTTCAAATATAGATTAGTACAAATATACATAGTGCAGTTCAATTTTCGTGGCCTCTTGCTGCTAGGCATGTTTTAGTTTTCGTCTGCATTCACGAAATTCATAACTCCTCATTTTTCAAATTTCTTGTGTTGATTCAGTAACAATGTTCCTTAATCTTACTCATTACACTACCCATGCATGAGCAAGCTTAATGTTCTATCGAATCAGTACATGAACCTGCACATGATGAAGAATCGTCACTCAGGAATTTCATCGAGCAACTAGTCACATGTACTTCTCTCCCCATAAATAAATGTTACAAGATAATTCCATAAACACAAGACCTGTTCATTGACGAATCACCAAAAAAAAGTGGTAATCGTTACCGAGAAATTCGCTGTCGTCAATGTCAGAAATACCATCGGTGCCAACGCAAGAAAATAATTTTTTAGTTTTGGTGATTTGCGACTTCTTTTGGTTCCCATGTAATAGGATTAATGATTGACGATTATATTCTTTTGACCATATCTTTGTAATTAACTCTCTTTAAATGTATATCACCCACATATTGTGGCAAGTTGTTGTATCTTTTGTATATTAATATAATATCTCTCAATCACCAATTCAACGGTGATTCACTAATCATTGTTACATGGTATCAACTTTCGATCCTCTAAAACCTAATTCTTCCGCCGTCTTCCTCTGATTTCCGAGGCAAAAACTTGTATGCAATATTGCATACAAGCCATATGTGCAATTATAGGTTAATTGAGTTTTTTTTTCGCGAGTTCAGAACGCTGGTCGGGGCGAGGCTCTTCTTCTTCCTCGCGCGAATTGACGCCAGATTTCTTCAGTTTGATTTTCACAACGCTGTTTTTTCAGGTTCTTCCTTCTCTTCTCTTCTCATGTTCTTCTTTTTCTTTTTTCTCTTCCATATTCTTCTCAATTTCACAATCTGTAATTTTAGACTGATGATTTTTTTTTTCGCGTTTGTACTGGTTTTGTTCATGTAATAACACTCTTTTGCTCATAGGGTAACACTCTTTTGTTCATGTAGTAACACATCAAGTTGTTACGTAAATTTGTAATTTTGGACTGGGAATTTCTTTTCCGTTTGTTCTGGGTTTGTTTATGCGTTTGTACTGATTTTTGTTCATGTAGTAACACTCTTTTATTGATGATAATTTTTGCGTTTGTACTGGCTTTTGTTCATGTAGTAACATTCTTTTGCTCATAGGGTAACACTCTTTTGTTCATGTAGTAACACATCAAGTTGTTATGTAAATCTGTAATTTTGGACTGAGAATTTCTTTTCCATTTGTTCTGGTTTTGTTTATGCGTTTGTACTGGTTATTATTCATGTAGTAACACTCTTTTGCTCATATGGTAACACTCTTTTGTTCATGTAGTAACACATCAAGTTGTTATGTAAACCTGAACCCACTACAGCGGCCCGCCCACCCCCCCGCCCGCCATACGACCGACGACCCGTGGTCTGACGGGAAATTTAGGCAACTTTTGTCTTATTTATGTTGTATTGCACATAACACTAGTGTGCAATATTTCACACAAGACTTTCTCAATTTCCGAACCGGAGTTCTTCTTCCTATTCGTTGGACTCGTCCAGTGCGTCTTCTCTTGAATTCGTGAAACCCTAGTTCCTTCTCTTTCTGATGGTCCCGATATTGAGAGAGTATTGAAAACCCATTTTGCGCGTGCGGAAGCGAACATGTCGTGCGATGCATATAAAACAGGGGTAAGGGAATGGTGATACCTAATTTTTCGCTTTTAAGAACAATGTGTGTTGTTTTGCTTGTAATAGAATGCATATGACAAGTATGAACATAAAACAGTAAAGAACACACGATATTTTATAGTGGTTCGGACGAAACCCGCCCTACATCCACTCTTCCCTTAACACAGGAGAATCTTAACCTACTTTAACCTGCAGGACTTATCTCCCTCACGGGATGGCCGAGATGTTTACCAAGTTCACACTCAAGCGGGACTTATACCCCTCACGGGATGGCCGAGATGTTTACCGAGTTCACACTCAAGCGGGACTTATCTCCCTCACGGGATTGCCGATAGATGTTTACCGAGTTCACACTCAAGCGGGACTTATCTCCCTCACGGGATTGCCGATAGATGTTTACCGAGTTCACACTCGCCTAACAATCTTAACCTAACTTTGAGTTTGGATAAAGGTTTGTTTGGTTTCCAACTAGGTTGAGACTTTCCCTTACATTTGTTTAGCCTCGATGCTAAGGATGGGAAAATCTCTCTAAGCTTAGGATATAGCATTTGTGCTTAGATCTAGGGTAGAACACTCTTGAATATATGCGTGTATTTCTAGCTCTGTGTTCTATGGTGGGAATGCTTGAGTATATAGGATTGGGAGCACAATTCTGTTGAATGCCTTTTTAGTCTTCTGTCGAGGCCATATTTGGGACTCGCGTCATCATCACCACGACCTTACCTTGGGGCTACCTTTGGAACCCATATCTTCTTAGCTCTGTAGCATTGTTTGCTACATTCTCCATACTCTTTCTCATCAATTCCACTCTCATCCACACTTTGATAATGAAGGAAGAACTTGTATTTATAGTGTGGATTTGAATGTTACCGTTGGAGAGAATCACATTCAAATCCATACTACTTTGTAGCTTTTTGCAGCTTTTCAGGTTTGTCGTCTTCCTCTCATTGGTCCACGTCGAATTTGAATCTAATGGCTATATTCTTGATTTCTTACGAGTCTCCGCAATTTATATTCTTGGGGATCTTACGAGTCTCGGGATCTTGATTCTGTCGAGCCTTGATTTATCGAGCTATCGAACCTTGAGGTTATCACGAGCCTTGAGTTATTTGAGCCTTCGTGTTCTTTAGTAACTTCTTGAGTCTCGGGTTCTTGATTGATAGAGCTTCTCTTATTGGACCTTATACGTCGGGCATCTGACACTCCGGGCTTCTGAGTTCGATTCTCGAATTTAGACATCCGACCCTCAGTCACATTATTTCACAAATTTATCGATTTCTTCTTTGCGATCGTCGGATCAACATATCTTGAGTTCATCATCTCGGGATAGCATCGGTCGATTACATCGGGTTAGCATATCGGGTTTATCATATCGATCTCGATCGATCTCGATCTTGATCGGTCTCGTCACCTTCATCTTCATATCGATCTCGATCACGTCGATCTTGATCGGTCTCATCTGCTCATCTTCGATCGACCGCAACCTTCTCTTCGATTTCTTTGGCTTTAACTTTTCTTCACTTTTGATTTTGCCTATTTCATCGGTTAACCGGAACTCATCTTACATTCGATCTCGATGTCGGTCTAAATCTTGACCTCGTCGATTTCGATCATCTTCTTCTGATTTTGTGAGTTCCCCCTCAATTTGTTCTCTCGTTCCCCCTTAACTTGTTATCTGTAAATTAGCTTGAATAACACAAGTTAATAATGTTTTGGCATAATTCATCAAAACTAAGATATCCCAACACTTTCGGTCCTTTCTTCTCCATTGCCATGGCTGTTACTACCACCGATCCGATCCCTGTTACGACAATGATAAACATGGTCGTTGGTATCAAATTGAACGCCACGAATTACCTACCATGGCGTCGCCAGAATGAGCACATGGCTGAGTGCTTCGACTTGCTAGGTTTTCTGGATGGCTCGACGATTGCGCCGTCACCTCACGTCACTTCTGACGCCGGTGTGCAAATTGCTAATCCGGATTATACTTCTTGAAAATTGAAAGATGAAAAGTTATTTAGCGTTTTGTACACTTCCCTAACCGAAGACGCGGCGTCCGAGGTTATTAATTCCACTACATCCCGCGAGGCTTAGACTACTCTTGAAGCCACGTATTCCTCACCATCCAGTCAACATCAGCTCCGCAAGGAGTTGCTTTCCCTTCACCGCGGTGACTCATCGGTCGACGATTACGGCAAAAAATTCAAACTGTTGTGTGATCAATTGTCGGCAATTGGTCGTCCGGTGGACGAATCCGATAAGATCCACTAGTTTCTGAGGTGTTTAGGCGTTCAATTTACATGCTTTGCGGACACCCATATGGCACTCACCCCTATGTCGTCCTTTCGAGACTTGTTTCATCAGACCAAGCAGTATGATTTAATGCTTAGTGCTATGGAGGGCTCTTCATCTCAAGCCGCGTTCACTGCTGACCGTGCTCCATCTTCCAACCGTGGGACGTCAAACCATCACGGCCAGAATTCTCGTTATCAGCAGTAATCGGGAAGAAATTTCTCTTAAGGGCAGTCTCATGATTGTGGTACAGGTTTTAGCAAGGGGCAACACTCGTTTTCTCGAGGCTCGAATTCGAGTAGTTATTAGGGTGGTAATTCGGGTCAGCCGAATAATGGGGGGCGCATGATCCCACGTTGTCAAATTTGTCGTGGGGAGCATTATGCAGACAAGTGTCCTCAGTTTCTCAGTGCTCGTCAGGCTATCTCGTCTGCAAATTTGGCTCAGGCATTCACGTCGTCATGCAATGTCTTGGACCCTACACCTGATTGGTACCTTGATTCGGGTACCTCTGCTCATATGACGAATCAGACTACTGCCCTGGACTCCTTTGAGCCTTATTCTGGTAACGGTTCTGTCATTGTTGGTAATGGCAATGCTTTAAGTATTTCGCATATTGGCTCTCGTAATTTATCTGCTGATGTAAAATTGTTGGACATTCTGGTGGTACCACATATTACTAAGAATCTCTTATCGATCAGTAAATTAACCTCTGACTTTCCTGTTGATATTATATTTTCTGATAAGTTCTTTGCCATTCAGAACCGAGTGACCAGGAAAATTCTGGCTCAAGGAAGGTGTGATAAAGGTCTTTACTTGCTTGATCAAGGGATTTCGGCTTTGGTGGCAGCAATCTAGAATAAAGTATTAAAGGCTAGCTTTGATTTATGGCATTTACGCCTGGGGCATGTCCCATTTTCCGTAATTTCTTTATTGAATAAGCTTGGCTACTTATCTGTTACTTCTGTTTTGCCAAGTCCTATAGTTTGCTCTTCTTGTCAGTTGGCAAAAAGTAAGAAATTATCTTTTCAACTGAATGAAAAACGTTCCGATAATGTTTTGAATCTAATACATTGCGGTTTGTGGGGTCCTGCACCTTTTTCTACATGTGATGGGTTTCGGTACTATGTTGTGTTTGTGGATGATTACTCTAGATTTTCTTGGATTTATCCGTTACGTGCTAAGTCTGAATTTTATGATATCTTGACTCGTTTCTATACGTTTGTGTGCACTCAATTTTCTCGTAAGATTAAGGTCTTTCAGAGTGATGGGGGGACAGAGTTTGTGAATTCTAGAGTCCATGACTTTATGCACTCAAATGGTATTCTCCATCGTTTATCATGCCCCTACACTCCACAGCAGAATGGTAGAGCTGAACGAAAACACCGTCACATATCTGAAACTGGTTTATCTATGCTCTTTCATGCTCCTGCTCCTGCTTCTCTTTGGTTTGATGCGTTTGCCACAACTGTATTTGTGATTAATCGTCTTACCTCTTCGGTCTTGCATGATACATCTCCATTTCAGTTATTATTTAGCTATGCTCCGAACTATGCAAACTTCAAACCATTTGGTTGCAAAGTGTTCCCTTATCTTCGTGATTATGCAGCTCATAAGCTTGAACCTTGAAGTTGTCCATGCATATTTTTGGGATACAATAGTGTTTATAAAGGCTTTCGTTGCCTTGACCCAGTTTCATCTCGGATCTTCACCGGCGGCCGCCTTGATTTGATGAGTCGTGTTTTTCAGTTCTCGAAGCGTCCACCCCTCGGGCTTTGGACACGGACTTTTAGCGTTTTTTGGATGCTTGGACTCTATCGCCTCGCCTCGGCCCTTCCTTTCGGCCGGCTCTTGTGACCATGAGGCACGGTTACGCCTCTCTTGCCTCTCTCGAGCGATCCGCGAGAATCGACTTAGATTCTACCTTGGCCAGCGGGCCTTTGGTGACCCGCCTTCCCGATGCGAGTCCGCTGCTCCGGCCCTACCAAGTCCTTTAATTCGATCCGGCCTCTCCTTGCGGCTCTATTAAGCGACCTCCGGTTGCTCTGCCATCTCTGCTTTGCAAAGGGCCGGTAGTCCCATCCTATGGTTACGAGATCACGTGCTGGAATTTTCAAGCCAAGATATCCTGTTGACTTGACATCCACTGCCCTTCTCTCTGCACTTGTCGCCACCTCTAAGCCCCGTGGTTACAAGTCTGCAGCTAAGCATCCTGAGTGGCTTGCTGCCATGCAGTAAGAAATCGACGCCCTTCGTTCGAATCAAACATGTGATTTAGTGCCTCATCCTCCTGACACTAATATAGTTGGTTCGAAATGGGTTTTTCGTACAAAGTTTCATGCTGATGGTTCAATTGAGCGACATAAAGCCCGTTTGGTTGCTCAGGGCTTTACTCAGATTCTCGGCACTGATTTTCACCACACTTTCAGTCCGGTTGTCAAGGCTGCCACTCACTAATACACATTTGGGCTTGGACAGCTGTGAAAAATGACCTTGGAGAGCGGTTATAACCGCTCTCTAAGCATCAGCCCCATCCAAGCTTGGGCGGTGATAAAAACCGTTGTCCAAGAAAAGACTTGACCGGCGGTTTTCAACCTTTACAAGTTTTAGCAGACAATGATTTATCAACATTGTCTAAGTTAAAAAAAAAATTAAATTCGTTTATTATTTTTCAACCGCTGTCCAATATCTTTTTTTTAATTATTAATTTATATTTTAAAAATCCTATAATAAAACTATAAACCAAAACTTATATATACGTCCAATACCATAAACCATAAACCAAAAATCCTATAATAAAACCATAAACCAAAACTTATACCACATATATATACCAAAACATCAAATAAATTAATAAACATACACATCATGAACTAAATAAACATACAATCATAAACATATATACGTCCAATACACCAAAAACATGAAATATATATCATCACAAATATATAAAAGAAATTACATGCTACCAAAATTTCAAACAACGTTCACTAATATCGTATGAATATAAAAATCGATTGTAAAAAAGGTACCCATGGCGTCAATCGTTTTCCATTTCTCGATCTTTTTCTTAGAGTAAGAATTGAGCTCACGTTCATAGACAAACTGCAAACAATGAATCAATCAATATAGTATGAATTTTTATTCAATCAATAATAATTTAAATAAATCGATAAATTGATTTTACATTGAGAGGAATGTTAGATTAGAAAGCGCGGATTATATCTTCAATAGAGCAACACACAAAATGTCCACAATATTCA
Organism: Stenogyne calaminthoides; assembly: GCA_037126765.1. Taxonomy (NCBI): domain Eukaryota; kingdom Viridiplantae; phylum Streptophyta; class Magnoliopsida; order Lamiales; family Lamiaceae; genus Stenogyne; species Stenogyne calaminthoides. Next base: position 6,588,415 of record JBBCBC010000035.1, on the reverse strand, counting down.
TTATCTCGTTGCCTCCGAACCTGTTGATCCAGTTCACTTTATTTAATAAATCAAAAGAAATAACATTTAATATAGCAGAAGAAACAACATTCAATAAATTAATTACATTTCTTTTTAGCACTTGTTTTTCTTTTTTTTTTGGTTGACCTTTCTCGTTTATGACCATAAATGTTAACAAGATCCGGATTGCCATATTCATCATCATCTCTGATTATTCTCTGGTATGGGTGTGGATTTGCAGGATCATCGAAAGATGGTACAGAATGAGTGAAGTTTTGAAAAGGATCATCAATCGTGTCAACATCTTCATCGACATGGTCGTTATTTATCCGAAACTATTGTTAAATTTGTTTCGACTGTAATCACAATGGACCATTTCTTATTAAGCGGGGTGGGGACATAGAATACTTGTTGAGCTTGGATCGCCATTATGTAGCGGTCATCTCTGTATCCCACATTCTTCAAATCAACGTCACTGAACCGGAACTTTCAACTTGGACCCGTTAGGATCCTCACCCAACTACACTCGAAGATTGGTTGACGGTGAACAATATAGTTGAGTTCCCAAATGTTGACAACTGCATAAAAGTAAGTAGTATTTGATTGATCCCTTGCGATTTGCGATAATGGACACTCCACTATTACGCATACTACTTGTGGCATCATGATCCGTATAAAATGTGTATCGATTTGCTAAGATAACACTTGTATGAATACACATGTCTATCGGGCATTACGGATAACCACTTAACTCTTTCATTTCTTGATTTTTGTTTCCGTGACAACATATTTGCTACATAACCATTGAACCGGTCAACAAACGTGCGATTGTGCTCAACTTCAATCCATGATCTATCTACGGTGGGATTTCTCTCGACCAAGTGATCGCATGTGCAGTCAATAAAAGGAAGCACGTCGACCATGTTTTGAAATGCGCACAAGTGCATCCGTGTTAGTTCCTCCATGCTAACACTTACGGGTTGACCACCGGTAATGCCTTCACCATCCATCCTATTGGTGTCTTGGGGTAATTGGAAGTCAATTGCATCGACATTCGAATAAATCAGACCGAAAGACTTAACGCTTCTTCTACTAAATAGCGTTACGCAATGCATCCTCCTACTGGACTTATTCATCATATATCCTTTGAGCACTTTCATATATCTCTCTACACCATACATCCATCGTGATCGAAAGCGGGACCACACATCCTTGTCTCGTGTACCAAATGAACTCGTTAGGTGAACCATTATATCAAAAATGGAGGAAATACATCTCGAGCTCACGAGAGAGTCTCTCCAATCGCCTCCCGAAAAACCAAGCAATTTTCTAGGATCTATGACCTTGCTACTCATTGCCTTGAAGAACCAACATAACTTTTTATGGTTATGCACACATTTTCAGCAAGATAGAACGATTGCAATGGGCAAGAAAGTCTCCATGATGACATGATAGTCATGCGGTTTTGATTCATCGATCTCACGCCATCATTTGATACAAGTCTACGTATGTTGGAGGAATAACCCTCCGGGTACTTTCACATCCTTTAGCGGTGAAGTAACTCTTTTCTCTCATTCTTGGACAAGGTGTGTGCAAGCAGAGGTAAGAACGGTTGACCCCTTTCTCTAGGCATAGGTTTTAGTGCGCTCTTATTCCCATATCAATCATATCCATTCTTGCATTGTAACCATCCTTGGACTTCTTATCGGCTAGGAGAGTGTTGAGCAAGCCGGCACAAACGTTCTTCTCAACGCGTGCATTAGATCAATGAAGTGTCTAACATACAACTTTTTCCAATAGGGCAATTGAAAGAAAATTGATTCCTTCTTCCAACCGCTAGTGGGGACACTCTTTGCGAAGATCTTTACAGATCGTGTGTCGATATTCTTCATCTCATTCAATACATCCGAACGACAATAAAGCGTGGTGCTTCATCTGTCTAATTGTGCCATCGAATGCATCGGCCATTGTTACAGACTTATGGGTTGGGTCCAACCACCTCTTATGTCCCATATAAACGGTCTTCCTACAATGACTCAAGGCGAATGTGATGTGTCTTTTTGGTACAACAAGGACATGATCGCCCCTTTCACACTATATCCAGATAGATTCGTGGCGGGAAAGTCATTGATAGTTCCAAACGGCATGGCCTTCAACTTGAAATTCTCCTTTCTACAAAGATCATACACATCGACACCCTCATCCCACATGTGCTTCAAGTCCTCTATCAAAGGAGCCAGATATACATCTATGTCGTTACCAGGTTGTTTGGGTCCCGATATCAACATAAACAACATCATGTAAGTGCGCTTCATGCACAACTTCGGGTGAAAGATTATAAACTAACATAATCACCGGCCATGTATCTTTGTGGTTGGTACTTTGGATACGAGCAGTTCATTCCGTCGGTTGAGAGTGCAAAGACGCAAGTGTCGTGGGCTCGGTGCCAAATTCTGGATGCTCGACATCGAATGTCTTCCATGGGGTGAATCGTGAGGTGCCTTAGCATTCCATCTTTGATCCTATCATCATGATGCCAAGTTAAATTTCTAGCATCCACAACGCTGCTATACATTCTCCTGAATCTTGGTATTATTGGAAAGTACCACATCACCTTCGCGGGAGATTTATTTTTCTTATATCGCTTTAGTCCACACTTGGGACATTCCTCGAGGTCTTCATACTCCTTTCAAAATAAGATACAATCACCCGGACAAGCATGAATTTTTTGATGTGTTAACCCGATGGACTTGAGCATTTGTTTAGCATCATATGCTCTCTTAGGCAGTACATTTCCATCAGGCAATATACCACTAACTGTTTCCAGCATACTTGTGAAGCGCTCATCGGACAACTGGTGAGCTGCTTTTAGGTTGAACAATATCAAAACAGCTGACAGTTTTGTTGCTTTCTTACACCCGGGCCACAGTGGTAATCCAGCAGAATCCCTTAACTTCTCTGACATATAAGGGTGATCTCGCAGATCATCGTCATCCTCACTTGATGTATCAACAGTCGGTACATCATCGAAAATATCTGCATCCACTGTATCTTCAAACCTAAAGTTAGTTTCTAGGTTGCTTGAGCTACATCCATCTCTTCTCTCACCATGATATGTCCAAATGGTGTATGTTTTATCAATACCGTGAATCATCAAGTGGTCAAACAGACTTTCTCGACCACTAACGGTTTTTCCATTCATACATTTCCAACACAGACATGGAATGTACGAGGAATCGGCAAAGGTCTAATCTAGTGCATGATTACAAAATTCTTTCACCCCCATTTACTATACTCAATCCGATAATCGATGCTTTCGAACCCACTTTCGATCCATATAGAACTAGAGATGCCTATAGAAAAGGCAATATGAAGTGTTTCTCAAGATAATGTATATATCAATGTATTAAACCTAAAAAGTATTACAATCCTAATGTATAAAACTTGCATATAGAATGTGGTAGTACCTAAGGTTTGTATATTGCATGTATCTAAGGATTTGTTGCATCTCAAAACAATGTATATAACCTAATGTACCATCATTAATCATCTAAAGTAACACACTACTATCCATTCACCAAATCATCAAATTAATATAACCAAAATATATCCTAATTTATTTGATGGTCCCGATTTGAAAACCATTTTGCGCGTGCGGAAGCAAGACATGTCGTGTGATGCATATAAAACAGGGGTGAGGGAATGGTGATTCCAAATTTTTCGCTTGTAAGAACGATGTGTGTTGTGTTGCTTGTAATCGAATGCATATGGCAAGCAATAACATAAAGCAGTAAAGAACACATGATTTTATAGTGGTTCAGGATAAGTATGACATGTTCAGGATAATCTTGATAGATGAATCAGGATTCAGTTTTAGAGTGTTCAGGATATTATCTGCACTGTGTATAGTCGGCAGATATAGAACATGTTAGTTTTTCGAAGACTTCGATGAAAGCGGAGATCTTGAAGACTTCGAAGAAGATCTGAGAGAACACGAAGACTCGAGAAAATCAAGGCTCGAGAAGGCGAAGACTTCGGAGAAATCTTTGAAGCCGCGATTTTCTTTGAAGACTCGATGAATATTTGAATGCTCGGTATATCACGAATGTTAGAAATTTGAAGGGAATATAGCCGATTGGAATCCGGTGGCGTGGACCAGCGAGAGGAAGACAACCGACTAGGAAAGTTGCAGAACTTACAAAAGAATAGTATGGATTTGAATGTGATTCTCTCCAGCGGTAACATTCAAATCCACACTTATAAATACAAGTTCTTCTTTCATTATCGGTGTGGAAGTGTGAAAAAGATAGCAACAATGCTTCTGAGCCAAAAAGTGTTATAGCCAAAAGCATTCCCACCCTAGAACACAAGCCTATAGATATACAAATATATTCAAAGAGTGTTCTAGAACCCAATCTAAGCAACCCACGATGTATCATAAGCTTTAGAGATTTTTCCCAACCTTAGCATTGAAATTTAAACCATTGTAAGGGAAAATCTCACCATAGTTGGAGAACAACACCAAAACCCAAACGATTGGTGGTGAATTGAGGTAGTTGTTAGGCAAACCCGAGTGAGGGTGATAAGTCGATGGAGTGTGAACTCGTTAAACATCGTAGGGCGATCCGTGGTGGAGGGTGATAAGTCGAGGCGAACAGGAGAGAGAGGGTTATAAGTCGATTAAGTGTGAGCTCGGTAAATATCTATTAGCAATCAGGTGGAGGTGATAAGTCCCGTTTAAAGGAATTTCCCTAGAGAGGGAGAGTGGATGTAGGGTATTTGGTTGTCCGAACCACTATATATTCTTTGTGTTGTTTCTTCGCTTTATGTTTATACTTGTCATACGCGTTCGTTTATAAGCAAAGCACACACATGAGCTCAAAAGTTTCAAAAAAATTGGAGCACTCTGCGCCTCATCCCTGTTTTTATGCACCAAATGAAAAACGTCTTGCTTCCACACGCAAGAAAATAGGTTTTCCCACGGGACCAACAATATCTGCATCATTTTGTATCTTCAAACCTAAAGTTAGTTTCTAGGTTGCTTGAGCTACATCCATCTCTTTCTCTCCATGATATGTCCAAATGGTGTATGTTTTATCAATATCAGTGAATCATCAAGTGGTGAAACGGACTTTCTCGACCACTAACGGTTTTTCCATTCATACATTTCCAACACGGACATGGAATGTACCGAGGGCGGTCTGCGGTGTCTAATGCATGATTACAAAATTCTTTCACCCCATTACTATACTCATCTCGATAATCGATCTTTCGAACCCACTTTTCGATCCATATAGAACTAGAGATGCCTATAGAAAAGGCAATATGAAGTGTTTCTCAAGATAATGTATATATCCTAATGTATTAAACCTAAAAGTATTACAATCCTAATGTATAAAACTTGCATATAGAATGTGGTAGTACCTAAGGTTTGTATATTGCATGTATCTAAGGATTTGTTGCATCTCAAAACAATGTATATAACCTAATGTACCATCATTAATCATCTAAAGTAACACACTACTATCCATTCACCAAATCATCAAATTAATATAACCAAAATATATCCTAATGTATTTGATGGTCCCGATTTGAAAACCATTTTGCGCGTGCGGAAGCAAGACATGTCGTGTGATGCATATAAAACAGGCGTGAGGGAATGGTGATTTCAAATTTTTCGCTTGTAAGAACGATGTGTGTTGTGTTGCTTGTAATCGAATGCATATGGCAAGTAATAACATAAAGCAGTAAAGAACACATGATTTTATAGTGGTTCAGACGAAACCCGCCCTACATCCACTCTTTCCTTTCGGGGCACCGACTTAATCGACTTAACCTACTTAACCGACTGAACTTAGTTTAACGTGTTAGTCCAACACCCAACAGATGTTTACCGAGTTCACACTCAACCGAATAGAAATCAGAAACTAGAATCCCTAGTCTGAAATCTTGAGGTAATACAAACTTAACCTAACCTTTGGGTTTGGGTAAAGATTTGTTTGGTTTCCAACTAGGTTGAGATTTTCCCTTACATTTGTTTAGCCTCAATGCTAAGGATGGGAAAATCTCTCTAAGCTTAGGATATAGCATTTGTGCTTAGATCTAGGGTAGAACACTCTTGAATATATGCGTGTATTTCTTGCTCTGTGTTCTATGGTGGGAATGCTTGAGTATATAGGATCGGGAGAACAATTAGAATGCCTTAGCCGCATTCAAAGCCATAGACCCGTATTTCGAATCATCATCGGCACACGACCTTGGTATCAAACCTTTGGAACCCATATCTTCTTAGCTCAGCATCGTTTGCTACATTTCTCCACACTAAATCCACATTCATCACACTTGATAATGAGGGAAGAACTTGTATTTATAGTGTGGATTTGAATGTTACCGTTGGAGAGAATCACATTCAAATCCATACCACTCTGTAGTTTTTTTGTAGCTTTTTCGGGCTTGTCGTCTTCCTCTCATTGGTCCACGTCGAATTTGAATCAATTTATATTCTTGAGTTTCTTCCGAGTCTCTACTTGGCTATATTCTTGAGGATCTTGAGTCTCGGGATCTTGATTCTATCCGAGCCTTGATTCTATCGAGCCTTCAGTCTTATCGAGCCTTCAGTCTATCCGAGTCTTGGTCTATCCCGAGCCTTGAGTTATCTCGAGCCTTGAGTTATCGAGTCTCGGGTTACTCGAGTTCTTGATTCAACAGACTTTTCTTGGCGGACCTTATGCGATCGGGCATCTTGACACTCGAGGGCTTCGCGAGTTGACTCTTTGAGCCAGACATCGACCCTCAGTCACTTGACTCGAGCTATATCGATTTCTTCTTTCTCGATCGATCGGCTCGACCGATCGGATCAACATATCTTCAGGATCATCTCAGGATAACATCAGGTCATCTGCATCAGGTTAGCATATCAGATTATCATATCTGATCTCGATCACGTCTGATCTCTATCAGTATCATCTGCTCATCTTCATATCTGATCTCGATCACGTCTGATCTTGATCAGTCTCTTTTGCTCATTTTCTGATCTGCAACCTTCTATTCTGATTTGTTTGCTTTGGCTTTTCTTTTCTTTTGATTTCCACAGCTCATCAGTTGACTCCGGAACTCATCTAATTCATCTGATCTCGATCAGTCTCGTCTACAGCCTTGTCTGATCTCGATCATCTTCTTCTGATTTCATAAGTTCCCCCTCAATTTGTTCTCTCGTTCCCCCTAAACTTGTTATCTGTAAATTAGCTTGAATAACACAAGTTAATAATGTTTTGGCATAAATTATCAAAACTAAAATATCCCAACAGTATTAATCTTAATTTAAGCTTAAATCCTCACACAAGCATATTATCAAACACCTTGAGTGCATCAATTGTTCATATCTAAGTTAGCATAAAAAATCAAGTCAAGCCACACAATATATATTCATCTCTAACAAGTTGTTCATCTCTAACACTAACAACATTAATCCTAATAAATTAACACTAATTTATGCTTAAATCCTCACACAAGCATAATATCAAACACCTTGAGTGCATCAAACACCAATATATATACACCAATATTTTAAGATCAAATTTGATTTCGAATTAATTACAATTATCACCAATTTAGTCCAACCTCAATTCTCAAATTCAGCAAATATTACACTTCAATTCTATTCATCCCCCACTGTCAAACCACAGAACACTAACTCTCATGAGCAGGAAATTAAACAGGAAACAGACCCAAATTAAATAGCCCAATCAACAAAAAAAATATGACACATCATTTTAGTTTTAATCCCAAAATAGAAAAAGGTTGAGGGTAGGTTTGAATTAGGGCTCTTACCTGATGACGCAGCGGGAGAAGGAGAAAGACAACGGTGGGAAGACGATGGCTAGGGCTTCAGGTTCGATTTGGGGAAGAGGGAGGAGGAGGCTAGGGCTTCTGGTTCGCGATTTGGGGAAATATAAGAGGTAATGGGAAGACGACGGGGGCGGCAGAATGGGAGGACGAGCGACAGAGTTCGATTTAGGGTAGAGGAAGGAGGACGCACAATTTAATTTGGGGAAAAATTGAAGTCTGGTTCGCGATTTGGATTAATTTAAATTTTCCAAACACTTGGACAGCGGTTTGGAACCGCTGTCCAAACTTTTCCCTTGGACAGCGGTTCAAAACTGCTGTCTAAACCCTTGCACAACGGTTCTCAACCGTTGTCTATTCTTTTTTTTTAATTAAAATCGCTCTCCAAGCTATAGGTTGGAGAGCTGTTTGAAAAAGGGGCTGTCCAAGTGCAGCTGTGCAAGCTCAAATGTGTAGTAGTGACTGTTCGTATTATTCTGGCTCTCTCGGTTCAACGCAGTTGGCCCCTTCATCAACTAGACGTCAAGAATGTCTTTCTTAACAGTGTTCTTGACAAACCGGTATTCATGGCCCAACCTCCCAGTTTCGTGGATCCAAGTTTCCCAAATCATGTTTGTCGTTTGAAAAAGGATTTATATGGTCTTCGTCAAGCCCCACTGGCCTGGTTTCAATGATTTAGTTCGTACCTCATCAGTCTTGGCTTTCTTCAAAGCCGTTGTGACTCCTCTCTCTTTCACTTTCATCGAGGTACTTCTATCATTTACTTATTACTATACGTAGATGATATCATTGTTACAGGAAATGATCCTTCTTTGTTGCACAATTTTATCACTCTTACTCATCGGGAGTTTGCTATCAAAGATCTTGGGCGTCTTAACTATTTTCTTGGACTTGAAGTCTCGTACACATCCGACGATCTCTTTGTCGGGCAAGCTAAGTATGCCCATGATATCATTGAGCGGGCTGAACTGTAGGGGAATGATTTGCACAGATCTATTCGGGGTGAATATTTAAATACAAATTTAATTCTTATAATTATTACTAGAATGAATTAATCCTATATTAATTCAAATAATAATTCAACAACATATCATGCATATAATTAATTCACGTAAATCCCACGAGATGCGAATTCTACGAGTTTCGTGTGAACGCCTCTTGGGATGGCGTTGATCCGGTGATTAGACTAACCAAAAAAACTTCCCAAGTATTCCCTTAGTCCTTGTTCGACTATCCGGTGGTAGGACACTTGTTGAAAAATTAACAAAAGGAAAATAAATTATGTTGCACCACCTTTATGGATTTACTAATTTTTCCAGCACATTGTACTTGGGAATGAAAGAATCATCCCCTATTTATAGAGCTCAAGTGGTTTAAAAATTGTGGCAAAAAATAATGTGGGAAAATCTTTTCTTGATCTCCAAGAAATCTTGAATATATCTCCTATATTCTTTTTTCCATAATTATAATATTCCACAAAATTCCACTTTCTTTGTTATGGGATATTTTTAAAAAATAATGGGCAAGATTCCAAGATTTGGATCTTTTGAATTTATGAGATATTCTTGTATTTCAAGAAATACATATCTTCCATAATATCTTTCCAAGAAAAATCAAGAAAATCTTTTTTCTTGCCCTTTATCTTTCAAAATTTCAAAAATTTTCTTATAAATAACCAAAGTGGGAGATTTCTTGAATTTAATGAGATAATCTTGTATTCCAAGAATACATATCTTCATTCCATAACAAAATTCAAAAGAAAATCTTTTTCCCCTTTTATCTATAAATTTCAAAAATAATTAGGAAAAATAAGCAACAATATTTATTTTATTTTAAACACCTTTTCAGGTTATTGGACTATATGTTGGGCTACTCAGGGGCCTTTTAGGAGAATTAAGATTGGGCCTTCCAAATGGATCTTGAATTATCAATATTGAGCCACAATATTATTCAAGCCCATAAATATTAATTAATCCCACTACATAATTAATATTGCACTATCCATCTTAACCCATATTACAGTCAATATGGCTCCGGTCATTATTTCCCGTCTTTAAGATTATCTAGCCCATTAATTAATTCTGCCCTTTGAAATAGCTTTTCCGTTAATTAATATATTTTGTCCTTGGTCAAGGAAATCCGTTCAACATTATTATCCATAAGGAAACTAATTCCACTTGCAAGATTTGGTATGATAAAGTTTTATGAACCTCCCAAGGGGGCAAATCGAACAAGCGTCTTTTGCACGTGATTCTTATTAAATCTTAGCAATCATATGTGACCAATAATATTGCCCAAGATAAAAAAGTATTGAATCTCGTTGATTCTCTACCCATGATAAGTCAAAGCAATAGTTACCAAACCACACGTGATCCTATTTAAGGAACGAAGATTAAGAAATAACTAACACCGAGGTCTAATTCTTCCTTGTTCGAGGTTCAAGAATTTGTCCTCCTCAGAGGTCCTATTCAAATAAGATCATCGATTAAATGCACTAGTGTAATCTCTTGGTCAAGACAAAGCAATCGGCCTTACACTTCAACCTTTCACGATGGGTTGTTCATTTTCATCTAGGTCGTGAATGGCGTACTTTTTTTAATTGAGGATTGTTAATTTAGTCTTCTGTGATCTGGTATCACTAAATTAACTACAATGTAACACGTACGAACAATTATGCAGTAAATATATGTAACATTCAATGATATTTAAAGCATCAGTGATAAACAATTTATTTCAGCAAATAAGTCTGAAATTCAGTTTTGATTATACAAAGTAAAAAGCATACTTTCCAGTATAATCCCAACATGAACTTGTGGACTCAAAGCCCGTCTCCACCCCTCTTGCTGCAGGGGAATCTCTAGTTAGTGATGGTGCTCCATTTCGTGATCCCACATTATACAGATCTCTTGTTGGGGCCCTTCAGTGTTTGACCATCACTCGTCCGGATCTTTCTTATGTGTTAGCTCCGCCAGTCAGTTTCTTCACTCACCCACTGATGTTCATTTTTTGGCGATGAAGCTCATCCTTCGTTACGTCAAAGGCACACTGCACTTTGGTCTATCTTTCATGAAGCATTCTGATTCCTCTATTTTGGGCTACTCCGATGCTGATTGGGCACGTTATACAGAGACTCGTCGATCGACTTATGGCTATTCGATCTTTATTGGAGGTAATCTTGTTTCTTGGAGCGCCAAGAAACAACCGATTGTTGCTCGTTCGAGTTGTGAGTCTGAGTATCGGGCTATGGCAAATGCATCAGCTGAACTAGTTTGGGTATGCAACCTTCTTCGTGAGCTTCGAGTTCTCCCTTCATCTCGGCCTACTCTTCTTTGTGATAACAAGAGTGCCATTTTCTTGAGTCAGAATCTTGTAGCTCACAAATGGGCTAAGCACATTGATCTCGATTATCATTTTGTTCGTGAGCTTTTATCTTCGGGAAAGCTGTCTACACGTTTTGTTCCGTCTCATTTGCAGCTGGCTGACATCTTTACGAAGACCCTCCCTCGTCCGGCTTTTGAGTTTCTACGCTCCAAGCTTTGCGTATATCTTCATCCCACGCAGCGCTTGAAGGGGGGTAATAGGATTAATGATTGACGATTATATTCTTTTGACCATATCTTTGTAATTAACTCTCTTTCCATGTATATCGCCCACATATTGTGGCAAGTTGTTGTATCTTTTGTATATTAATAGAATATCTCTCAATCACCAATTCAATGGTGATTCACTAATCATTGTTACACCATGAATTTTTGTTTTTAATTGGATTTTCCATCGAATTTTGATGAATTTTTGGCATGATTAGACCCAATCTTGTGAATATATTTTTGTTAAGATTTGCTCCAATATTATGAATATATATTTTAGGGAAGATTGAAGATTTGTTAAGCTCTCAAGTTAATAGAAACTCACGGCGTTTATCATGAGATTTGGAAAGAGGACACATGTCAATCATTCAAGAGTGTGGAATAGTAGATGAAGCACAGAATAGGGGATCCGATCCGGGCGACACACGTCAGCACCCAGCCCTCTTCAATCTGCTCATCATCCAGAAAGCTCCCGTCGCCCTGGTCAACGGTTCCGCTGACCACTTTTCCGGCGCAGGAGGAGCAGGAACCTGCCCGGCACGAGTAGGGCAGCTCGATGCCCTGCTCCTCCGCCTGGTCCACGATGTACACGTCGTCCGGGCACTCGAACGTCACCTCTCCATCCGGGGTGATCAGCTTCATGTTGTACGACGCCATGCACGTGACCCTGCCACGTGCGGCGGAAGAGGAGTACTTGAGCTCGAACAGCGCCGCCTGGTTTGGGAGGGTGGCGACGGTTTTGCGGGGGATGACGGCGGCGGGGCTGAACATGATGCTTGAGAGGCTCGCCATTGGTGGTAATGGAGAGAGAGAGAGAATGGAAGGGGGGGCCTGTGGAAGTAGTGTGGGTGTGAATGTGATCCGCCACGTGGCGGAGATGTGTGGTTGTTTCTATCGCCTTCGATTTTATTTTATTTTGTGCACTTTTATCATCGGTCGACTATAGGTTTAAATCACCAACCTCCCATTGTAGACCATGTTTATTTTGGAATTATTATTATTAAAGAAATTTAATGTCAAATTAAGAGAATTAGATCATCTATTTCATAATTGGTGGTTTTGTTTTTCTATTTTATAATATGGATGGTCGCGTATGAAATAATAAAAAAAAATCCAATCTAATCGCTATATGCAGGTTTCATGATAAAAGATCCAATTATGATAAAAACACTAACAAAAATCTGAAAAGTGAAAAAAGTTTTAATTGAACCGCAAATTAAGCGCATAAAATGGTGATGTGGCATATAAAATAAACTCTTTTTTGTCCAAAATGGAATGTCCAAACTCATTTTTGTCCTATACTCGTAGAAAATTCTTTTTTGCCCTGTTATGATCTCTTATTAAAAAAAATCTTACTTCTCTCACATGGGTCGTGTATGGGTCGCGACAACCCATATGCAACTCTTTTAAGTAAGTAAAGTAACTGGGCAAAAAAGAGTTTGGTCATGGGCATTTTACCGAATTTTTTGTTATTATATTATAATTAGAGAAAAAAAATTAATCAAGTGTGTAAGGAGATGTTTGCAAACAATAGAAAGTGAGTGAGAATAACTTTTTTCAAAAGCTTCATCTCACAATTTTCGGAAAAAAATAGATTTTGAAAGCTGGTAGCTATGTTTGCAAACACGCCCTAAGAGTGAGTACATTATGAAGGTGCATTATGTTGGGTTATGGGCGACGATCATTTTCTTCGTCCCAACTTTTCAATTGGTGTGTGTATATATACATGCATGAAGTATATAATTGAAACAAGTTTTTACATAAGGAATCCGTAAAATTAATTAAAGAGTATAGTTTATATTATTAAAAAGGTATAAGTCGTTGATGTGCAAAAAAGTGGTCAAGAGTATGACTTGGAATTCAATGGGAGTTCGTATGTTGAATGTCAAGGAATCAACAAGCTTTTGACCGCGCAGGATTCTTGCCAATCCCCTGTAAACACATTGACTCGAGGGAGGTCCAGGTTTGTAATGAGGATTGGAAACAAGAGAAAGAGAAATGAATTAAGAGGGACGCTAAATTCGACTTCCACATAGGGAATAATAAGAAAATGAGAACTTCAATCTCACTCTTGATAATCAATTCATAAAATACTCAAATCTGATTACAAATGATATAATACTAGGTATGGGATACCAATGTCTAACGGTTTAATGCATAAAGAAAAAACAACTTTCAAACTCCCATATGACTTCTTGAATTCTGGACGTAAATTTTAAGGGCCATAACTCCTTGTATACTAAGAATCCGAGTTCCACAATATACTATTGGAAAGACAACTGAGTTGGCTTTCCAATGCCGCAAATATTGAATGAATCGGAGTCTTCAAGAGAAAGTTATGACTAAAATACCAAACTGTGACAGGTTCAGCGAATCTTCACTACATCATCCTCTCCAGGCGGAAAAGAACTCGTCTCAGAGTTCAACTCGTTTTCTCCATGATACAGGGTCAAATCACGAACATTGAATGTGTTATGAGTGTGTAAATGTGCTGGTAGTTCAACTCTATAGGCATTATCATTTATTTTCTTCAATATCTGACACGGACCAACTTCTTCTCCTTGAGCTTAGTGTACGTACCAGCCGGAAACCTCTCCTTTTTCAAATAGACCCAAACAAGATCACCGTCTTCGAAAATCTGAACTTGTCGATGGATATTTGCAGCATCCTTATAGGTTTCGTAGCTTTGTTCCAGCTTCTTTCTCACTTCTCCCCAAATCCTCTCCATTGACATCGTGAACTCTTCAACCCTCTTGCAAGAACTTGGTATTTCAGCAAGATCAAGATAGTGGTTTGGATTATTCCCATAAACAACTTCAAATGGACTTTTCCCTGTAGAACGACTTACAATCGAATTATAAGCAAATTCAGCTCTGGATAGGATAGTATCCCACTGCTTTGGCCTTTTGGAAGCTAGACTTCTAAGCAAATTTCCCAAGGTGCGATTAACAACTTTGGTTTGACCATCCGTTTCTGGATGATAGGCACTGCTATAAAGCAAATTAGTCCCCAACTTTTTCCACAAGTTTCTCCAAAAGTGACTAAGGAACTTGGTATCACGATCGGACACGATACTCTTTGGTAGACCATGAAGTTTGACAACCTCTTTAAAATAAAGCTCAGCAATGTAAGAAGCATCCATGGTCTTCTTACATGGTATGAAATGAGCCATCTTAGAGAAACGATCTACAACAACAAAAATTGAATCAAAGCCCCTTTGTGTCCTCGGCAATCCCACGACAAAATCCATGCTAATAGCTTCCCAAAGAATGTCGGGAATTGGAAATGGAGTGTATAAACCAGTGTTTTGACTTTGGCCTTTGCAAGTTTGACAAACACGACATCTCTTCACAAACCTTGCAACATCCTGATAGATATTAGCCCAAAAATATTTTTCCTTAATTAGCAACAAAGGTTTGTCTCTTCCGAAATGTCCACCAAGACCACCACAGTGAAATTCTTTGATGATATATTCCCTAAGAGAACACCTGGGAATACACAAACTCGTTCCCTTGAAAAGAAAATCATCAAGCAGCTGAAAATCCCACAATTACCTTTCTTGTACTTTTGATAAGCCTCCATAAAATCAGGATCCTTTGCATACATTTCTCTTATGCTATCAAAACCTTCAAGTTGAAAGCTCAAAAAATTTAGTAAGGCAACCTTTCGACTCAATGCATCAGCCACTTTGTTAAGCTGTCCACTCTTATGCCTTAGCACAAAAGTATATTCTTGCAGGAACGACACCCAACCAGCATGCCTCCTATTCCAGTTGACTTGAGAGTTAATGTGTTTGATAGCTTCATGATCTGAATTGAGGATGAACTCTTTCTGAATAGCTCTACATCGTACGTAGAATAATTCTTCTCGTGTCATTCAATTTTTCACTAAAGAAAGCGAGTGGATCGATGACCTTCTTGGCTAAGCACACCACCAACACCCACATGAGATGCATCACAATCAACTTCAAAGATTTTATCAAAGTTAGGGAGTGCAACAATAGATGCACTAGATAACCTTTCTTTGACAACTTTGAAACTTTCATCGGCTTCTCGAGTCCAATTGAATTCTCCCTTCTTTAAACAATCTGTTAAAGGGGCCGCAATAGTGCTGAAATTTCGGATGAATCTCCGATAAAATGAAGCCAATCCATGAAAACTTCGAGCTTCGTGTAAACTTTTGGGAGTAGGCCACTCCCGTATAACTTTGACCTTCTCTTCATCCACCATGATGCCAGTAGGAGTAAGAACAAACCCAAGGAAAATTAGACGATCAGTCATGAAAGAGCATTTCTTGAGGTTCACATAAAGTTTCTCTTTCCTCAAAGTTAGCAAAACTTCCTTCAAGTGCTTAATGTGATCTAACGTGTTCTTGCTATAAACAAGAATATCATCAAAATAAACAACGACGAATTTACAGATATGGTCACGGAGTGCTTGATTCATTATCCGCATGAAGGTACTTGGAGCATTGGACAAACCAAATGGCATGACAAGCCATTCATACAATCCCTCTCGAGTTTTGAAAGTAGTCTTCCATTCATCTCCGGGCTTGATTTTGATTTGGTGGTAGCCACTTCGAAGATCAATCTTAGAGAATACCTGCGCACCGGCTAGCATGTCAAACATATCATCGATCCTTGGTATAGGGAACCTGTACTTGATGGTAATTCGGTTAAGTGCTCGACTATCAACACATATCCTCCACGATCCATCTTTCTTTGGAGTTAGGAGCGCAGGGACAGCACAAGGACTCAACCTTTCATTTATAAAGCCTTTGCTTAGCAGGTCCAACACTTGTTGATTCACCTCTTCGTACTCGCTTGGACTCATCCGATAATGAGACTTGTTTGGAAGAACAGCTCCTGGAATTAAATCAATTTGGTGTTGAATCTCCAGTAGAGGTGGAAGACCATGAGGTAAGTCTTCTGGGGTGATATCTTTGAATTCTTCCAGAAGATCCTTAAAGTTGTTTGGTACTGCCACACATTCATTTAACTCCTTAGCCACCAAAAGATAGATCATTCCTCCACATTGAGCCTCTCTCTCAAACTGATACAAAGTAAGCAATGAACTTCCCTCCTCTTTTTTAGCAGATTTGGCACATGAGATATCTTTACATGGTAAAAGAACAATCTCAATTTTTCCCATAAAAAATATATAGGTATTCTTTCTACCATCATGAATAACACTCTTATCATATTGCCATGGTCGACCCAAAAGAATATGCCCCACATCCATAGGCGTAACATCGCACCAAACTTTATCATGATAATTTTTACCCGTCGAAAAAGAAACAAGACATTTCTTATCGATTCGTATCTCATTATCCTTCTTTATCCACGAAATTGAGTATGGTCGAGCATGATCAACTGTTATAAGATTGAGCTTGTCCACCATTTCTTGAGAGTTCTCAAAGTTCTCAAAGCTTCCTCCATCAATAACTAACGAGCAAATCTTTCCATGGGATCTAGACTTTGTTCGAAAGATGTTGTGCCTTAACCAAGATTGGTTATTTTCCTTTTTTGGGGCTGTAAGGACTCTTCGAATCACCAAACATTCTCCATCCCCGGGCTCGATCTCCTCACATTCATGCTCATCATCTTCATCATATATCGAACTCTCTTCTTCAAGCTCTTCATCTCCTTCAGCTACGATTCCCGCGCGTGCATCATTTTTACAAGTGGCCGGTTTGACCACATTTAAAGCATGCTTTTGTCCTGCTTTTAGGGACGGAATTAGCTCCTTATTTGTCCATTCCTTTTTGCGGAACAGTCTTACTTGATTCACCTTTTAGATGATAGAAACTCTGAATATCAACATATTTTTTTGCTCCACGTCTTTGTGATTTCGATTCAACTTTTAATGCTAGTTGATAAGCATCATTAAGCCGCCAAAGTTGTTGCATCTCCACCTCATCCTTGATCGACCATTGATATATCTTGCAACTAGTTTGTCTTCTGACTCTTGGCTGCTAACTCTTGTCATCAATTTGTAGAACTCTTTTGTATAGTTCGTCATACTTTTATTTGCTTGCAACAAAGTATTAAATTACACAAAAATACTTTGAGAAAAATCTGGAGGAAGGAAATTCTCACGAAGTCTTGCTTTTATCTTCTCCCAGGATGTAATCTTGTGTTTTCCTTTACGCAGTCTCATCTCTTGTGTTTTATCCCACCAGAGTGATGCATATCCACGAAGTCGAGTGGCCACAAGCTTGACTTTTTGGTTCTCTGAAATATCCTTGTACTCAAATAATTTATCCACGACACTGAGCCTGAATTTGCATTGTCTGGGTCATTTGGAAATGGAGAAATGCATCGATATTTGATGGAAAGTGTTTTGATCCGGAGAAAGCCGTGGAAGAAATTAAAGGAAGATTTTGGAGTTGGTGTTTAACGAAATTCCCCTCTTTTTGTAACTACTCTTTTTTTGATTGGTTAGAAAATCCTAGGACAATTGTTGAGAGCTAAAAGGCTCGTGTACAGGTTTCTTAACAGTGTACAATGATACTTGTTGGTATCATTCGTGTGATTAATACATCTTGTACTTACCAAAAAATAAATAAAAAAATGGTATGAAGGTGGAGTTAAAAAGACAAATGTGTTAGTGTTCAAGCCCAAGCATTCCATTTTTTTATTGAGAGTAATTATAATATTTGTATATTCTGGTATATTGTTTCTATCCCACATAGGGTTTCCTAGATAGGTCTTCACATTGTAATTGTATATATTACTCTCTTAATCAAATGAATAAATATCTTTTGATCAATTCACAACATGGTAACCAGAGCCTAATTGGCAAAAGCCACAATATCGATCCTTCCTTTTCAGAAACTGAAATCACGTTATTTCAGTCCTCTCAATCACACAATTTTTTTTTTTTTTGGAAACTAATATCACACGTTTTCAACATCTTGAAAATTATAGCAATTATTCCATCAAATCTCCTTTTCTTTTGGGAGCTAATATCACGTTTTCATTCTGCATCTTGCTAGTCAAAGCAATTACTCCAGCAAATCACGTAATTTTCTTAATTGCTTCTTCTTCTCCACGCACTTGCTCCATCCCTACCCGCCTCACACCACCATATTGCATCTGTTCGCCTCACGCCGCTGCAAACAAGCCTCTCTATTTTGTTCTCATCCCTTCCGCTCACCATGTCAAATTTTCAATCGCCTTCTCGTCATTCTTTTCAACCTGCATACTCATCTCCATCTATTCATACTGCTGCGTCTGCTCAGTCACAATCAGGTTGGATTTTGGACTCGGGTGCTTCGCATCACATCACATCTGATTTGGCAAATTTGTCTTTGCATGCTCCATATAATGGAAATGATGGAGTAGTCGTCGGTGATGGTAACAAATTCAGTATTACACATATTGGGAACTTGGAATTTTCTGATTTATTATCTCTCAAATTTTCAAATGCTTTACTTGTTCCTGTCATGTCGAAAAACTTGGTATCTGTTTTCCAGTTATGCCAGCAGAATAACGTTGTGGTTGAATTTTATGCCTCTAATTTTCAGGTGAAGGACTGTCGTACGGGGGGAATTCTTCTTCAAGGTCCACGCATTAATGGACTGTATGTCTGGCCAGTTGGTGTTCGTCCCTCTGTCTCTCCCTCTGCTCACCCTATGGTTAGACAATCACCTCCCTTGTGGCATGCTCGACTTGGTCATCCTTCTGCTAAAATTTTGAGTCATACTTTATCTAGTCATTTTCCTTCTTCAAATAAAATAGTTGATTTTAGTTGTGAGTCTTGTAAGTGCATTAAGAGTCACAAACTATCTTTTACTGAGTCTTCTTTGACTTCTGTTATGCCACTTCAGTTAATTTTTCTGATGTTTGGACATCCCCTGTTTTATCCTGTGATGGTTTTAAATACTATGTCATATTTGTTGATCATTTTACAAAATATGTCTGGTTGTATCCCTTAAAAAGGAAGTCTGATGTTTTACCTACATTCATAGCCTATAAAGCATTGGTTGAAAACTACCTTAAAGCTAAAATCACAACACTTTACTCTGATAATGGAGGAGAATATTTAGCTCTTCGTCCATTCTTAACTACTCATGGCATCACTCATCTTACCACACCACCTCATACTCCGGAACACAATGGTGCTTCTGAGCGTCGCCATCGTCATATTGTTGATACTGGTTTAGATCTTCTTCATCAAGCTTCCATGCCTCTTGAATACTGGCCTTTTGCTATATCCACTGCCACATATCTTATAAACTGTCTCCCCAAAATTGACCTTAATATGGTCTCCTCCTTCAAGAAACTCTTCCATCATACTCCGAATCTATCCAAACTCTGTGTGTTTGGGTGTCAATGCTTTCCTTGGCTTCGTCCATACACTTCACATAAGCTTGACACTCAATCTCATCCTTGTGTTTTTGTTGGGTACTCTCAAACTCAAAGTGCCTATCTGTGCCTCTATCGTTCCTCCAATAAGATCTTTATGTCTAGACATGTTGAGTTTGTTGAACACATTTTTCCATTCTCTATCCCACCTACTCTACCCACTGAAGTAGCAACAATTAATCCCTCTTCTGTGTCCATTCCTACACCTCCACCAGTTTTCATTTCTGCGCCACCAGCTGTGCCAGTGCTACCTCCACTTCTGCCTACACCCTCGCCCCCTCGACAGACTCCTTCACCACCATCTCCTCCTCCGGCTCCGCCAGTCCGTCATCAGATGATCACTCGGTCTCGAAACAACATCACAAAATCAAACCCGAGGTATGGTCTTACATCTGTTATTGTTACTGATGTTGAACCCTCTACTGTATCACAGGCCCTCTCTGATCCTTGATGGCGTGAGGCCATGTCTTCTGAGTTTAATGCCTTACTCAGAAATGGTACGTGGGATCTTGTCCCCTCACCTCAGTCTCAAAATATTGTTGGAAGCAAATGGGTCTTTCGTATTAAACGAAAGCCTGATGGGTCAATTGACAAGTATAAAGCACGTCTTGTTGCTAAGGGATTTCATCAATGCCCTGGAATTGACTTCTTTGAAACATTCAGTCCTGTTGTCAAACCTGCCACAGTTCGCATTGTCCTCAGCATTGCGGTCTCTCGTAATTGGCCCCTACGTCAGTTTGATGTAAACAATGATTTCCTTCATGGTTCCCTTACTAATGAGGTATATATGGCTCAACCTCCTAGTTTCTCGGATCAAAATCACCCCGGTTTTGTCTGTCGTCTTCGCAAATCAATTTATGGTTTGAAACATGCACCACGCACTTGGTACAATGCACTTCATTCATTCTTGATTTCTGCTGGGTTTGTTTGCACCAAGTCCGATGAATCTCTATTTGTGTATAATCATCAAGGTGTCACTGCTTATTTCTTGGTGTACGTGGATGTTGTGATCGATGTTTTTACCTCGATTTATTTGTACACGTCGGAGGGACACGTGTATCAATAAATTATTAAAATAACCATGCCCGATGGAGAGGTGTTCTCCTAAATAATAATTATCAACCATACAAGTGTGCTCGCTTTGTCAACCATACAAGTATGCTCGCCTTGCCGACCAAATAAGTCTGCTCGCCAAATCTGGCAAGCATTATAGTCATTCTTGTATGCTCGTTAAGGACAGTGTTCCGGTACAAAATCGATATGTTCAAAGCGGCGAGCAGAGCAATCAATCGAGCAAAAGTTGATACAAAGGGCATATGACATAAAAGTCAAGTCACTAACTGAACCATCTGGACAACAAAAAGAATGCCTTATAAGCAAGTAAATCCAAAGGTCAACCAGGAAAACGAAGTTGAAAACGTGGCAGGATCACATGAGTTCTTGCAAGACACGAAGTCTCCAGCTCATGCTTGCCAAGCCAGCACATGCTTATCAAAGTACTATAAGTAGAATGAAAAAGTGCAGTAAGAGGGTTCAGAAAATTTCCCAAGTACTCACACATATATTCTCCAATTCACCATCTTTCGTAGAAGGAAGTTCTCACCACGAGTAGTATTGTGTACTGTATATTTGAACCTCGCAATATAACATCCCTGGCTTGGAATGCCCCCAGAGTAGTCATTTATTGATGAACTGGGTCAACAATTTCTTGTTATTTACTGTAATATTGTACACGTACTTATTTTGTTTGTGAATTATTTTGAAATTAGCCACATAATATTCTCATTCAAAAATGACTCGCAACAATTGGCACTAGAAGGAGGGTGAGAAAAAACCAGCCCATACACAATCCTAAAAAACTGAGGCAGAAAAAAGAAATATGATGCCTCAATCTAGGAATACTCAGATGGAGAGGTCGGGACAGAGCCGACCTCACGTTCAGAAAGAGGCTCAGCATCATCCTCACAAAAATCAGACCGTGGAAACCATCAATCTTAAAGATATCACCAACGATCCGATGGCCACAACAAAGGCCATCACTTTCTTGTTGCGTGCACAGAAAGAGAGGGCCGAAAAGGAGTTGGCCAAGTTAGAAGTTCAAGATGATGATGATCGACGCTCGCATACACCTGATAGCGAGCAAGTTAAGAAGAAAGCTGCGCGGAAGCGGGCTAACAAAAAGGTTGTTGATATGTCGGACGATGAGCAGCCTCAAGGGTCCAGACAATCGGTGTTTGGACGTTTGAGGCTCTCTGTTAAAGACCAAATCGGCGATCATAGGCGTCAGGATCCCGGGAGGGAACAACCGATGAACATGACGGCTCCTTCAGCTCCTCATGATCGCCCGCATCCTGAAAGATGGCAGGAACAACAAAAATCGGCTGGGACTAAATTGTTTATCCATCATCGATTGGGTAGTCAAGGACGAGCATGGAAAGGGGGACTGCCCTATCATGAGTCTGACCTCCCGGGTCCTCATGATGGGACACAACCCCGATCGAAGTCTGTCAGTTCCACAAAATTTATAAAAATGCAGAAAGCAATCGAGGGTTTACAGGTTGACCTGGCCGCGACGAGAGGACTCCCGCGGGCGAGCACAATGTCGTGCTCGCCACTAACACCGGCGATCATGGCAGCCGAAGTACAAGAAAAAGTGGCAAAGAACCGACCACCAATCCCTATGTTCGATGCTGAGTCTGACCCACATGTTCACCTCAGCAAGTATTCAGATTTTATGATCGCCATGAGCGCCACCGACACAACGCAGTGCCGATCATTCCCCATGACGTTGGGCGACCGTGCCCACAGATGGTTTTCTACCCTGCCCACTGCGTCCATCACGTCTTTCGCCCAGTTGGGACATAAATTACTGTCCCATTTCTCATCCATGTGTGCTCGCCCAGCACCAAAACAGAGGTTGGCACATTTCTCCCAGCTAAAGGGTGAATCAGATCGAGCATATATTGAAAGATTTGACAAATGTTTGTACGATGGAGCCCCAGTTGAAGAGGATGCAAAAATCCTCACGGTGGTGGGGGGCTTGACCCTAAATACGGATATGTGGAAAGCCATGCATCAGGATTGGCCGAACACATATGCCAAATTTCAAGAGCGAGCAGCGAAGATTATAGCTATGCAGGATCTGCTCGCCCAATCACGGTTAGGCCAAGAAGTAGCAACAAAAAGAGTCGTTGGTAAAAGAGTAATGAATGAAGGGGGGTATAAACCCCCAGAATCTTTTAAACCTTTGAAGAAGGAGCAGAAGCACATGCACTACGAAGTGTTCTAGGCGTTTCAGCAGAGACGATATTTAATCAAATTAAGGATCGGGACATGTTGGATAAGCCACGAAGAATCGTAAGAGATAAAAATCGACTTAATGCTTCCAAGTTTTGTAATTATCATGGGTACATCGGACATAATACCGATGAATGTCGTGATTTACTTCGTCAACTTTGGAAGTTATATGAAGAGAATCGTCATACACAGTTCCTCAAAAAGTCGGCGAACAGAGACTCCCAAACTGAAAAATCAGGTGATCGTAGGGATAAGCGTAAGGCAGACGAAGCATCTGATAGTGATCCCGAGGAATCCCTCAAGAAGTTGGCATTACCCAAGAGAGGAGCTCCTACCATGAGCAGAGGTCGAGAGAGTCAAGAAATCAACATGATTCGTCCTGATTATGGTCCAGTGGGTGGATGCTATCAGGCACCGACGTTATCGAACAGGCGGAAGAAGATGGAAATGCTTGCCATGCAAAGCATACATCAGGTGAACGTGGCGAGCACATCAGCTAGCACGTCACCCTCTCACCAAATCATGTTCTCGGAAGATGATCTCAACGGCATAATCACCCCCCACAATGACTCTCTAACCATCAGCACTCGTCTTCTCGGTTTGAAGGTGCATCGCCTCCTGGTCGACACTGGAGCATATGCGAACATTCTGTTCATTAACACTCTGCACCAAATGGAGAAGCAAGTTGGGGATCTAAGTACGTATATAAAACCATGTGATCACACCATCATGGGTTTCGGGGAATCTATAACCCGGCCCTATGGTCTGATCAGGTTAGGAGTCGAGCTAGAGTCAACTAATAATCTGGAGATTCGACGAACTAGAATGTTAGACGTTGTAATCGTCGATGCTCCATCTACTTATAACGGGTTTTTAGGTCGCCCGTTTATTCAGGAATTCAAAGTTACCTGTTCGACTTATTACTATTGTGTTAAGTTTCCAACCCAAGAAGGGACGGATAGCGTAAAAGGTAACCAGAAAAAAGCTTGAGATTGTTTGCTATCATGCGTGCCGGAAAAGTAAAATATCGTTAACATGATGGAGCAAACATGGGAGACCAGAGAATCAAGCCAACAGGCGAATATGTTACCGAGGACGCTTATACCTCCTCTGACGAGCACATCTCCACAGGCGAATACAGAACCCGAAATGATAACTCATGCTCCAAATCTAATCAACATTGATCCACCAAACGAGCTACCGGACTTAGAACCTCGTATAGGTTTTGATCCTATGGAGGTAGATGACGAGCACCGGGGGTCGATCGAAGATCCTCGATGGAAGCAAAAAAAAGAGGCGAGCAATGCCTATTGAACAATTGGAGTCTGTCAATATCGACCCGATTAGACCAGAATTAGAAGTGTTTATTGGTTCAGAATTATCGAAACCATTCCGAACAGAAATGATCGCGTATCTTCGAGCAAATTTGGATGTGTTCGCTTGGTCACATAAGGACATGGTCGGCATTGATCCTAAGCATACATGCCACTCTCTTAACCTTGACCCAACACAAATTCCAATAATCCAGAAGCGGAGAAAATTCAGTCCGGAGAAGTATGCAGCTATGGATAGTGAAATTAAGAAATTGCTCGATAATAAATTGATTCGAGAAGTAAAGTGCCCAAGATGGCTTGCTAACCCTGTGCTCGTCCGCAAATCTAATGGAACTTGGAGGTTATGCGTAGATTTCACCGACTTAAACAAAGCATGCCCGAAAGACAATTTCCCGATGCCACATATCGATTATTTGGTAGATAACGCAGCAGGACATGAGCTCATGACCTTCATGGATGCATTTGCTGGGTATCACCAAATACCCATGCATCCAGACGATCAAAAGAATACGGCTTTCTGCAGTGAAAAGAATATGTATTGTTGGCAAAGCATGCCATTTGGATTAAAGAATGCTGGAGCAACGTATCAACGTTTGGTGAACAAGATGTTCGACGAACATATAGGCCGAACAGTTGAGGTGTACATTGATGACATTGTAGTAAAAAGAGAGCATAAGGAAGACCACATTACCCACCTGGCACAGACATTTGATATTCTCAGGGAGTATAACATGAAGTTAAATCCAAAGAAATACAGTTTTGGGGTTCATTCAGGAAAATTCCTAGGACATGTGGTCAGTCAATGGGGGATTGAAGCGAACCCATCAAAGATTCAAGCTATGCTCGACATGCAGGCCCCCAGAAGTGTGAAAGAAGTTCAATAATTAACTGGACGCTTGGCTTCTGTAAGGCGGTTTATATCACGAACTGGAGACAAATGCAAACCTTTCTTTGACGCAGATTCCAGTGGACAGAGCATTTCCAAAATGCATTTGAGTCATTAAAGCAATACCTTGCGGATACTCAAACATTATCTAAGCCTGTTCCAGGCGAACAACTTTATTTGTATCTTGTCGCGTCAGAGCATGCAATTAGCGATGTGCTCATTCGGGCAGAGGGGGCAACACATTTGCCTATTTATTATGTAAGTCAGGTACTCAAAGAAGCCGAGCTCTGGTACCCTCCATTGGAAAAACTCGCGTATGCTCTCGTTATGAGTGTCCGAAAACTGCGACCATACTTTTTCGATCACTCAGTCGAGGTGTTAACCACATTCCCATTACGACATGTTCTCCACCGACCAGACACTGCGGGCAGGTTACTCAAGTGGGCGGTGGAGTTAGGACAATTTGGCATTACGTTCGCCCCACAAACAGCAATGAAGGGCCAGGCTATGGCTGATTTCATGGTTGAATTGACATATCTGCAAATACCCGAAAGAGGTGTCGACCAACCATGGAACATGTATGTAGACGGTTCATCAACAAGTTCAAGAGCCAGAGCGGGCGTGGTTCTCATCAACCCAACTCGACAAACTTTCACGATAGCCATCCGTTTTGATTTCCCAGCCACAAATAATGAAGCCGAGTACGAAGCTTTGATTGCTGGATTACACATGGCTATGACAATGGGAATTCAAAGGCTGATGATTCCCAAATAATCGTATACCAAGTATTAGGCGAGTACGAAGCACGAGGCGAACAGATGGCACAATATCAGCAACTAGCAAAGGAGCTGCTTGAACAATTCGAACAAGTTTACATAGAACAATTACCACGATTGGATAATTCATTTGCTGATGCCTTGGCACGATTGGCAACAACAGAAGGAGTGACGAACACGATGGACATTGTGGTCGTCACAACTTGTTCACCATCAATTCCCAGAGTTGTGGTCGCCCATGTGACAGGCGAACAAGAAACCTGGATGACTCCAATTTTAAGCTACTTACAAAAAGGATTTCTCCCAGAAAATAAAGCACAAGCTACTCGCCTCAGATTACAAGTTGCTCGATATACTATCCTAGACGGGCATTTATACAAAAGAAGTTTCTCTCATCCATTATTGAAATATATTACTCCTAAAGAGGGTCATGTGATAAATTGGAACAGATTCATGATGGGGTATGTGGAAACCATACAGGTGGACTTGTCCTGGCATATAAAATTATCAGACAAGGTTACTATTGGTCGACTCTCAAGAAAGATTCGCTCGCGTATGCCCACGCATGTCATAAGTGTCAGGTACACGCCCCACTTATCCATAGTCCACCCGAAGAACTAGTGTCTGTTTACAGCCCGTGGCCATTTGCTAAATGGGGAATCGATTTGATTGGCCCGTTTCCTACTGGGACATCGGGAGTAAAATATGTTGTTGTTTCCGTTGATTACTACACTAAATGGGCAGAAGTTGAAGTCATTGTTAAAGCCACCGAATAAAGAATGTGGAATTTTGTTTGGAAAAATATCATTTGTCGTTTTGGGCTTCCCCAGTCATTGGTAACAGATAATGGCAAACAGTTCGATGGAAGTGAATTCCGACAGAATTGTGCTCGTTGGGGCATAAAAAAGCATTACTCTACTTCGTATTACCCCCAGTCAAACGGACAAGTTGAAGCTGTCAATAAAATTATCAAGCATACCCTCAAGGCTAAACTTGATAATTCCAATGGGGGGAGGATGGGCTGAAGAGTTACCAGAAATATTATGGGCATATCGTACTACTTTCAGAACATCAACTGCGGAAACCCCGTTTGCCCTGGCATTTGGTATGGAAGCTGTTATACCGGCAGAAGTAAAGATTCCGAGCCATCGGACAATGAGTTTTGAAGACACATCAACGACCAGGCGCTCGCCCTAAGTGCAGATCTGTTGGAAGAAAGAAGGATGGAGGCCGATTTCAGGAACGCTATGTATAAAAAAGATCAGAAAAGTTCTACAACTCCAAAGTCCGAACACGCAGGTTCAACGTAGGTGAGTTGGTTCTAAGACGAGCAATGGGGGTACCAAGTGGTGTGTTCGGCCGAGCATGGGAAGGCCCATTCATAGTAACAAAACATTTGTTAAACGGGGCATATGATTTGGAAGACTTGAATGGAGTTCCGTTGTCCTATTCGTGGAATGTGTCAAATCTGAAAAAGTACTATCAGTAACGACGAGCACAATTGATATTCAGAGATCAAAGCGCTAGCTATTGGGTTAAAAAAACCCAAGCATAATCAACCATTCGGCTAAGACGAGCAGGACAAACATGAAAGAAGAACACACAGTGTCCGACACAAATTTTGGAATCTTTTAGAAGGAATTTTGGTCAGCACTATTAAAAGATAGAAGATATGTGTCAAACCAAGATGAGAAGTGGTGGCAACCAAAAAAGGTACGTGTCAATCCTTGAATAAGAACTGGCAAAGACAAGGACAGATGTCAAGATGAGGATTTAAAGCAAGAAGGCCAACACCAACTAGATATGCCAGCACTTGTTTGGGATAGTAGTATAAATAGGTGTATTGATAACTGAAGAAGGGGGAAGAAAAAGAGAGAAAAAGGAAAAAATACTGCAAACATATTAGAAGAAAATTCAGTTATCGGGAGATAGTTGGTTTGGTATGCCTCCAGACAAAGTTTTCAACGCTCGATTCAGCTATCATTTTGTTGACTCGATCATGTGTCCTGGTGCTTGCTCTAGTACGAGCTTTATACCCCGTATCGCAGTTACGAAGGAAAATACTCTCCCTTCAATTTGGGAAAGCCAATCCAAATCGGGAGAATTATTCTCTTCTAAACGGGTATTGTCACTCCACTTCATCCACTGCTTATGCAGTAGTAAATCACTAGTCCCCTACGCATCCCTTAAAATCTCCTCCGAGGGGGTGGGATGTCGTGGCGTGCTCACGAAACGACACACGGATGCTGATGCTCAGGCATCCTCCAAGGGGATAGAATGGTGCGAGCAGAGGCTCTTGCCCGCGCCTAATATAGGCGAGCAGGCGTGCTCGCCACATGCTCATGCAGACAGCAGTTTGCATAATCACAACTTGTCCAGGAGGGGCAAACGCTGATGTTGCTGCTGCTCGAGCATATTACTTGAAGAAGAGTAGACAGGCTGATCCGCCTCATACTTGTCAACATCAATTCCGTGGACGAGATGAGGTCAGCTCATGTCTATTTCAAGACGAGTTTTTGAATTTAGCAAAACGATAGTCTGATATCCATAGTTATGTGTAATAGAAACAGTTCGCCCCAAATGTGAAAGTTGTAATAGAAGAACAACGTGCTGAAAAGCATTTTTGTTTGTTAAGTTTTTTCTAGTTAAAGCCTATCAATGGTCGCACCTAAGACAGACGACCCGAACAAAGACGAACGAGCAGAGGTTTATGCTCACCTGGCGAAACAGTTCTTACTTACAGAGGCCGGCAACAAAGCGAGCAATGGGTATGGGGTCGCGGCTAAATAAGACGACCCGAGCAGAATAGTGATCGCGTCTAACATAAGACGATCACGAAAGAAAAAGGGGGGGTTGCACATAAGTTAACCCATCTGGTCGCAGCTAAATAAGACGACCAATCTGATTGCACCTCAATAAGACAATCAAAAAACCAAAGAAGTCAAGGTGGAACATAGACACATATCATGTTCGAATTCATTCAGAAGACAAATGGCATAAAGCAGGAAACAAAACAAACAACATCTATTCATCAGCAAAATTCACCCTCCACGATCTAATCAGAGGAAATTGTTTAACAAGCAAACACAATGGAAACAGCAAATTGTACGAAAGGAGAAGACAAAAATTACACAGTAGTAAAACTAAGGAAAGAATTCATCGTTGGGGGTAGGCGGAAGAGATGTGTCGAGCAAGTCTTGCCTCGTCTGCTCGATCCCTTCGGGAGCGACTCCCCTAATATCACCGTGCCTCATCTGCTCGCTGGATAGCACATTCTGCTCGCCTTCAAGTGGACCACTCTGCTCGCCCTGCACCTGATCAAACTCATGCTTGGCTCGGTAAGCTTGGTCGGCAGTACCTTCAACATCCGCATTCGAACCATCTTCCTCATCCAAAATAGAGTCATCAATCTCGATCCCATCGGGGAGATTGTAGAAGTCGCATATGTCACTTATATCGGCAATGGGAATATTACGATCAGGGGGATTATCGGCCATATATTTCTCAAGATGGACTTTGAGCGGAGTAATTTGATCGGCAGAAAGGGATTGCCTAGCAGAACGGAGGGCATTCGCAAATGCACATATATAAGAAAAATTGGAAATAGAATCAATATACTCCTCGGTGAATAGCTTGGAGTTTTCAAGACCCAGACGAGAGTTGGTCTCTTCAGCGGTGAGGAGTTGTTGGGCGAGCAGAGTTTTCTCGCATTCTACAGTCTCGATGCCTGTTTTGAGTTTTCGGAGCTCAACGTTCAGCTCGTCCTGAACTTTCCTAATGCCAGCCACCTCCTCCCGATTACGGTGCAACTCCTCCTGAGCAAGGCGTAGCTCCTCTCTGGCCTGGCGAGCATCTTCCCGAGCTAGACAAGCATCTTCTTGAGCTTTACAAGCCTCTGCTTGGGCTGAGGCGGCAAAATGGTTTTTGTATAGATGCTGGATTTAAAAATTTTGACAATTCAAAAAAAAAAAAAGGTTTCTGATTGTACACATCTCAAGACTAGTGTGATGGAGTCTTTTCGGGTCCAATAGAAAAGACCAATCTCGACATCCAACACAGAAGACGAAGCGACACTCACGAAGACCCGCTCAATATATCCAACAGCCGGGCCCCCATGATGAATACAAAGCGGCCCGGCTGGGGGGTATTGTTGTGATCGATATTTTTACCTCGATTTATTTGTACACATCGAAGGGACATGTGTATCAATAAATTATTAAAATAACCATGCCCGATGGAGAGGTGTTCGCCTAGATAATAATTATCAACCATACAAGTGTGCTCGCTTTGTCAACCATACAAGTATGCTAGCCTTGCCGACCAAACAAGTATGCTCGCCTTGCTGACCAAATAAGTATGCTCGCCTTGCCGACCAAACAAGTCTGCTCGCCAAATCTGGCAAGCATTATAGTCATTCTTGTATGCTCGTTAAGGACAATGTTCCGGTACAAAATCGATATGGTCAAAGGGGCGAGCAGAGCAATCGATCGAGCAAAAGTTGATACAAAGGGCATATGACATAAAAGTCAAGTCACTAACTGAACCATCTGGACGACAAAAAGAATACCTTATAATCAAGTAAATCCAAAGGTCAACCAGGAAGACGAAGTTGAAAACGTGGCAGCATCACATGAGTTCTTGCAAGACACGAAGTCTCCAGCTCATGCTTGCCAAGCCAGCACATGTTTATCAAAGTACTATAAGTAGAATGAAAAAGAGCAGTAAGAGGGTTCAGAAAAATTCCCAAGTACTCACACATATATTCTCCAATTCACCATCTTTCGTAGAAGGAAGTTCTCACCACGAGTAGTATTGTGTACTGTATATTTGAACCTCGCAATATAACATCCCTGGCTTGGAATGCCCCCAGAGTAGTCATTTATTGATGAACTGGGTCAACAATTTCTTGTTATTTACTGTAATATTGTACACGTACTTATTTTGTTTGTGAGTTGTTTTGAAATTAGCCACATAATATTCTCATTAAAAAACGACTCGCAACAGTGGATGATTTGATTTTGACTAGCCATGATAATTGTTTCCTCTCTCGGGTGATTACTGACTTGGCAAGTCAATTCTCTATCAAGTATCTCGGAGCCTTGTCCTACTTTCTTGGTGTTGAGGTCCTTCGTAACTCGTCCTCCTGCTTCCTGTCACAGCGCAAGTATGTGACAGACATACTATCTAGTCATAATATGCTTGATGCTAAACCTGTTCAGACGCCACTAGCCCCGGATGTCCAACTCTCCCTTCATGATGGTAGTGGCCCAACTGATGTTTTTAAGTATCGCCAAGTTCTTGGTAGTCTTCAGTATCTATTGCTTACACGTCCTGATGTTGCGTTTGCTGTCAACAAATTGTCACAGTTTATGCATGCTCCAACTGAAACACATTGGGGTGTTGTGAAACGACTACTTCGTTATCCAAATGGCACTCGTAATCTTGCCCTACACTTAAGACGTGATTCTCCTTTATCACTCCACTGTTTTACTGATGCCGATTGGGCTGGTGATTGCGATGATCGCACTTCTACTGGAGCGTTTATCATTTTCCTTGGTGTTAATCCTATATCTTGGAGCTCTAGGAAACAACGTACTGTAGCTTGGTCTTCAACTGAGGCTGAATATAGGGCTATAGCAGCAGCTGCTGCTGAGTTGCAATGGACGAAATCTATTCTCTCAGAGCTTTTTGTTCCCTTGACTTCTTCATGTCCTGTACTGTACAGTGTCAACATTGGGGCAACCTACCTATGCTCCAATCCGGTCTTCCATTCCCATATGAAGCACATTGCTATTGATTATCACTTTGTTCAGGAACTTGTAAAGTCTTCTCAACTTCGTGTCTCGCATGTTGCTTCCGCTGATCAACTGGCTGATGCTCTGATTAAGCCCCTATCTCTACATCGACTAACCTTACTTATGAGCAAGATTGGTGTTGTAAATCGTCCGCCATCATGAGGGGGCATATTGAGAGTAATTATAATATTTGTATATTCTTGTATATTGTTTCTATCCCACATCGGGTTTCCTAGATAGGTCTTCATATTGTAATTGTATATATTACTCTCTTAGTCAAATGAATAAATATTTTTTGATCAATTCATAACATTTTTTATTTAAACTTCAAAGTGTGTCTTCTTGTCCTGTACAAATTTTCTTAGTGTTCCTTTTTTTCAAATTTTTACATTTAAATTTCAAAGTGTCCTTCTTTTCATGTGTAAATTTTCTTATTTTTTATATACTTTGTTGCTCAATCTAAGACAAACCTAAATCTTATCCTTCGGATGAAGAAAATGAGTGAAAGAGAGAAAGAGATTATATTCCACATTTTAAATATATGTATATAAAGGTATTTTACCCAGTTAATATAAAAACATATAGTCTAAATAAATTTTTAGATATATATAAAAAATT
The DNA here is from genome assembly GCA_037126765.1 of Stenogyne calaminthoides. Taxonomy (NCBI): domain Eukaryota; kingdom Viridiplantae; phylum Streptophyta; class Magnoliopsida; order Lamiales; family Lamiaceae; genus Stenogyne; species Stenogyne calaminthoides. The sequence continues at coordinate 6,555,909 of JBBCBC010000035.1, read as the reverse complement.
AGGAAGTGCATTTAATTACACTCTATTATAAATTGGGCCCCCCTCGACGAAATTCCTTGCTCCGCCACTGCCTGCAGAACTCATCAAAATCAGAAGAACATAATTCCAGACCATTATCAGCTCACAACCTTTTGGTTTTCTTCTCTGTTTGATTTTTCACCAATGTCTTCCATTGATTGAAACTCTTGAAAGCTTCACTTTTATGTCTCATCATAATCGCCCAAGTAATTCTTGGGTAGTATTCAATCATAGACACGAAGTAACTAATGCCTCCTAGAGATTCAACACGAGAAGGACCCCAACAATCAGAATGAATGTTATCAAGTGTGTCTTTCTTTCTATGAATTGCCTTGAGAAACTTGCTACGATGAAGCTTCCCAAAAACACAATGCTCACAGAAACCAAGACCAGTGACCTTATGGCCACCAAGAAAATCCTCTTTCGACAGAATTTGCATCCCCCTTTCACCCATGTTACCATGTCTCGTATGCCATAACTTAGTTAAATCGTCGTTGTGAACTTCCGAGGATGCAACAACAACAGAGTCAGATAACAATTTGTTAGCTATATCCACAGACAGAAAAAAGGATCTAATATATTATTCAGAACCGACAACTTACGTAGTTCACTAACAATTTTTTAGCTACGTCCTGCAGGCCATGTTTATTATTCCAACATATGTAATATTAATTGGAACTAAATTTGAACTTTAATTCCATAAAAGATATTGGTTTGCAACTCGATCGTCAGAAGTGCAATAGTAATTAAGTAGCACTCAAAGACTAAAAAATAATATTGTTATGTGAAAGAGGTTGTAAGATAGATTAACACTAAAGTGTATTTCCACTTATTTACCAGCTAATTTGTACCTAATTTTCTTTTAATTACTCAATGAATTTTGCAAGTATAAAAATCAATTATTTTCTCAACCTCCTAACTCACTTTTAATTAAGATATCATCCAGGCATGATTACTTTTCCAAAATAATATTGTAATTAATTAGCAGTGCAACTCGTCAGGAGCGCAATAGGACGTAGCACCATGAGACTAAAAAATATTTATTCAGAAGATGGTACTCTTTGTATCATGGACGGATCTATGTGCATGATGCATTAGGCTCTAGCCCAGGGCAATTTTTGGTGGATTCCATATTATTATGTATGTATTATGTATAATTGTTTTGAATCTTTCATTTTTTAATTGAGACCTACTTAGGTAATCTCTTAAAAATTTCATATTATTATGCATGTATTATGTATAATTATTTTGAATCTTTCATTTTTTAATCGAGACCTACTTAGTTCAATTTAAATAGAAGTCAATCATATATTCTTAAAACTAAATTGGAAGTTCAAGATTTATCCAGTTTATTTCATCAAAAGTAAATCAACTTGACAAAAATTCATATGAGACAGTTTTATACATGAGAAGGGGTACAAATTAGCTAAAATTAACACCCACCCTATCCAAAATGTTAAAGCGAATGCCCAAATTATACTCCATCTCACCGTGAGACCATCTCATGGAAGTGTGAATCAATCATCTATTTAACACAAAAGTTCAAATCGTATCATTTAAAAAAAAAAAGTATGTATCATTTCTGATGGTCCCAATTTTAACAAGAAAACCCATGTGCAACAGAAAATACCATTTCTTGCATATAAAACAGGGGTGAGGGCAGAGTGATTCCAGATTTTTGCTTTTAAGAACGATGTGTGTGTTTTGCTTATAAACGAATGCATATGACAATATAAGAACATAAAGCAGTAAACAACACAACAATTTTATAGTGGTTCGGAGTCCAACTCCTACATCCACTCTTCCCTCTCATCAGGGGCACCTACTAAACCGACTGGACTTAGTTTAACGTGTTAGTCCAACACCCAACAGATGGTTACCGAGTTCACACTCAAACGGGACTTATCACCCTCACGGGATTGCCTACCCTCCCTTTCGGGATTGCTAGATGTTTACCGAGTTCACACTCAAACGGGACTTATCACCCTCACGGTATTGCCTACCCTCCCTTTCGAGATTGCTAGATGTTTACCGAGTTCACACTCACCTACAAACTTAACCGACTGATAGGTTTGGGTTTGATTGGTTTCCAACTAGGTTGAGATTTTCCCTTACATTTGTTTAGCCTCAATTCTAAGGATGGGAAAATCTCTCTAAGCTTAGGATATGGCATTTGTGCTTAGATCTAGGGTAGAACACTTTTGAATATATGCGTGTATTTCTTGCTCTGTGTTCTATGGTGGGAATGCTTGAATATAAGGCTCTTGGCTCTGTAACATCTTTTGCATCTTCTCCACACCTGATAATGAAGGAAGAACTTGTATTTATAGTGTGGATTTGAATGTTACCGTTGGATGGAGTCACATTCAAATCCATACTATTCTCAGAAAGCTTCTTGGCCTTTTTCCAGTGGTTGTCTTCCTCTCATTGGTCCACGTCAGCTGATTCTAACGGCTATGTTCCTCAGATTCCTCGCCTTGGAATCATTCAGGATTCTCTGAGTCTCAGGAACTTCAGTTCTGTCTGAGCCTTCAGGTCTGATTCAGCCGACTTCTCTTCTGATGACTTCTCATCTGATCTGGTATGCAGATTTCTGGTTTTCTGATATCTGATTTCTTCTACTTTGATCCGTCGGCTCATAATCGGATCAAGATAGCATTAGGTCAAGATATCGGTTTATCGTGATCAGATTAGTACATCAAAGTTAGCATATTAGGTTAGCATATCGGTTTAGCACATCCGATCTCAATCACGCCCGATCTTGATCATCCGCTCATCTTCATATCGATCTTGATCACGCCCGATCTCGTCGGTCTCATCCGCCTTTTCTCGACGCAACCTTTTCTTCGATCTTACGGTCATCTCGTCAGGTCTTCGATCGGTCATCCGATCATCGATCGGTCTTCGATCAGTCCATTCCGGGTCATCCGATCTTTTGACCTTCTGATTCTTCTGATTAGCTGGTTTACTTTATCTTTTCTTCTGATATTGCTCAGCTCATCAATTGACTCCGGAACTCTTCTTACTCATCTGATCTCGTCGGTCTCAATCTCTGACTTCCTTTGATATCGATCATCTTAAATCGATTTTCGTGAGTTCCCCCTCAATTTGTTCTCTCGTTCCCCCTCAACTTGTTATCTGTAGATCAGCTTAAAAAACACAAGTTGATAATGTTTTGGCATAATTCATCAAAACTAAAATATCCCAACAATTTCCCCCTTTTTATAATGACGCCAAAACATTAGAATATATGCAATTTTAAATAAACAGGTTTTCTTTTAAAAAGATCAGTTCCGGTGGTCACTTTGAAACAATTGAATACCCGCTCTGATACCAATTGATGGTCCCAATTTTAACAAGAAAACCCATGTGCAGCGGAAAATACCATTTCTTGCATATAAAACAGGGGTGAGGGCAGGGTGATTCCAGATTTTTGCTTTTAAGAACGATGTGTGTGTTTTGCTTATAAACGAATGCGTATGACAATATAAGAACATAAAGCTGTAAACAACACAACAATTTTATAGTGGTTCTGAGTCCAACTCCTACATCCACTCTTCCCTCTCATCAGGGGCACCTACTAAACCGACTGGACTTAGTTTAACGTGTTAGTCCAACACCCAACAGATGTTTACCGAGTTCACACTCACCTACAAACTTAACCGACTGATGGGTTTGGGTTTGATTGGTTTCCAACTAGGTTGAGATTTCCCTTACATTTGTTTAGCCTCAATGCTAAGGATGGGAAAATCTCTCTAAGCTTAGGATATGGCATTTGTGCTTAGATCTAGGGTAGAACACTTTTGAATATATGTGTGTATTTCTTGCTTTCTGCAGGTTCTATGGTGGGAATCTTGAATATAAGGCTCTTGGCTCAGAAAGCATCTTTTGCATCTTCTCCACACCTGATAATGAAGGAAGAACTTGTATTTATAGTGTGGATTTGAATGTTACCGTTGGATGGAGTCACATTCAAATCCATACTATTGTGTAGCTTCTTGCGCCTTTTTTTCATGGGTTGTCTTCCTCTCTCATTGGTCCACGTCACCGATTCTAACGGCTATGTTCCTCGATTCCTCGCCTTAGACTCATTCGGGGATTCTCTTCGAGTCTCGGGAACTTGATTCATTCGAGCCTTGAGTTACATTCGAGCCTTTAGGTCCGATTCAAACTTCTCTTCGATGTCTTCTCATCCGATCTAGTATCGCAATTCGGGGTTTCGATATCCGATTTCTTCTACCGATCCGATCGACTCACATAATCGATATAGCATCACGTCAAGATATCGGTTTATCAGATGATTAGTACACCGAGTTAGCGATATTAGGTTAGCATATCGGTTTTTTACATCTAATCTCAATCACGTCTCGATCTTGATCATCCGCTTCATCTTCATATCGATCTTGATCACGCCCGATCTCGTCGATCTCCTGCTCCTTTTCCGATCCGCAACCTTTTTCTTCCGATCTTACGGTCATCCGTCAGGTCTTCGATCAGTCATCCGATCATCCGATCCGGTCTTCGATCAGTCTGCATTACGATCATCTGATCTTTTGACCTTCTGATTCTTCTGATTAGCTGGTTTACTTTATCTTTTCTTCCTCGATATTGCTTTCAAATTTCATCAGTTGACTCGGAACTCTTCTTACTCATCCGATCTCGATCGGTCTAAATCTCTGACTTCGCTTTGATCTCGATCATCTTCGTCTGATTTCGTGAGTTTCCCCTCAATTTGTTCTCTCGTTCCCCCTCAACTTGTTATCTGTAGATCAACTTCAAAAACACAAGTTGATAATGTTTTGGCATAATTCATCAAAACTAAAATATCCCAACAATTTCTGATCAATTTGTTTTACTAATTAAATTAATTAAGATAAAAATTTGTATGAGACAGTCTCATACATGAGATGAGGTACAAATTAGCACAAATCAACACTCATTCCTTCCAAAGTGTTGACGAGTTATTTCCCAAATTATGTTCCGTCTCATGTAAGTGTGCCTCTTGAATTTTATATGCTTTTATGTTGATGTGACATGACTTTAAATGTCTATTTTTTCTCCCTGTTGAAATATATCGTTAGATAAAATAATACATGTATAATAATATTCTTTTATTTATAAATTTATAATAAATAAATTTTCTAGTTTAGCCCACTCCACCATTGATTCCTAGATCCGTCCCTGTTTTGTATGCACCAGTGTTGATTTTATATGAATTTTATAATCCTTTCATGCAAAACTTTTGTAGTTTTCTCGCTTCAACTTTTGAAGGAGACGGGGTATAAATTGGGCATGTATGAGTTTTGTGCTAGGTTGTACCCCGTTTCCTTTATGAGACAGTCTCATATATTTCTCAAAAAAATAATTATACACCAAATAAAAATATTATCTTGAAGTGATTAATTAATTAGGCCTGATTATTCAATTGGAAGAGTCAGAGATCTTGGTTGATAAATTAAGGTATGTATTCGGGATACAGCCATTTGTTCTGACTTGGACATGCATGTATGAAGTAGATATCTTTGTGAACCCATGTTCACGGTGAATTTTGTCAATGTTATACATATATATTATCAATGTTTATATACTATCACTATTTAAAATATATTTTATATATGTTTTAAGCAGTAATAGTATATAATCATAATAATAATAATATTTATGTATAACATTGATCAGTAGTTTTCGAAACATGTGCTAAATTTGGAGAGAGAAAAAAATATGTGCTAAAGTTGATAAAAAATAAAAAATATGGGCTAGATTTAATTATTTTGCCATAAAAATAACATTATTATTAATTTTCGAAACAAACACGTATATATATATATAAATTATATTCTTACTTGTATATGGATCGTGTGATTGTAAATGGAGGTCTTTGCTTCTGCATTATACGAATGGGCGAGCGTCATCATCTCAAGGTTGTCGAGAGGGACCCTAGTCAATCGTTCCTATTAATAAATACATGTTATTATTATTAATTAAACAACCATCATATAATTAGATATATCATATAATAAACTTATAATTACACTTACTTGGGCGAGTTTGTGCTCCAAAATAGATCAGGATACAGCCCATTGCGTTGCTATGCTGCCACTCCCTCCCTGGCTGACTCATGTGGTTCTGGCGGTTCTTCTCGCACATCTTCTAGTATACAGGGTCACTCCAAACTGCAACAATGGAGCCCCATACGTCCCTGACTCTTCAAGCAGGTCCATCTTCCGTCCCTCCACCCAATATGCCATATGTGTGGTAAGTCTTTGTATCGTTCAGCGAAAGCAAGCTTACGAGAATGGCTTGAAGACATCTTGGTTAGGAGATCGCCCCTCCACATCGCCCTCTGCATTTACGCATTTCATTAATACCATAGATTTTAGTCAATATATATATATATATATATATATATATATATATATATATATATATATTAATATAAAGTAATTAAATGAATATTGTACCCTAAACTCGTCGAGGTAGATTTGGCGGCGATCGACTAGCACGTGTCTCCAACTGTGGATGTTGATAGCAATTCCTCAACGCAAGATGGAGTTAGTGACTATAGTGGCCGCCTCGTGACCGAGTATAATCCTGAAACATTTAAAAAAAATTAAAAACTAATATTAAATTAATTATATAGTTAAAAAAAATACTTACTGCCCGCCACTAAGATCAATAAGTAAACGCCCCGATCTACTTGTGCCAGCCAGATGACAAGATACATGCGTCGAGTCTGAACTCGACGTCCCTCCTGGAGACTGTGACGGTGTGGGGACCAACAAGGGTGATTCGCGGCCCTGCGACAGTCCGCAGCCCTGCAAAGACGATCCTTCTTGAGCCTGTGATGGAGGTGGCATCTGGATAGGAGGTCTGAGTATCCTCTTCCTCCTAGTACTCAGGATATGAGCTGGGACGTCACTAGTGTCTTGACTACTCATCTACATTAAACATTATATTTATTTATTAATTAAATTACAGTACAACTTTGTAATTAATTAAACATTATGACATTTTGGTAGAATCTCATTTGTATTGATTCAAACTCATCTCCTAACCAACCAACAATCTAACAATTCTAATACACACACACACACATATATATATATATATATATAAGAGAATGCCTAAACAAGTTTCACTAGATAATTGATTAGTTAAATAAATTTCGGCAGAAACTTAACTATAGTCAACCAACAATCTAACAATTCTAACAATTCTAACATATATATATTACGTAATCATAATATATCTAACAGAATTTCTAAACATATTTCACTAGATAATTGATTAATTAAATAAATTTCGACAGAATCTCAACTAAAATAGGTCTAACTCATCTCCTAGACAACCAACAATCTAACAATTTTAACATCTAACATTAAATTAATCAATGTCTATTATAATTAATTAAGTCAATCAATTTATTATTACATAATATATCTAACAATTTCTAAAACCTAAACATATCAACAATCTATCAAAACAAATGAAAATTTACATAATTATGTATATACACGTACAAACATGCAAATTATATATATATATATATACATACATATATATATATATATATATATAAAACAATAATAATATACATATATATACAAAATGAAAAATAAATGATAGAAAATTGAAAAAATTACCGTCAAACCGAACGTGAAGAATTGAAGGCTTTGGCGTGTACGTAATGCTCTACTCCTTCGTTTTACGGCGGGATGACGGTGACGGCACAGTTACTTTTTTCCGGAAAAGGTGTTGCAAATGCTACGGCCGGGATATATATAGATGAATTCAGTGATAGTTTATAACTGTCAAAAATTTCAGAAAATCATCGATAAAGCCGGTTTGGGCGTTGGCCCAAATGAGGATGCGCTTCGTGCTCTGGGTCCGATTTAGCGACCGTTTATCTCGTTGCAAATTGACCCGAACTGTTTGAACCGTCGCTATTTACGACAGTCACTTCAACCATCGCTAAATTTGGCGACTTTGACCGTTTGACTCTAATCGTCGGAAAAATTGTTGCTTTTTGTGACGGTTTTGATTACAGTCCCTAAAAAACCATCGCTAAAAATCATCGTTAAAACCGCATTTTTTGTAGTGTTACAAGATTTACATTACAAAAATGGGATTATATACAAAATGGTCACATAATTTTTTACCTTTTCTTATTTAGTCCCATAACTATTTTTGGAACGATTTAATCCCATAACTATTAAAATTGCTCAACTTTTATCCCATAACTATTTTTTGGAATGATTTAGTCCCATAACTACTAGGGTTGCTCAATTTTTGTCCCTTAATTATTTTTTGGAATGATTTAGTCCAGTAACTACTCAATTTTTGTTCTATTTTGCCAGAAGTCACCCAAAACGATATTGTTTAACCAGTGTATCAGTCATGTGCCATTTTAAATTTGAGATTTCGGCAAAGCTTGTGTTTTAGTAACTAATTTGCACAATACAATACACTTGTCAATTAAATGAAATACACACTATTAATTAACACAAAAAGCAAAATTACTGAAACAAATCTAAAAAAAGGGGGAGAGATTAAATCCCCCTAATTCTCTAAAATCGGGTACTTCCCAATATTCAATCCTAAACTTGCGAGAACACAATTTGGCGAAAAGCAATAATTTTTCAACCTTAATTTAATTTTTAGGTGTTTAAATTGTGTCAAATAAGTGTCTGCCTCGCCTGATTCTCCAATTTATAGTTGCACATGACTGACACGGTGATGAAACAACGTTGTTTTTGGGTGATTTCTGATACAATAGGTCTGAAATTGAGCAATTCTAATAGTTATGGGACTAAGTCATTCCAAAAAATAATTATGGGACGAAAGTTGAGCATTTTTAGTAGTTATAGACTAAATTGTTCCAGAAAATAGTTATGGGATAAAATCAAAAGAGGTAAAAAGTTATGGAACCATTTAGAATTTAATCCCTTAGAAAACAAATCAATGCAAATCAAGTCTACTATTACTTTGAATCTGTGTTGCACGGGTGCGGGTGCAGGGTGCAGATACGATACGATTCGGGTGCGGGGGTTCGTAGATTTTCAAATTTTTAGGATACGATACGTTCAGGATACGTCAATTTTTTTAATTTAATTATATATATCACCTATAATAATATTAAAAAATTTACAACAATTATATATAACACATGTAGTAATATCAAGAGTATTTAAAACACAAGTACTAATATCAAGGAATTCATCTCATAAGTAACAAAACAACAATTAAATCAAATATCATTAACCCATACAAGTCATAAATCATAATAAAAGATTAATAAATTTTAATATTTAATAAGTTTTAGAGTGTGTCATTCAAATTATTAGTAAGTTTTAATTTTTTACAAAAAAAAAACCCCAAAATTTAATAAACTTTACAAAAAAATCCCGATATGTATCCGATACGCTTATCCTCGGAACAGGATACGCATATCCGATAATAAAAAAATAAATAAAAAATGGGATTCGACACGTGGCGAATAGGGTGCGAATCTCAGGCGAATCTCACTCGAATCGCATTCCAGGCGAATCCGATACTACATACTGTTAATTTTTTAAGAATCCGTGCATTAGAGCTTTGAATCTTCAATATCTTGAAATGATCTTGAATATCTCTAATAATATAAATTTATCAGAAAAATAATTATTAATTAAATAAAATAATAGTCTTGTCTGCCAAAATTAAGGTAAATTATCTTGTGCACCATTTACACCAATTTAGAATTGGTGCAATTGGGTTTTTTTTTCAGGTTTTTTTTTTTTGTCAGTTTTTTTTTTCCAATTTTTTACCCGGCCTGGACCCAACTCTACCCGATCAAAACTCGGCTCGACTGGTTCATGGTTCACCCGACCCAAATGAGTTTTTTTTTTTTTTTTAGTTTTTTTTCAGTTTTTTTACCCGGTCTGGACCCAACCCGAACCCGACCCAAGTGGTTCATGGTTCACCCGACCCAATGATTAATGATTTAGGGTTCATTGTTCATCTAAATTAAAATTGAATTCAATTGCATCAATTGCACCTTGTGTAATTGGTGCACACAAGCATCACTCCTAAATTAATTAGGCCCGATTATCCAACTAATGAGCCATTAATAAATAAAATAAAAAGATAATGAATAATTCCTCCACTCCTCTCCTCTCCTATATAAGCAGCTTCTTCCACTACCCTTTCCCTCACCTCACAGTACTCTAATTTTTAAGATTAAACATTAATCTCATTTCCTACTGTAACTATGTTTAGTTTCGGCGTTTTTTTCTTTCCAGTTCCTCCAATGAAGTAAGCTTATCGCTTTTCCAACTTTATTAATTTTAACGTCAATAAATTAAATTTATGTTTCCCTTTTTCAGCTGCATGTAACCATGTTTCCTTTCGGCTAGCTTTGTTATTTCGGGATTTTGTAATTATATTTTTCGCTTATTACTTTTCCAACTCTTCCGATTAACACTCTTAATTTAAACTGGTATTTAACAGTTTAGTATGGTTATCTTGGTTGATGTTATTAGTTTTGAATTTTATGACTTTGAGCTTCTGTAAAAAAAATAAAAAAATTCTAAATATATACAGATAAAAACGTTTTTGAAAACCATCCTCTTGAAGGAGAAGGTGGGACCGGCTGATCAGAAGATGTCAAGGAAGGATTTTATCCCAATCACAACATTCATTCAAAAGAAGTCCACATTTACCTTCTTTTAATTGTGTTTGTTTGAAGTTTGTTTAATTTAATTATGGTATTTATTTTCTTGTTGTTATTTGCAGCTGTGTTGTTGTAACAATAATAATTGAGGTTACTACATGTATCCTCACAAGTTTCAATAAAAAAGTTTATATGTGTTTTGCTCTTTATTTCTTTTTTCTCGTCTCTAAATATTTATCTTCATGACTTCACGTGAAACTTTGATAAACATGCACTCTAATGTTGTCTTGAGAATCAGGTCATGACTTTAAAGTAGTATTTAGCGGGAAAAAATAAAATATTAAGTCACAAAAATCAAGCATATGCCTTAGCTAGGTAGGGTAATTAAACGCATGAATCAATTTGTATATCTAACCATAAACAGCTATTGATTTTTTTTAAGAAATACTACCTCCGTCCTAGAATACTTTGCACAGTTGACTTTGACACGCGTTTTTGCGAGCGAGTTTTGTATTAGTAATTGAAATGATAAAGTGACTTTTAAGGAGGGGTATGATAGATAAGCCCCTCGTCTATCATACCCCTCCTTAAAAGTCAATTTATCATTTCAATTACTAATACAAAACTCGCTTGCAAAAACGCGCGTAAAAATCAATTGTGCAAAGTTTTCTAGGACGGAGGAAGTATTAGTTTTTAAATTAGTAACTATACATGGAGTCATGATAATAATGTTTTTGTAGTTGAATGTAATTAGTTGCAGTAGGATGTAATTATTCCTTCAATATTTAGTTTGAACTGGAAAAATTAATACAATAATTAATATTCCTTTAATTCATAGGCATAAATATTTTCTCTTCTTGTACTTGCATTTACTTTTTTTTGAGGTGATTAAAATAATTTCAGCTTGTTTAAGATATATACTTTGTATATGCGATGATGTTATTACGGTTCGATTCCCCTATTCTACTTTTCATATTACATTGGTGTTTCACCCTTTTGAATCTTTAACACATGGACCCAGGGTATAGTGGTTCGTTGGATATTTTATCCGCTTCTCCTTCGGGTTGATCCAACATTAGAGAGCAGGCATCGATCTCTATCCAGAAGTGTCGATTCATGTGTTTTGCTGCACCATTCTATTGTGGTATATCCTATACCGTATGTTGTCTTGCGATCTCTTCATTCCTGCAGAACTCATCGAAATCAGAAGAACATAATTCCAAACCATTGTCGGCTCGCAGCCTTTTGATTTTCCATCAACGCCTTCCATTACTTGAAAAGTCTGAAAGCTTCACTTTTATGCTTCATCATAATCGCCCAAGTAATTCTTGAGTAGTCATCAATCATAGACACGAAGTATCTATTGTCTCCTAGAGATTCAACACAAGAAGGACCTCAACAATCAGAATGGATGTTATCAAGTGTGTCTTTTGTTCTATGAATTGCCTTGGGAAACTTGTTGCGATGAAGTTGTCCAAAAACACAATGCTCACATAAACCAAGATCAGTGACCTTATGGCAGCCAAGAAAATCCTCTTTAAACAGAATTTGCCATAACTTAGTCAAATCGTTTTTGTGAACTTTCACCCATGTTACCAAGTCTCGTGTGCCATAACTTAGTCAAATCGTCTTTGTGAACTTTCGATGATGCAACAACAACAGAGTCAGATAACATTGGACCTTGCATAAAGTACAAAGTTCCTCGCTTCACACCTTTCATAACAACATTAGAACCCTTGCAGACATACATAACTCCACCTTCACCTCTGAAATTGAAATTCTTACTGTCTAGAAGATTAAATGATATCAGATTCTTCGTCATTTGTGAAACATATCTGACATTGTTTAATGTGTAAAATTAACCATCAGTGTCCGTAATTGAATTGAGCATATTCCAACCGCCTTACAAACTGGCAACAATATACAGATCAAATGAGAATATAAATAATCCTAACTGACTTGGCCAAATTAATAAGCCCAAAACTGAAATCGACGGATGCACTTGTATCAGAAACACATTAGCTTCTTAAATCACATTAGGAAGTCCTTCACGTTTCCTCACAAACCGTTGTGGAATAGATTAAGACTTCTTAAATAGGATTAGGAAGTCCTCTCACAATTAATACAATTCGATGTGGGACAAAATAAAACTCTTTTATTTTAACAAATCTCAACAAACTTAAACATGGCGAGTGCGCAGATATATGCACTTGATGCATGTGAGAGTAGTTGGTGATGTACGTTGACTCACTCTCCTATGAGTAGATAAAAGTTCCAAAAAAATACATTATTATTCATCATTATTATTCTCATCTTCATTCTCATCATCTTTATTTCCATCACCGTTATACCTCGGGCTCATTTCCCATATAGCATTAGCAATACTCTTTCTCCATGCATTAGCTTCCGTTCTTTGTTGTAGTTGGCTTTGACAAAACAATTTCGTTCTTTGTTGTAGTTAGCTTCCGTACTTGTTTAAATAGAAAAAGATTATTTGTTTAAATAGAAAAGTATTACTTGTATAAATAGAAAAGTATTACTTGTTTAAAAGAAAAATATTACTTGTTTAAAAGAAAAGATACTTGTTTAAAAGAAAAGTATAACTTGTTTAGATGAAAAGTATAACTTCTTTAGATGAAAAGTATAACTTGTTTAGATGAAAAGTATAACTTGTTTAAATAGAAAAGTATTACTTGTGTAATGAAAAGTATTACTTGTTTAAATAGAAAAATATTACTTGTTTAAATAGAAAAGAATTACTTGTTTGAATAGAAAAGTATTACTTGCTTAAAAGAAAGTATTACTTGTTTAAAAGAAAAGTATAACTTGTTTAGATGAAAAGTATAACTTGTTTAAATAGAAAAGTATAACTTGTTTAAATGAAAAGTATTACTTTTTTAAATAGAAAAATATTACTTGTTTAAATAGAAAAGTATTACTTGTTTAAATAGAAAAGTATTACTTGTTTAAAAGAAAAGTATAACTTGTTTAGATGAAAAATATAACTTGTTTAAATAGAAAAGTATTACTTGTTTAAATAGAAAAGTATTACTTGTTTGAATAGAAAAGTATTACTTGTTTAAATAAAAAAGTATTACTTGTTTAATAGAAAAATATAACTTGTTTAGATGAAAAGTATAACTTGTTTAAATAGAAAAATATTACTAGTTTAAATGAAAAATATTACTTGTTTAAATAGTTGTTTAGATGAAAAGTATAAATTTTTAAATAGAATTGTATTACTTGTTTAAATGAAAAGTATTACGAAGGTTTTTTTTCTTTTGACCTTTCGTCTTTAGAGTTCTCTAAGAGAATACGTAGAAATCTCTGGTTGTTAGAAGAGATTTTGGAGAGTGAATTCTGTTTATATTTTTGAAAGAGAATCAATTAAAATCCATAGAGTATTAAAATCCATAGACTGTTGAATACCTAAAGATTTTTTAAGACTTTTTAAAATCCGTATTGAATACCTCGGAATTTTTAAAGACTTTTGAAAATCCGGATTGAATACCCCCAGACTTTGAAAGTCTAAAAAAATCCTACAGAATCCACAACCAATACTTTTATGGAATTAAAGTTCAAATTTAGTTCCAATTAATATTACATATGTTGGAGTAATAAACATGGCCTGCAGGACGTAGCTAAAAAAATGTTAGTGAACCCACGAAGTCATGGGCTTTCGAATAATATAGAAAAAATTACAACTAGATACAAGATTGAGTAAACCATTACAACCTGATACAAAGTGTAGAAATTTTCTGCACTTTGTATCTGGTTGTAAGTTTTTGGGTGACTTTGTAGTGGAATATTTTTCTCCCAATATTAGATCCTCTTTTCTGCCCGTGGATATAGCTAACAAATTGTTATATGACTCTGTTGTTGTTGCATCGTCGGAAGTTCACAATGACGATTTAACTAAGTTATGACACATGAGACATGGTAACATGGGTGAAAGGGGGATGCACATTCTGTCGAAAGAGGATTTTCTTGGTGGCCATAAGGTCACTGGTCTTGGTTTCTGTGAGAATTGTGTTTTTGGGAAGCTTCATCGTATCAAGTTTCTCAAGGCAATTCATAGAAAGAAAGACACACTTGATAACATCCATTCTGATTGTTGGGGTCCTTCTCGTGTTGAATCTCTAGGAGACAATAGTTACTTCATGTCTATGATTGATTACTACTCAAGAATTACTTGGGCGATTATGATGAGACATAAAAGTGAAGCTTTCAAGAGTTTTAATCAATGGAAGGCATTAGTGGAAAATCAAACAGAGAATAAAACCAAAAGGTTGGAGCTGATAATGGTCTGGAATTATGTTCTTCTGATTTTGATGAGTTCTGCAGGCAGTGGCGGAGCAAGGAATTTTGTCGAGGGGGGCCCAATATATAATAGAGTGTAATTAAATGCACTTCCAAATTTTTTATATATATCTAAAAACTTATTTGGACTATATGTTTTTATATTAACCGGGTAAAATACCTTTATATACATATAAATATGAATTATAATCTCTTTCACTCATTTTCTTCATCCGAAGGATAAGATTTAGGTGTCTTAGATTGAGCAACAAAGTATATATAAAATAAGAAAATGTATACATGAAAAGAAGGACACTTTGAAATTTAAATGTAAAAATTGGAAAAAAAAGGAACACTAAGAAAATTTATACAGGAAAAGAAGACACACTTTGAAGTTTAAATAAAAAAATGGAATGCTTGGGCTTGAACACTAACACATTTGTCTTTTAACTCCACCTTCATACCACTTTCTTTTCTTTTTTTTTGGCAAGTACAAGATGTATTAATCACACGAATGATACCAACAAGTGTCATTGTACATTGTTAAGAAACCTGTACACGAACCTTTTAGCTCTCAAGAATTGTCCTAGGATTTTTTAACCAATCAAAAAAAGAGTAGTTACAAAAAGAGGGGAATTTCGTTGAACACCAACTCCAAAATCTTCCTTTAATTTCTTCCACGGCTTGCTTCGGATCAAAACATTTTTCATCAAATATCGATGCATTTCTCCATTTCCAAATGACCCAGACATTGCAAATCCACAAACTCATAGAAATTAAATTACCTTTCTTGCCCAAAGAATCTCAGAATGAGACGAAAAATGCCTTGAAATTTGAATATGTCCAGCCCCCGAAACACCCAGCCAGTTATAGCAAGCATACCAAATTTTTGACGCTTTATGACACTCGAGGAATAGGTGAGCAGCAGTTTCCGGCCTATTGTCGAAGAAAGGGCAGCTTGTATTACAATTTTGAGGTAGGATGTTACGGTTCATGAGATTCACTCGTGTAGGTAGTCTATCTTGTAGAAGTCTCCAAGCCATCGCCGAGGTTTAAAGTGGGGTAATCTTGCTCCAAATTAGACCAAGGATAGAGCTAGCAATGAGTGTAGGAGCACTCAAGAGTTCATACGCCTTTTTCACCTCGAACTGTTTGTCCGAAGAAGCCTTCCATTTCCAAGTATCATCCACTTCTTCCATTAAATGAAACATGTTAATCATACATAGAATCTTGTTAACAACAGGTATTTCACGATAAAAAAAATGTTTTGTTCTATTTTAAATCCCAATTCCACGACCCATTATCCCACCTCCCCATCTCACACACCAACGCCTCCCTCAGTGAACTTAAATGCCATAGCCTAGGGAACCTATTTTTAAGAGATTCAACCCCAATTCCACGACCCATTATCCCACCTTTCCTTTGCCAACACATCTATCTAAGTTCCCCACAATCGTTTCCCCCCCCCCCCGACACATTATTCAAGATATCTTTCCACCAACTCGACATCCTATTCCAACTACCCCTAACAATAACACCCGTCTCCCCCACATCAATATCCCCATACAACGACCTTAAGACTCCAACCCATAACCTTTTTCTTTCAACAAGAAACCTTCATACCCACTTACCCAATAACACCCTATTAAAAACTCCCAAATCTCGAACCCCAAGTCTCCTCAAATATTTTGGTTTGCAATTATTTTTCCAGCTCACCCAACACGTTTTTGTGTTGTTCTCACACCCACCCCAAATAAATTTACGTTGTAAGAAAGATAAAACACTCAAGGTAGCTTTTGGTATTTTGTAGAAGGAGAACTGGTACGTAGGCAATGATGACAAAACAACATTCAGAAGAGTAATACGACCCCCAAAAGAAATCTTTCGGTCTTCCCAAGACTTCATCCTTTTCTGAAATTTCGCACAAGGGTAGACCATTCGCTTAGTTTCTTGTAGCTTGCACCAATCCGGATTCCTAAGTACAAAAAATGGAAGTTCACCAGTGAATCTCAGCCATCTCTTAAATTATATTGTTTCCCACATTTATTCCCATCAGACAGCATTTGTCATAGTTGTTCTTTAGGCTCGAGAGTAATTCAAAATTTTCAGGATTCTTTTCATAACCCAGGCATTCTGAGAATACACCGACCCAATGAAGATTGTATCATCAGCATACTATAGATGTGAAATCCGAACTTTATCATCCTCAATTTCTGCTGCTTTAAAACTCCCATTTTTCGTTGCCTTAGAGACCATGAGACTGAGGCTCTCAACAACAAGAAGATATAGGAAGTGAGAGAGAGGATCCCCTTGCCTCAGACCTCTCTCAAGCTTGAACTCTCCCGAAGGGCTGCCATTAACAAGTTCCAAGGCGTGTGCACTAGATACACATTCCTTTATCCACGTTCTCCATACCACTTGGCCACAAAATAAATCAATGATTAATACTATACTATTTATATATATTAAAATTTCAGAGGGGCCAGAGGGGGCCAGTGACCCCCTTGGCCCCATAGTAGTTCTGCCCCTGTCTGCATGAATGAACACTACAAAAAATAGGGGGTTTAATAACGGTTTTAGCGACGGTTATAACCGCGCTAAATAGAATAGCGACGGATTTGGCGACGGTTTTGTGATCGTCGAGAAACTGAGGGTCGCTAAGATTTAGCGACGGTTATTTCATAACCGTCACTACTTAGCGACGGATTTTTACCATCGCCAAATAGCAACGGCTTTGGCGACGGATATATGGGTATGGGCCTGGGTTAGTATAATCGTCGCTATACCGTCGAAAATATAGCGACGGTTTAGCGACAACAGACTTTCGTCGCTATTAGCGACCGTTGTTGGTTGTCACTATATCCGTCGCTATATCGTGAATTTTTGAAAAAAATAGCTCACGTATGGTGGTTTGAACCCTGGCCAGGGGGCGCACGGGTGGGCACCAAACCACCCGAACCACGGACCTTGTCGAACCCAACAACCAAGCATCTCATATATAAGCCTCCAAGCCTCCCAATTAATTGAGGCAATTATTCGCTCCCATGGAGGACCGAATACGGGGCCTTGGGCGCATGAGCGGGGATCAGTTCCGCTCGGGCAATTGCGTTTTTGCATCTACTTAATGAAATTAATTCTATATATCCTAAAAATCATTTTTTTTAACAATTTTTTTAAAAATTCTTTATTTCAATTATCTTATTTATTAATTCAATCATATTATTATATAATAAATTTTTTTATATAAAATTAAATTAAATTATATTAAATGTATATTTTTTACTTTTTTTTTTTTAAATTATACCTTTTTATTTAAACAAGTAATATTTTTCCTTCTAAACAAGTAATACTTCTCTATCTAAATAAGTAATACTTTTCTATTTAAACAAGTAATACTTTTCATCTAATCAAGTTATACTTTTCTATTTAAACAAGTAATACTTTTCTATTTAAACAAGTAATACATTTCCTTCTAAACAAGTAATACATTTCCTTCTAAACTAGTAATACTTCTCTATCTAAATAAGTAATACTTTTCTATTTAAACAAGTAATATTTTTCATCTAATCAAGTTATACTTTTCTATTTAAACAAGTAATACTTTTCTATATAAACAAGTAATACTTTTCCTTCTAAACAAGTAATACTTCTCTATCTAAATAAGTAATACTTTTCTATTTAAACAAGTAATACTTTTCATCTAAACAAATTATACTTTTCTATTTAAACAAGTAATACTTTTCTATTTAAACAAGTAATACTTTTCCTTCTAAACAAGTAATACTTCTCTGTCTAAATAAGTAATACTTTTCTATTTAAACAAGTAATACTTTGCATCTAATCAAGTTATACTTTCCTATTTAAACAAGTAATTCTTTTCTATTTAAATAAGTAATACTTTTCCTTCTAAACAAGTAATACTTCTCTATCTAAATAAGTAATACTTTTCTATTTACACAAGTAATACATTTCATCTAAACAAGTTATACTTTTCTATTTAAACAAGTAATACTTTTCTATTTAAACAAGTAATACTTTTCCTTCTAAACAAATAATACTTCTCTATCTAAATAAGTAATACTTTTCTATTTAAACAAGTAATACTTCTCATCTAATCAAGTTATACTTTTCTATTTAAACAAGTAATAATTTTCTATTTAAACATGTAATACTTTTCCTTCTAAACAAGTAATACTTCTCTATCTAAATAAGTAATACTTTTTTATTTAAACAAGTAATACTTTTCGTCTAATCAAGTTATACTTTTCTATTTAAACAAGTAATACTTTTCTATTTAAACAGGTAATACTTTTCCTTCTAAACAAGTAATACTTTTCCTTCTAAACAAGTAATACTTCTCTATCTAAATAATTAATATTTTTCTATTTAAACAAGTAATACTTTTCATCTAAACAAGTTATACTTTTCTATTTAAACAAGTAATATTTTTCCTTCTAAACAAGTAATACTTCTCTATCTAAATAAGTAATACTTTTCTATTTAAACAAGTAATACTTTTCATCTAATCAAGTTATACTTTTCTATTTAAATAAGTAATACTTTCTATGTAAACAAGTAATACTTTTCTATCTAAACAAGTTATATATACTTTTCTATGTAAACAAGTAACACTTGAATCTAAAAAAAATGACAAATATAACATACATAAATAAAAATTATACATAAATGATAAACATTATACATACATAAACAAGAAAAAAAATAGAGTTTCATAAACGAAAATTTAAACGAAAAAAAAGTGTCGCCTGATGAATAATAATAATAATAAAAACAGAGTTTCATAAACAGTCGGGATAATAATCATCCTCATTATCCCCCAAATTAGCAGTAAAAAAAAATTAGGAACGAAATCGATTTCATCATCGCCACCGCCACCACCACCACCTCTGCCACCATCATTCAACCCTATTATGCCGCCACCACCACCGCCCATCACCACCGCCGCCACATTTACCAATGACTAATGCCACTTGAACCGCCACCACTCACCACCGCCACCGCTACCTGAACCATCGCCTTTAAATTAATGATGTCGAGGAAAAACTGGATGAAAGCAACCCATTTGAACTGGGCCAGAATGTGAAGTCAGGCGATTCCGGGCGGATTTTTTCTTCGATCTTGGCCACCGCCTCTCTAACTGCTTAACCGGCCGGGTGGTCATATGGGCTGCCATGGCGGCTATGGTAATCAAGCAATAACAGAGGTTTGAGACGAGGCAGGTCGCAAGGAAGACAACCTACTGCATCTCCCGAGTATCCGCTGCCTATGATGTCACCTCTCCACATAGATCTAATTCAAATTAATTGGAGGAGTCATGGATTTGAACTCCGACTTGCCACCCACCTCGGGTCTCGTGGCAACTTGACCCTATCTCGCACGTATTCTTTGTAAAAATTAAATATTATAATTAAGATCAGATGTAATAATTATAAAATACAACATTAATTACATACGTGCACGTGGGTGGTGCGGCTGTATGTGGAGGTCCTCGTCTCCTCTTTGTAGGGGTGGCCGAGTGCCAATGTCTCTAGAGCATTTAGAGGGTGTCCGAGTCGTAGTTCCTGTAAAAAAATAAAAATATTAATATTAATTATTGTTGGATTATTCCTACAAGAAAAGTGAACATGCCTTTCTTCTGGAATAATATTAGCGGAAGGATTAACAAGCCGGTTGAATTCCACGTTGCACTGGATTCTCCTAGTCCAAATAGCAATCACACGAACTGCTTTCAATTTCCACAATTTAAGTGTCTTTTGTGTTTTGGGATATGATGATCTCTGTGAGAATTTTGAGTGAAGTTCTAATGCAGCGTCAAAGCCAGTGCCCCAGAATGAGAATGAAAAATCTTTTTACCGTAAGCGTGAAACGGTTTTTCTCATTTGAAAATCAAATTCAAAACTAGGATAGTTATCCAAAACTAATATCCCATGTGTGTATTATTTATATTATATTAATTAATTAATTATAATTAGTTAATATTAATAAATACTTTCATCTCCCACTCACACATGTAATTTTGAATCTCACACTCATTCCCTTCACTTTATATTCCATCACACATCACCTTTTCATACAGGCAAATAAATCGTGTGACCTTTGAGAATATGAGTTTTTTTCGCTATATACTTGTTAAGGACATATAACAACTCAACCAGTTTTATATGAAGATTTCAAAACTCGTTATACCCCAGAACTCTTTTATTTTAACACCAATTGACATATCTCGTTATTCCTTTGAAAATTAGAGTATATTCAATCTTTCATAAAATCTATGTATCCATAATCGAGTTCCCAACTCAATTTACTAGTCAACGAATATTATAGAACGTGTTAATAAAGATATTCTTCCTTTCACACAGAATATCCACAATCTCCTACTATAGCTGCTTTCCTAGACATGTACCGCATTGCTATATCAATCATAGTTATTGGTAGCACGCTAAAGTAGCAACACTGAAGTGAAGATTTGAAAATTCAGTTGAAAGTCTTAAGGGTACTTTTTAAGAGGCTTATTAAAACCTCAAGGTCTCATACAATGAGAATATATGAAAAAATTTATCATTCCCTTATGGTCAATTAGCACATGTGGTATGAAAAATAAATGTCACGATGTTCAAACTTCTCAGGATGGAAGCGTATGTCATCATTATATTTAACATCGTGTAAATCATAGTTCAAGTGTAACTCCGACACTTAACTTCGATATCCTCTCACTATCGTTTAGAGAATACTTTGATTTAGCCTTATAACAAGTAAAATAGATTTGTGAAAAATCTATTACGATTATCATAATATTAAAATGATATAATCTCATCTTTGCACATATCAAAAAGTCAAAGGCGATTACTCGTATGAGAGAGTCAATCTTACTTATAGACATACAATTATATGAAACGTCATATAATTCACAATACATGTATACATAGTTATAACAACTTATAACAATATTTACATTTACAACATACAACATTCACTTCGCATTAAGTTATATCCTATGCAAACCTGAACCTTTAACATGTCCCAGAAAAACATCTCTGGGAATAGGTTTAGTGAAAGGATCTGCTAACATCAATCGAGTCGAAATGTATTTAAGCATCATTTTCTTCTTTTCTATAATATCTCTAACAAAGTTGTACTTCAAGCCAATATGTTTGGTTTTTCCATGATATTTGGGATCCTTTGTGTAAGCAATTGCAGCTTGATTATCACAATGAATTGTTATAGCTCCCACTTGAGCGTTTTCAATTCCCAAATATTTCTGGAATCTCCTTTAACAAATTGCTTATTGTACATGCAGATGCACATGCCACAAATTCGCTTCCACGGTGGATAGTGCGAGTGCAAGTTTGTTTTTGCTACACCATGAGATTGCTCCATTATTAAGCAAGAAGACATAACCGAGGTTGATTTCGTTCGCCTAAATCACCACTCCGATCCGAGTCTCAGATATCCACTCGGTGTCATATTATTTCCTTGATAACAAAGACAATAATCATAGCCCGTTTAGGTATCTGAAAATCCTTTTAACTATCATCCAGTGTTTTTTTCCCGGATTAGATTGATACCTGCTATCCAGACCAACAACATAACAAATGTCTGGACGTGTGCACAACATTGCATACATCAGACTTCCAATCGCATTAGCATATGGTACTTTGGACATTTCGTCCTTTTCTACTTGAGTCTCGGGACACATGTCACGGCTTAATGTCTCTCCTTTTATAACAGGAGTATCTACAGGCTTACATTTATCCATTTTGAAACGTTCTAGAAGTTTCTTTATGTATGTCTCTTGAGACAATCCAAGTAACTTCTTTGAACGATCTCTATGGATTTTTACACCAAGAATGTATTCTGCTTCACTCATATCTTTCATTTCAAAGTTTGAAGATAGCCATTTTTTAATGGTCTTAAGATACACTTTGTCATTTCCAGCTAAAAGTATATCATCCACGTATAGTGATAGAAAAACAAAACTATCATTGGATCGTTTAACGTAAATGCAGTGAACTTCGTTTAAAGAAACGAAATTGTATGAGATTAGAGTAGTGTGAAATCTCAAATACCACTGCCTTGAGGCTTGTTTAAGTCCATAAATTGACTTTTTCAACTTACAAACTTTATCCTCTTGACCTTGAAGAATAAATTCTACAAGCTGAAGCATGTAGATTTCTTCGTCCAATTCTCCATTGTGAAAAGTCATTTTAACGTCCATTTGATGTAATTCTAAATCCATACCTAACTACCATAGCTAGTAATAGGCGAATTGAGGCAAATCTCACAACAGGTGAAAAGGTTTCTTGATAATCAATACCCTCTTGTTGGGTAAAACCTTTTGCCACCAAACGAGTTTTATACCTCTCTATTGACCCATCAGCCTTTCTTTTGATTTTGAGAATCCATTTATTCCCAATTGCTTTGCGCCCCTTAGGAAGATCTACAAGTTCCCAAACTTTATTTGAACTCATAGATTCCATTTCTTCTTCTATTGCCTTTTTCCATTTTTCTTTTGCCGGATAGGACAAAGCCTCTTTCACATTCTTAAGCTCATCCTCGTCGACTGGAAATTCATCCCCATTTTCTAGAGAAACAAAGAAGGAATGTCCTTCAATGTCATAATGTCTCTTAGGCATATGTTTCCTAATACTTTTTCGAGGTTGATGTGTTTGTTGGGAAATTTATAGTTTTGATGAAAGTTCTAGAAACACATGTAATAGGACCAGTCAGACCTGTTAGCTGACTGATGTTTATATTACCGTCTATAGAATACCAGTTGATAATTACTGTATAGAACAACTGATGTAATAGACAGGTCACATATTGAGGGGGAACCTCAATATGTATAAGTCAGATCTGGAGATATGAAGAAGCGATTGATATCCGATGCACTTAAATACAAGAGAAGAACAGAAGATCAGATCGATCTGATCAAGTCAGATATCAGCTGAAGTCATGAAGCTCAAACTCAGAATACTTGAAGATCAGATGACTTCCAGAAGATCAAACCAGAAGACCTACATCAGCCGAAGTCTGCTAGTTGAAGCTAAGTCAACCGGCACCAGAAGACTCCATTAGGTAGACTGATCAGTTTTGACTGATCAAGTCAGCTCACCAGGTGAAAACTGATGTTTCACCTAATCATACGCCTATGATCCGAACAAGAAGAATGTCAACCTTAGTTGGAAGAACAACACCGAAAAGTCGTCTCATTATCGAATAAGAACGAGACACGTGATGATCGGGTTTTAATTACTGGATTTGGTGCCGCTCTCTAACGCGGCTATAAAATACAAATTCACGCTTTTCGGTCATGCCATTCTCAAGACGCCACATCAATCTCAGTAAGTTCACCAAATATAGCTGAAATTCAAATTGCTCTCCAACGGCTCTTTTGATTTCAAGCTCTATAAATATGGGATTACACTTGAGAGTTCATACACTAAACACCGAACAATCAAGAAGCTCAAGCAATTTTTGATTTTTCATACGAAAGAACACGATCAAGAAGATTATTTTATTAAGTGTTCATCCCATAAGTTCTTAGCATAGAAATCTTTTTCATCTACCGATAGGCTATCTCAAACACTAGAAAAGATTTCATAGTTGGAGCCAAAACAATCTTATCCAAACCCAAAGTTAGGTTAAGTTGTTTAGCAAGATTCGCATCTAGGGTTTCTAGTTACGATCTCTGGGATCGGTTGAGTGAGAACTCCTTAAACATCTGTTGGTGTCTTTGTGTTTGACCAACACATAAATCCAAGTCCAGTTGGTTAAGTTGGTGCCTTTTGTGATAGGGAAGATTGGACGTAGGATCGGGTTTGTCCGAACCACTATAAATCTTGTGTGCCTTTTACTACTTTGATTAATCTGTTTACAATCGCACACAACTTTTAACGCAAAGATACATTCAAGTTAAGATCGACTAGCATCAAACTTTCCGATCCGATCGTTTTGACACTTTAGTCAATCGACCGAAAGATCGATTTTGGAGGCGATTTATAAAATTGGTTTTTCACACGGGTTAAACGAAGCTCGCAGACGATTCGCTTAAACCGATAGTTACCGAAACGGACCTTTCGGTGATTGATTAGTTAGTTGTTATCACCCAAACCGATTCACTTCCTTCTGATCAAAGCAACCGCCTTCACACCGATCAAGACAAAAGTTTCGAAGTCTATTCACCCTCCCTCTAGGCTTCGCCCTCACAAACCCATTCGACCTACAAGTGGTATCTGAGCGGTTGGTTCTCAGACATCGACTTTTTGTGTATCATCGATTCTTGAGGAAGAATCGTTGTGGTCAATCGAACAGTCTTGAAAAACCTTCTTAAAAACTCATTCATTTTCCAAAATCACTCAAAGATGGATAACACCTCGGGAATGTATCATGATCTCCGAAGTTCTCAATCGATGAGTATGCAGAGATTGGGTCATATATATGTCCAACCATCTAGGCTCGATAAGCGGCGAGAATGATGGAAGTCATCGAAAGAGGACCCATCATCATTTATCACGACAACCCCCAGGTTGGAGGAGATCCAGATTATGCCCCCGAAGTCTTAGCGAAAAGAGCCCAAACCTTGATGGATGCAGAGAGGAAAGAAAGTCAGACACTCTAGATATTATCGTAAGGCATATTATCATGAAAACAATGGATAAGGTCACCAAGGAAAAGATTAAATATCTCAAAACTGTGAAAGCAATGTGGGATACTTTAGCTGAGGTATGCGAGGGAAATGACCAGATAAAAGACAAACCTACAAGTTTAACCGGTGAAGTTCAAAAATTGAAGATGTCGCTAAACTAAAACCATCAACGAACTCGATGGAAGGATTACAATGTCAATAAACAAGCTTCGAGAACTTGGTAGAGAGATGTCTGATAAAGATATCAACTAAGGTCTCTTACCAAGAAATGGGACATGAAGGTCACGGTAATCAAAGATTGCCAAGACATTTCAAAAATGAAGCCAAGTAGCTTGTTCTTGAGCCTTAAAGCTCACGAGTTCGATTTAATTGAAAGAGGACAAGCTGATGAAGATGAGGTGCCTGCTGAAGCTTCAACTTCAAAATCAGTTGCTTTTAAGGCAACCAGCAGCAGATCAAAGACCAATGAACCCATTGGGAACATCATAAGTCAGGCAGAACAGATCGCTCTGCTTACCAGAAAGCTAGAAAAATCAAATATTCAACTTGGTACATATCGAAGATTCTATAAAGATTATCAACATAGCCGAGGAAGAGATAGGAGATCCCAGCGAGATCTCGAGAAAGAACTGAATCGATGATCGGAGAGATCCACGAGATGAAAGGAAAAGAGATAATCTAAATGATGAGAGAAGAGATATCCAACGGAACGTAAAGAAGCTCAGATTACTTATCGTAAAAGCTGAAATCACCGATAGATCATACGTGAAAGTGATTCACCCCAAGAAAAGGCCGGCGGGATCAAGCGAGTCAGGTTTCAACCGTGAGAAGCTGTGTCACTAATGCCAGACGCCTGCACTGACGTTTTCAAGAGAAAGTGAAGAAAGAGGAAATGTAAGAGAGCAACCAAGACAGTGACGTAAAAGCCATGGTTGTTTATTATCGCCCGAATCGACGATTCAGATTCCGAGGATTCTCGGATCCTCCGTAGAAGATTTATGCCCCGACCAGAAGGTTGACTTCTTTATGAGAATGAAGATCCGATATTCTCTTCGATGATGATGAGATTCGCCTCGATGGCCAAGGAGGACCAATCTGAGGTAACCTCCAAAACCCGCTTTTGTTCGCTTCTACACCAAGTATCATTAGACACCCGCCGGGAGATGAATCGCAGCACTTACCGAGCAATTGTTGAGGATCTCTCAATGCAAGAGACACTTATGCTATAGTGGAAGTTGAAAATGACAAGCCGAGAATCAGAATAATCACTTCTTAAAGAGAATGATCTCAAGAAAGCCTTCGAACTTAAATCTTTAAACCGCTAAGGCAAAACCGAGGAATTTAACATTCTCGAAAGTTAAAGCTTCTAATCGGGAGAAGAGATCAAAGATCACCGGTTATTAACAAACAAAGAAGTCGATGACTTCAAGATTCTTCAAGCAAAATTTGATGAGCTATTCGAATGCATGAAAGTCTAAAATCATCTCGAGGATAATCTGCGTAAGAAAAATAGAGGTTTTTACAAAATCATCTAAAAACTGCTCAAGATATGAACACCTATTTTCAACAACGACAACAAGAAGGGACTTGGGTATGAGAAACCTTCCACATCCTCAAAAGCCCCTACCGATTCATCTCAAAAAAGGTGTAATCGACGAAGTTTTCACAAAGATACACCAAAAAGCCAAACATGTATCTAATAAGGGAAAAAAGACCTATTGAAGGGTAAGGTGGTGCCAACCGTAAGGGGGAAATGTAAAATGGACCCCTAACCGGTAAAGCATCACCAGGAATCAACAGAAGAACCCGCTTCTTCGAAGAGACCTCAACCCGATCAATGATCAGAATCGAAAAAGACAACCTGTAAAAAGGAAGTCTAATCTCGAGACCCAATCAAGGTCACCGCCTAATAAGCATGCTTCGTAAACTGCAAAAACCACCTATGCCAAAAAAAAGATATGAATCTTTTGATGGTTGCAAATGTATTCTACCCCTATAATCGTAAATCTAGGGGGCTGCAGACTGAACCACACTGGATAAAAAGAAGACAAATAGAAAAGATAAATCCCAAGTCTTCTAAGTCATCCAAGGTTCACACTAATAATCATGCAAATCAAAAAGCATATAAAGAGACGTATGATTATGTTGATAGGTATGGGAGACAAATCAGCCTTCGATCTAACCGATCTCAATAGAAGTGCTCGTTTTGTATGGATCCCCAAAACTAAACCTAACCCCTCGGGGACCCAATCCAAAAGGGTACCTAAAGCCCGATTTTGTCTGCGGGGATCGCGTGGGTCCGCCAACAAAGGAGGTGTGCAAAGCAACTATCCGTACATCGATAGTGGATGCTCAAGGCACATGATCGAAGCAAACATCTCCTCGACTCTTACATAGAACGTAAAGGCCCGCATGTACTCTTTTGGTGATGATAACTTTGGTTATACCAAAGGATTCTAACCTTAGAAAATGATGATGTACAAAGTAATCGGGGTCTCGTATGTCGAAGGTCCAAGCACAACCTATTATCGATTTCTACAATTCTGCGATAAGCGGATTCAAAGTGTTGAGTTCTCGATCGATCAATGCACTACCAAGAATCGAGCCACTCAATGATTTTGCTAATTGGTTCAAGGAAAGGGATGATCTACACCGCAGATTGGAACGGTTTGCCCAAGAAATGCATGCCGATTGATAAGAGTTCCAAAAGTAGCGATTGGCTCGCACAAAAGAATGAGTCATCCGAACTTTAAAACTCTTAATAAGATAGCAAGGATGTCTCTAGTGGAAGGACTTGAATGAAGTATTTTTAAAGGATCGACATGTCTTCGCATGTCGGAAGGGAAAATGAGTCAAAGCTTCATTCAAAGGAATTCTCGACCGGCAAGATCCAAAGCAGAGTGATCTTAGCGATTCTTCATATGGATCTATTCGATGGGATTACTTATCGATCTCACGGACTTAAAATATACTCGTAATTGTGGATGACTACTCCAAGTTTACTCGGGTTATATTCTTACATAAGAAGAATGAGACGACTATTAAGATACCCGAAACGCTAAAAAAGATTACAAAATGAGAAGGGTGTCGGTGTAGTAAAAAATCGACGAGATAAAGGCATGAATTCTAACACTTTTATTACTAATTTTTGCTCTAAGTTTGGTATACAAAGATGAGACATCAAACCGCAAGGACGCCACAAATGAATGGAGTAGCGGAACTCTCAAAGAAGTTTCGCCGACGACGATGTTAATGAACATGCAATACCAAGCCGTTTCAAGGCGTATAATCAACACCGCATGCCATACTCGTAAACAGATGTCTTCGACTAAAGCTCACTACAAAACACCCTATGAATCGTGGAAAGGCGTAAAACCTCGTGTTTCTTACTTCCATTTTTTTTAGTGTAAAGTGTTTCATACACAACAATGGGAAGAGTCGGTTGAAGACCTTTGAGGCCAAGTCAGATGAGGGTATATTCTTAGGATATTCCCCATCTAGCAAGGCTTTTAGGGTATACAACAGACAAACCCTAGTTGTGAAAGAAACACCCCATGTAGTCTTTGATGAAGCATCTTCTTAACAAGAGAAAACGCTTTCGAACAAGATGTACCGATCAACCAAAGACTGATGCTTTTAAAAATGGATCATTTAACGATCAAGGAAAAAGGATCGTAAATTGTAATAAAGATACATTCCAGATCTAGTCGATTCACCGGATCATTCAGATCCTAAGGTACGAAAAAACTAACGGTGAAGAAGCCGACATACCGAGATAAAGATCAATCGAACCATCCGGTTCGGGGAACACCGAAGTTCCTAACTTTAATGTACATCAAGACATGATGAGTCCAACATCACCGAGACATGTTCTTATCAAATGGATCATAATTCTCGCCACTCGATTAGCCGCTAGTAATGAACCTTTATCGAAATGGATGATGTTCTCCAAACCGACGCAAATCGAGCGTAAGGACTGGATAACCAGTCATCCAACTGATCTGATCATCGGAGACCCATCTGATAAAGTTAAAACTAGACATCAGATTGGTGAAAGTGCCATGTATTGCTGTTATTTGTCTATGAAGGAACCTACAACAATAGAGGAAGCTCTACAAGACGCAAGCTGGATTCTAGCCATGCAAGAGGAGCTGGAACAATTCGAGAGAAATCAAGTTTGGGAACTGGTGGACAGACCAAATCATCAAGACGTAATTGGCACGAAGTGGGTTTTCAAGAACAAGAGAGATGAGAAAAATGTTATAACCAGGAATAAGGCAAGACTTGTTGCTAAGGGGTATTCACAATCAGAAGGAATTGATTATGATGAGACCTTTGCATTGCCGCCGCTTTAGAAGCCATTCGTCAAGTTTCGCATATGCTTCCCACAGAGGGTTCATCGTGGTATCGATGGACGTAAAAAGTGCATTCTTAAACGGGTACTAGCGAGAGGAAGTTTATGTCTAACAACCTCCGTGCTTTGAAAAGGGCAACCAAAGTGTACCGATTTAAGAAAAGCTCTTTATGAGTGCAAACAAGCTCTCGAGCTTGGTATGATACACTCTCTCGTTCTTGATCGACAAAGTGGGTTCACTAAAGGAACAAAGGGATGTAACCTTATTCGAGAATAGAAGATGGAAAAGATATTCTGATGGTTCAGATCTACATGGACGACATCATCTTCGGATCTCCCAACAAGAGTCTGTGTGAAAGATTCAGCAAACTGATGCAAGGGAAGTTCGAGATGTCCATGATGGGATAGATGAATTACTGGGTCTCGTGTGAAGCAAAGTGCGTAGGGATATTCATCCGCCAAGCAAAAGTACATCGTGAATTTATTGGCTAAGTTTGAGTTCAAAATTGCAAGGAAGCCAAAATTCCTATGATGACCGGATTCAAGATGGATCCGATGAGGATGGTCGAAAAACAAATCGTAAAGAATATAGGGCTCTCATTGGATCTCTATTATACCGACCGCCGCCAGACCGAGATATAACTTTTGCAAAGAGGTGTATGTGCGATTTGCAAATCCAATGATAAGCCACCTAGAAAGCAAAGCTAAGCGGATTTAAATATCTGAAGGGACAATAAACCTTGGTTTATTTTACCCATCGATGATAATCTAGAGCTTAGTGGGTATTCGATTTCGATTATGGAGGTTGCAAGATTGATGTAAAATCAACCTCAGTACATGTCGCTTTTTAGGAAGTAAAACCGATCTCGTGGTTTTCAAAAAAGAAGACATCATTGCAACATCTACTACCGAAGCGTAATATATGGTCTGCAGAAGGCTGTTGCTGTTCTAACCGCTTCTCGCTTAGTCGCTTGTGAGGATTATAACATTGTAGCTAAGAATGTACCTATATTCTGCGGATGGTAATAGTGCTATTGCAATCACTCGTAATCCTCGTTCTACACACAAGATGCAAGCATGTGGATGTGGGACACCATTTTATAAGAGATCATGTTGAAAAGAAGAATGTCGAATGGAAAAGATTCATACTCGATATCTGAAAAGTCGATATTCTAACCAAGCCACTAGTCGAGATCGATTCAGAGAATTATGCAATGAGCTAGGGCTTCGGGATCTTGGAGAAAAAGCACCTAAAATGCTTGATGGATTATTCTCCAGAACCAGCTGGTTAAGAGACTAACCAGGTTAAGCGGAATCAGTTGAGTTTGGTATCTCAATCGATCGTAAGATCACCAAAGAACTGATATGAGAAGGTCTTGATCGATTGATTTAATTATCGATTAAAAGGAATCGATCGATTTAAGGTTTATCAGATTAAAGGAAACACTCAGTTTAAAGGATTATCTGATTAAATTAGTTTGGTTATTTTACATCTTTGTAAGTCGATTAAGCTGATATTCAACAAGCAAGATTCACAGATTAAAGCCTACAATCGCATAAGAAAGCAGAGAATTTACACAACAATGGAATAATAGAACTTTTCATTGATAAAGACCCGAAGGTCAGGTTACATTACAAGTTACAAGTACAAAGGACCCTGAGGTCAGTACATAAGTCATAACCTATAACCCTAAACCCTCATCCTAACCCTAGAAGTGAAGGAGAGAGAGAGATTTTAAGATCTCACGCTCTCATTTTCCCCCACTTAACAAGGGTGAGAGAGGCTTTGAAATAATCCTAAGCCGCAAGCTGAAGCTAAAACCAGTGGAGCGAGAGCGGCCTTGATAGGATTTTTAAGCCAGGAGCCCTTAGACCTAAAGTCAATGGGCTCTCCAGCTGTTAAATGGAGCACATGTGCCAAGAAAGTGGTTCAAAGACCTTATGGGCACATGTGTCGCATGAAAAAATTGAGTTGATATACGAAGATCAGGTGTTGTTTGATCCAGACCGTATATCAAACTCATGTTTTATATCGATCGAGTCTCTGTTGATGCGTGTTCCATTATCTCGATAGACACACAAGGTGCATCTGGTTAGGAGAAGTGTCTTCTCGATTTGCGGCACAGAGCCGCCGCCTTTGGTGGTAGAGAGAAGTTTGGCAACAATTGTATGTGAAATCTTTGATTGATTTAAAAAAAATGATAAGGGACACAAAGGGTTGATTTGAGAAGCTGAAATCATTGAAAAAAGGGTAAAGGTGTTTGCCGGAAGTCTCACCGGAAATAAGGGTTCACCTGAATGCATGATTTTTTACAAAGAAGATAAGTATGGTGAATGGGTTATGTTGTGTAAAACATTGGTCCAATTTATAGAGGCCAAGCAAGGGTGCAAATGCAAATTTAATTTCAAAAAGCCTTTTAGAGAAATTTGCATCACAAGGACAGCGTGTAGAAATCACACGACTGATAATTGGATAAATTTCTACGGATTGACATATCGAAGATTCGGATCATAATTACAAAGATGTCAAATCGCTACCAACTTAGGGAATAGAGGCTACTATTCTAGACTAAGTTTTGGCGGTAACACTTATCCCAAGAATTGGCTTGATCCGAGAAGATTCAGATTAGGTCAACAGAAATCTGATTACATACGAAACTGATCAGATGAGGAAGATCAGTTGAGTCTGAATATCTCAACAAATCAGATATATCAGTCAAAGAAAGAGCAAGAATATCAGTTGAAGGGGGAACTTCAACTGATCACGAGGATCGTAAAAGGGAAATCGGGACGATAGTGAAACAGATCATTGAAAAGAACAGTTGGGAAACTTTAAGGTTTAGGCAGAAAACTAAGATCAACAAGTGAAATCAACTACAAGTTTCTACAAGTGGTATTGACTGATTGCAAAATCAGTCAACCAGATACGCTTTTCTTTTCCCATGTTATTTGCTTTTATCGGATCTTATCTGTTTTATTTGCCTTACTGTACGCATTACCTGTGTGACGTATTCCCTACAAATCATTTAATGCGGACGTGGGGTACCTGTATTAATTGCTACAAAATGCGCTTTTAAATCCAAAAGGTTTTCAGACGCGTCTTTTTTTCCCCGACCATACGATCAAAACCGCTTAATCTGGATCGTTTAATCTTTCAAAGCGGTTGATCTTCCAAATCTTGTCTTTTTTCCCTCCTCATCTTTATAAGGTTCATCAAAAACCCTACCAGAGTTTTCCAATTCACAAACTTGCGATTTATTCTCTGAAAACTCTCCAGATTACTTCTCTGCGATTCAAAGTGTTTTTCTTAAGTTTCAAAATTATCTTCCTAAAAAACAGAATCTGGTAATTTCTGATTATGTGATGAATCTTCTTTCCTTAAAATCCATTGATCATAAAGATTTTGTCAATCGATGATATCCTGTGTTATGCTTTATTGTTTCTTGGTTTCAAGATTGAGTTTATTGATTACTAGGCACGTATAGGTCTCGATAATCAATATATGATATCTCTATGTTTATGCACAACTTTAATCGAAGTCTATCTTATTGTAGATGGCCTCTCGGAATAGGAAAAATAATGTGCAATTATGCGAATCGGGCATTAAGGATTGTCGATGACAAGTTAAATGACTGATTTGGTGTTACAAACGGATCCAAAATCAATGGAAGTGGAGCAAATTTCAAGAAAGGAGGTCTTGAGAAATATTATACCGCTCACCGCAATCCGGTGATGCAAAGATGAAGCACTCAATTCTAAGGAATTTAAGGGTGGATACAGATGCTCGAAGAAGAATTACTTTTCGTCCAATCGGAGAAGAGATCGACCGATTTAATGAGGACATAACTCGTCTGTCTCCTTTCGCCACTCTGAGGGAGAATGAAGATGAGTGATCGAAACGAACTTCTTAGAGGTCGACAAACATCGATGACCGAGGTTTTGTCGGACCTAATGCTCAAGAGGAAATCTGATCGTTGTTTGACATATTGTCAAAAAACAATCATGGGTATTTCGTTCAAATTTTGTATGGTTTAACATCGGTCAAAACATGCATAAAGATGGGTGCAATAATTGATGAGGCCAAGAACATCAATTGGCATGGGTTTCTAAAGGCCATTCTACTCCAAGAACATGAGAAATTTGGAGTTGATGAATGGAGGCGTGTCTATCGAAGAAGAGGATCAAGAATCTCAACAAGGTTGCAGTTATCCTAAAGGACAAAATGCCAAATGCCAAATGGGACCAGAATGGATTTGAAGTCCTACAAGGCTTTCCTTTCCACCACATCACCATATTTGGGCCACGTGACAATGACATGCGCCCCCCCCCCAAAGGCGAAGAAGGAAAGAGCAGAAGAGCCTTCGCTTCACACCGGATGCCCCCCCTTAAAAGAAAAAGAAAATCGGTGGAAGGCCTGTGAAAAGAGGCCAAGAATATGGTGCCCCCATGACTCGCTTTCTTGAAGATGAGTCGAGCGAAGAAGGAGCACTGCAAAATTGATGCGCCACAAAATCGTGAAAAACTCGCATGTGCAGCTTCATGTCGGTAGCTCGCTGTAACATTTCGAGGAAGAAGCACGAGATTTAACGATCTCCTCTCCTCCAAATCGAAGCCGATTCACCGGCTGACCATCGGGTCACGAAAGCATGTTTTCCTTTCTTTCCCGCCCTTTAACCTAAAACTACATCACTTCGAACTAGAAGTTTTCGTCAGGAACCAGCGACCGCTTCCACAAAGAATCCTCTCGCAGTCGAGCCAATC
Source organism: Stenogyne calaminthoides (assembly GCA_037126765.1). Classification (NCBI taxonomy): domain Eukaryota; kingdom Viridiplantae; phylum Streptophyta; class Magnoliopsida; order Lamiales; family Lamiaceae; genus Stenogyne; species Stenogyne calaminthoides. The sequence goes on along the minus strand of JBBCBC010000035.1, from coordinate 6,521,160 downwards.
ACCCAACTTCCGCCTACTCAAGCATCACCAGAATCTCCACATCTCATCAACTCGAATTGGATGCATAATTCCTAGTCTAGATCATCAAAGACCATCACAGGAAAATGCTCGAATAATGCAAATCTAATGAGAAATTGATGAGATGTATCCGTAATCGGGTCGCCCATCCCGCTATTAGAGAGGAAGTTATGGAGATCCTCACTGGAGAGATCTTCGATTAAAAAGTTTCTCGATTTTATAATGATTATTGAACGGATGGGCGGGCCGATGAGTTTGCGATTTTGATTTCGATATGAGGAAATCGCTAAAGTGGGATCATCACCGAGCCGATAATCTTTGAATCTATCAAAGCTCGATCCATGTGAAGTTCGGGTTACCGAACAAGGAGAACTTGAGATCGTTGAAGAAGCTCTAAAGCAGATGCTACAATGAAGGATGCAGAGTCGCCGATGATAGTGGAACCGGTGTTTGCAGTTCTTGACCAACCACCGGAGGCGCAAAACAACCGAAAAGAGATCCGTGGACGCAAAACATTCCAACATCTCACATCAACAAGCCGATCAAGCCCGGAGATCGATCTTGTCTCAAAGATCTCTGAAAAAAGAAGAAGTTGAGGTAGTGATAGCCGATCGTCGAGGCGATTGGCCTCAAAGAAACTTGATCATCAAAAGGAATTGGCTATTTCCCAGATTGAGGCAATCAAAGATCGAGTTCTCCCAAATCGTGGACCACCGTGGTTCCGCCGATCCCAAATCGTGACCACCGGTTCGGCAGAACTTATAAAATCAGCTTGATGACAAGTTTGGGATGGGTGGATCAACAACAAGTTTCTTTTCTGATGCTCACTGAAAAGCTAGAATTGACAGAAGAGAAACTTGACAAACTGATTTTTACACTCTCTACTGCCATGGAATCTGTCAAGACTGAGCTGATCTCGAAGGTTCAACAACTAACTGCTCAAGTTCCAGATTTATCTGTTGCAGATCTCAACAGGGCAATATCAGTCAGTTTTGGATCCCTAACTTCCCACCTCACAGCTCTTTTTGATCAAACCAAAAAGGGGAAAGGACGGAGTGAGAAACCAACTGACATGATCAGAACAACAGAAGACCTAATTCAGACAGTTGAAGTCTATGGACAAAGACTAGACCATCTGGACCTCTTTGCTAACGAAGTCACTGAAAAGATGGAAAAGTCAAAGGCAAGAAAGTTAGTCGGGTCTTGTGTGGGACATCTCCAATCTGACCCAGCCACTGGACTAAGATAGTCCAAGAAGACAAAACAAGCGGATCTGGCCGATAAGGAACTAGCTAAGAAACTGCCTAAAGAGCAGATTCTTCAAGAGGCCCTAAAAGCTAAGAAGAAAGAAGGCGATAAATTGACAGAGATACAGCCGAGATGAATCGCTAAGAAACTGGTCTAAAGAGCAGACACAAGAGGCTCGGAAAATAAGAAGAAAAGAAGCGGCGATAAATTGACAGAGGCGTAAAATCAAGAAGAGATTCGGATCAAGAGCGTAAGAAAGGAAAGGTCGAAAATGGTGTACAGAAACCTCACCGCCAAAGAAGAATTGATGAGATCATACCAAAAACTGCTGCACATGCTAAGAGGTTTGAGGAATGGAATAAGATCAGAAGTGAATGGCTTCTGGATGCCTTTGTTCTTGTTCTTGTTCCACAAGAAGAATCTCCAGATAATGAATTCCTCAACTGGTTAGAAAATAAATACCCAGATTTTCTGAAGTATCTAGAAAATGAGGCCAAACTTATCAATGTAAAAATATCTTGCCAAGAGTATGATCGTTGGATTACTCGAAGAAGGCGGATGGCTCATTTGATGACCGGCATTTCGAGAGATTCTATTTTCACATCCCGAGCAAAAACGCATATAATCGATCCTCGGCGGACCCAATGATGTCAAATGGAAACTATATCGATTTTCAACGTGCCTCAAGATCAAAGAGAGATGCGGAAGGATACAAGCCTAAAGAGTGAAGAATCGAAGACGCGTCTGGGATCAAATTTGTTTTTAAACTCAAACTTTTCTCGATGTAACATGTAATCGATATATCTAATGAGAAAAGTTTATTTTCGATCCTAAGACAAAATTTCATTGTCTTCACGATTATGTGCTTTTTTCGTTTCTATATTTATCAACTGTGTTTGGTTTCTCAGTGTTTTGGTTTCATCAAAAGGAAATTGTTGGAAAATTTATAGTTTTGATGAAAGTTCGAAAACACATGTAATAGGACGATCGGACAATTAGGTATCGATGTTTTATATTACTGTCTATAGAATACCGGTTGATAATTCTTTGTATAGAACAACCGATGTAATAGATAGGTCACATATTGAGGGAACCTCAATATGTATAAGTCGATATGAAGATATGAAGAAACGGTGATATCCAAATGGACTGTAAATACAAGAGAAGAACGAAGATCGGATCGATCCGATCAAGTCGATATCTCGGTTGAAGTCATGAAGCTCAAACTCGAAATACTTGAAGATCGGATGACTTCCGGAAGATCGGACGAAGACCTACATCACCAAGTCCGCTAGTTGAAGCTAAGTCAACCGGCACCAGAAGACTCCATCAGGTAGACTGATCAGTTTTGACTGATCAAGTTAGCTCACCAGGTGAAAACTGATGTTTCACCTAATCATACGTCTATGATCTGAACAAGAAGAATGTCAACCTTAGTTGGAACAACACCTAAAAAAAAGCGCTCATTATCCAATAAGAACGAGACACGATGATCGGAGCCTGCAATTACGGGATTTGTGCTGCTCTCTCTAACGGCTATAAAATACAAATTCACGCTTTTTCGGCCATGCTGCTCCCTCAAGACGCCACATCAATCCTGCAAGTCTACCAAATATAGCCTGAAATTCGAATTGATCTCCAACGGCTCTTTGATTTCAAGGTCTATAAAGATGGGATTACACTTCAGAGTGAAATACACGGAAACACTGAACAATCAAGAAGCTCAAGCAATTTTGATTTCATACTAAGAAGAACGATCAAGAAGATTATTTTATTAAGTGTTCATCCCATAAGTTCTTAGCATAGAAATCTTTTCATCTAGCTGATAGGCTATCTCAAACACTAGAAAAGATTTCATAGTTGGAACCAAAACAATCTTATCCAAACCCAAAGTTAGGTTACGTTGTTTAGCAAGATTTTAATAGGGTTTCTAGTTCGATCTCTCAGGATCGGTTGAGTGAGAACTCCTTAAACATCTGTTGGTGTACTGTGTTTGGACTAACACATAAATCCAAGTCCAGTTGGTTAAGTTGGTGCCCCTTTGTGATAGGGAATAGTGGACGTAGGACTGGTTTGTCCGAACCATTATAAATCTTGTGTGCCTTTACTGCTTTGATTAACTGTTTACACAATCGCACACAACTTTTAACGCAGCATACATATTCTGAAGTTAAGATCAGCTAGCATCAAGCTTCGATCGATCGACTTTGACACTTTAGTCAACTAAGCGAAAAGACCCGACTTTGGAACCGATTTATAAAATTGGTTTTTCATGGCGGGTTAAACGAAGCTTCCGCGACACATCGCTTAAACCGATAGTTACGAATCGACCGCTTTTCAGCGATTAGTAAGTTGGTTATCGACCAAATCGATTCACTTCGACTGATCAAAGCTAATCGCCTTTCACACTGATTCTGCACAAAAAGTTTTCAGAAGTCTATTCACCCCTCCCATCTAGACTTCTGCCCTCACAAAACCCGTTCGGGACCTACAGTGTTGTTAAATCTTCGTTTGATAAAATATTCTTGTCAAGATCTATTTGATCTTCAACTGGATCTTCAACTGGAATACACTCATCAAGATCCACATTATTAGTCAAATCAACAATTTAAGTGCCTTTTATGTATTTGGGATATGATGATCTCTGTGAGAATTTTGGGTGAAGTTCTAATGCAAACACAAAGCCAAAAGCGATTGCCAAGAATGAGAATGAAAAAACCTTTTTACCATAAGCGTGAAACGGTTTTTCTCATTTGAAAATCAAATTCAAAACTTGGATAGTTATCCAAAACTAATATCCCATGTGTGTATTATTTATATTATATTAATTAATTAATTAAATTTACGGACTTAATCCTCTTGACCTTGAAGAATAAATCCTACAGGCTGAAGCATGTAGATTTCTTAGTCCAATTCTCCATTGAGAAAAGCCATTTTAACGTCCATTTGATGTAATTCTAAATCCATACCGGCTACCATAGCTAGTAATAGGCGAATTGAGGCAAATATCACAACAGGTGAAAAGGTTTCTTGATAATCAATACCCTCTTGTTGGTACCTCTCTATTGACCCATCAGCCTTTCTTTTGATTTTGAGAATCCATTTATTCCCAATTTCTTTGTACCCCTTAGGAAGATCTACAAGTTCCCATACTTTATTTGAACTCATAGATTCCATTTCTTCTTCCATTGCCTTTTTCCATTTTTATTTTGCCGGACAGGACAAAGCCTCTTTCACATTCTTAGGCTCATCCTCGTCGACTGGAAATTCATCCCCATTTTCTAGAGAAACAAAGAAGGCATGTCCTTCAATGTCATAATGTCTCTTAGGCATATGTTTCCTAATACTTTTTCGAGGTTGATGTGTTGTTAAATCTTCGTTTGATAAAATATTCTTGTCAAGATCCATTTGATCTTCAACTGGATCTTCAACTGGAATACACTCATCAAGATCCACATTATTAGTCAAATAACTCCCACTTGGATCGGATGGAGTGTGATTTTCATCAATCTCAAAAATAGGTTTAGCATTTCGATTGCCACCCTTATTAGGAAATTCAGTCTCTAGAAAAGTTACATTACTTGATTCTATTTTAGTCACACTCCCATCTCCTTGATCTCCAATTAATATGTACCCCTTAGAATGATCACAATATCATATAAAGATACATTTCTTCCCTCTTGGACCTAACTTTCCATACTGACTCGAAGAATCAAGTACGAAAGCTGCAGATCCCCAGGTTCTAAGGTTACTTAGGTCAGGTTTTCTACCATTCCAAAGTTCATATGGAGTTGAAGTGATTGACTTCGAAGGCACTCGGTTCAACACATAAGCCGTAGTTAACAACGCATCACCCCAAAAGGAGATAGGTAAATTGGCTTGTGCTATCATGGACCTTGTCATCTCCAACAATGTTTGATTCTTTCTTTCAGCCACACCATTTTGTTTTGGCGTATAAAGAGTCGTCAATTGCCTAATTATTCCTTTTTCATTACACAGTTCCTTGAACTGATCAGACAGATATTCACGTCCTCTATCGGTTATTAAAACTTTTATAGTTTTGTCCTTTTGTTTCTCAACCTCATTTAGGTATCGTCTAAAGCAATCAAATGCCTCAGATTTGTGAGAAATCAAATAGACATAACCAAAACGTGAATAATCGTCAATAAAAGTAATGAAATAGGAAGATCCATGACGTGCCCTCACATTAACAGGACCACATATATCAGAATGAATTAATTGCAACGGAAATTCTGCTCTAATAACTTTTCCAAATGGTTTTCTAGTCATTTTACCAGCACGACAATGTTCACATTTGGATAACTCAACCTTTGAAGATGAACTTAAAAGCCCCTCTCTTATAAGTCGGTTCATCCGATCTTGCCCAATATGACCTAATCTAGCATGCCATATATTATCATCTACATTAGCATCACCAGATGAACAAACATTTAGAAAATACGAACGATCTTCATAATAACTAAACGTAGTTCTATTACAATCCAATACAATAAAACCATCATAAAGATGTCCATTACCATAGCAAACATCATTCAAACTAATAACAACCATGTCTTTAGTAAACAACATAATATATCCTAAACATAGTAGAACAGAAACAGAAATAAGATTTATTGTGATATCCGGAGCATATAAGACATCATGCAGGATGAAAGCATGTCCATTGTCCAGCTCAAGTTTACAAGTCCCAACTCCTTTGACTTCAACTCGAGCATTATTTCCTACATAGATCCATCTCGTCCCTTTCGAAACACGACGGAAATCTACATATGTTCCTCTGTCTCGAGTTACGTGGTTTGTTGCCCCTGAGTCTATAATCCACAAAGGATAAGATTCAATTAGTAAAACAGCACTTGAGACATTTACCATACTCAAATTAGAATCAAAAAGAATTACCTTGCCCCTCTTCGGCTCAGGGCATTCTCGAGCAAAGTAACCAAGCTTATGACAATTACAACAAATCATCTTGCTCTTATCTTTCTTCTTCTTAAACCTTTTCTTTTTCATCTTTCCACCAGGATTGTTCGTAGGATTGTTGGAAGGATTCCCAGTCTGAGGTTGCTTACCTTTCTTCTCTTTCTTCCAGTTTTTCTTTCGTTTAAAGCCCGAAGCTTGTTTCGAACTGGATTCAGTGAGGTGAACACTAGATGATGACTTGACAGCTCCAAGTCGTTCATCTTCTAGCTCAACATGTCGAGCTGCATCAACAAAAGTCTTGATACTTTCATTATGGGTCAAATTGACCTTCAAGTGTTCCCACTTATCGGGAAGTGACCGGATAAGAGCTTGAATTTGTTGTTCGTCAGAGAGAATATGACCAACTGTTTTAAGTTCCCTGGTCATATTAGACATTTCACGGATATGTTGTCTAATATTATGATCAACCTTTTTCTTATAAGTGTCGAACTTAATAGTGAGCTGCCTCAGACGAGTAACTGATATACCTCCATACTTCTCCCTCAGATATACCCAGATATCATGAGCAGTTGGATGTTGTTCACACTCGTGAATCATGTCATCAATTACCGAACTGACAAGTATACCTCGAGCTATAGAATTTTTCTTTTTCCACACAAGGTATACATCTTGGTCCCTTCTCCCTTCAGTCCCAGTTCCAACTCCAGGATCCTCCATCACATGATTGATAGCGTCTAAAACATCTTGTTCGTTAAGGACGTACCAGATCTTATGACGCCAGGTGTCATAGTTATCACCATTTAGTTTCTCGCCCTTGTTCAACTCAGCGACAATAGTTTTTGATGCCATTTGTCTAGAATTTGCAAAAAGTGATTCAAAAATAAATGTAAGTCCACATGTATTATAAAATTTTACGTAAAACAAGTTTCACATCCAAAATTGCAAGTACAAAATATGATTTTGAAAAATAACTTAAAGTCATTAATCATCAACCATATCATGCACCTCAAGATTGGATTCAATCTTCAAAACATAAAATTGCATAAGTTTTAGCAATAAGCAATCACCCAAAGCTAAAACAACCCACAATATGAAATAACAAGCTTATATTAAAACATACATCCAACATATATGTAATAAAGCAACTATCATTTCATACAAAACTACATTAACAAATAGTCATATACAAATACAACTAACGAGGTCCTCTTAAGTAAAACAAGTCACGTCTATTTTTCACAAGAGACTCTATATCCTTTTCAAAGGTTTTTCCAGTAACATTATGAAAAACATTTGCAAAAGGGTCTAACAAGAAATTTCTAATTCCACTGTTTCTTTTATGCCTCATATTAAGAACACCGGATTGGCGAAGTCCCCCATTTCTTAAACATGCAGATCGTGCAGCTTGTTTACACTTTTCATCAACAATTATTTTTATTATGACGTCTCGACCAGAAGGTACATCATCTAATGCTGATAATTTACCCCAAAAAATAGTTTGAAATTCGGGTGAAAGTGAATTAGCCCAAACAAAAGGAGTGTCAATATCACTGCCTACGGTCGATGGAAGAATCTTTCTTTCAACCAAAAACTCCAAATATATGTACATGTCATACATGCATATAAAATGTTCTTCTAGAGTTTGATTTTCTTTCATTTTGCAATTCATAAAACTTTCAAGCACTATTTCCCTTCGACGAATGTCTCGTGTAGAGACAGTTCTTCTGAGACGCATACCTAGAAAATGAGCAACCAGTCAATAATAAATTAGTCAAACTTCCAACACATGAATACAAAACCTACCCATACGCAAAAGGAAAACACATTTCCAAGCGTAGTACGTTAATTCACAAGTGAACATAGTTCAACTTTGGTCCTCAATTTCATAGATAAATAAATAAATATTTTTAATAAAAAAAACTCAAATGCCACAAAACAGTGCTCATTATGAATCTACACAGAAAACCAAGCTCACAGGAATTTTTGGTGATAAAAACGGATTTAAATTGACCTTAAACGAGTCAAATGAAGATGAAAAGAGCGCGCAATTACCGGAATTGGCAAAAAATAGGCCTGAACGCGCTGCGCACGCGAGTCCCGAGGACAATACACCCCCGCATGCGTGCTCACGCGCCATGCACGCACCGTCACCGATGGCCGCGCGTGTGGCCCACGCGCCGTCACCGACAGTCGAGCGTGCGGTTCACGCGCCATCACCGACAGCCGCGCGTGCGGCCCATGCGCCATCACCACCGGTCACGCATCTGTCTCACGCGTCGTCTGACTTTGACCGGTTTTAATTTTTAAAAATTGCAATTAGGTCCCTAGAAAATATCTAATTTTCAAAAGGCAACCTCACAATTTTCTGAAAATTTTCGATTTAGTCCCAAAAGATTACAGAATTTTCAAAAATCCATAACTCACTCAATACTTGACCAAAATTAACAAATAATATACCAAAAGAATCGTCTCGGAACGTAGAGTCTTTCTACACTAATAAATTTCCACGATTCATATTGTATTTGTTCGAATTTCCAGTCAAAGTCTCGTAAATTTTCCCAAAAAATAATTTTTATTTCGAAATTGGTAAGGCCAAAAATTATGAAACTTTGCAGTATGTTTAATGAATATACAACACATGTACAGTAAAAAATTTGGCCCCTAATTCATCCGTTTCAAAATATCCAAATTATGCAATGGTAAATGGGAAAAAATACAAACGCACTTAAAATATGAGAACAGAGAAAACACATATATCTCAGGCTATATATGTACGAACAAAAAACACAACAAGCACAACGAGAATCCAACACATTGGCTCTGATACCAATGTTGGATTATATTCCTACAAGAAAAGTGAACATGCCTTTCTTCTGGAATAATATCAGCGGAAGGATTAACAAGCCGGTTGAATTCCACGTTGCACTAGATTCTCCTAGTGCAAATAGCAATCACATGAACTGCTTTCAATTTCCACAATTTAAGTGCATTTTATGTATTTGGGATATGATGATCTCTGTGAGAATTTTGAGTGAAGTTCTAATGCAGCGTCAAAGCCAGTGCCCCAGAATGAGAATGAAAAAACCTTTTTACCGTAAGCGTGAAACGGTTTTTATCATTTGAAAATCAAATTCAAAAATTGGATAGTTATCCAAAACTAATATCCCATGTGTGTATTATTTATATTATATTAATTAATTATAATTAATTAATTAATATTAATATATACTTTCAATTATGAACTTAATTATTGTACAATTAAATACATTATATTACTTACTTCCGTCATGCGGTGCTCCAGAATCGACCAAGATTCGGCCTTGTGCACAGCGACGCTCCCATCCCCTCCTTGCTGGCTCAAACGATTTTGGCGATTTTTCCGGCACATCTCCTGGTATGCGGGTTCGCTCCAAATCGCCACAATCGACTCCCATACGCCTAGGTCCAGGTCATCCGTCATATCTAGCCCTTCATCCCTCCACTTGGCATGCCACCTGTAAAGCATATCCTTGAACTGGGCTTGGGCAAGCTTACAGAACGACATGTAGAAATTGGCAGGTGTCATACCATCCCACCACTTCTTCTGTTTCTGCATTTCATTAACACAAACTTTATTAAATTTATATATAACAATACACACACACACACATATATATATATATTAAATTAAAATAAGTAATCAATTATTGTACTTACCCTAAACTCGTCGAAGTAGAGTTGGCGTTGTTCTTCAGACACACCTTTCCAACTGTGGGCACCCATTGCAATTCCAACTCGCAAGATGGAGTTGGTGGCTAGAGTGGAAGCCTCATGATCGGGTATGATGCTGAAACATATTAAAAAATTAATAAGTATAATTAACAATTAATTTTATAACTAAACAAATTAATAAGTAAGTAAAAATTATAACTTACTTTCCCTGACTCAGATCGATCGCCAATCGAGCAGTGAGGGCTGAGCCACGATGAACATAGGCCGAGCTTGAGCTTGAGCTCGACCCGCTGGAGATGACCCTGTCGGGGGCGGTTACTGTGAGACAAATCATCAGTCTCTATGTAAAGCTGTGGTTCTTGAATTTCTTCAAGTTCTATCATCGTACGGCCTTGTTCCTTAAAGACATAGTCTTTTTCGAGGAACCTGGCCTGCCTAGAAACAATCACTGTTTGTTTCTCAGGTAGATAGAAGTAATATCCTCTAGTTTCCTTAGGATATCCCACAAGGTAACTCCTTTCACCTTTGGATTCCAACTTATCGGTAAGCATCTTTTTCACAATAGCGGGGCAACCCCATGTTTTGATATGTGTAAAAGTTGGCTTCTTGCCACACCACAATTCATATGGTGTATGCTCAACCGATTTAGATGGAATCCTATTCAGAATGTAAATTGAGGTTTGTAACGCATATCCCCATAAGAATGTCGGAAGAGAGGAAAAGCTCATCATGGACCTTACATGTCTAACAGGGTTCGATTTCTTCTCTCGGACACACCATTCATCTGAGGTGTTCCGGGAGGAGTCCATTGTGAATGAATTCCATGTAACTTCAAGTAATCAATGAATTCATGGCTAAGGTATTCACCTCCTCGATTTGATCGAAGAGTCTTGATACTCTTACCAAGTTATTTCTCTACTTCAACCTTAAACTCTTTGAATTTATCAAAAGATTCGAATTTGTGTTTCATAAGATACACGTATCCGTATCTTGATAAATCATCAGTAAAAGTGATGAAGTATCCGAAGTGACCCCTAGCTAGAGTGGGCGATGGTCCACATACATTGTTGTGGATCAGCTCTAGAACTTCTTTGGCACGCACCCCTTTCCCAGAAAAGTTTGTTGATCATCTTGCCCTTGAGACAAGATTCATAATCTCCACAAGACTCAAAGTCAAATGGGGTTAAGTAGTCTAACTTTCTTAACCTTGCAATTCCTTTTTCGTTTACATGATCAAGTCTACAATGCCACAAGTAAGTCGGGTTTTCATGATTACTAAGTTTAAGTCTTTTATTTTGTATATTAAGAACATTATATCCACAATGCAACAAGTATAAACCATTCACCATAGGGACATTCCCATAAACCACACAATTCAACGTGAAATAACAATTATTATCACTAAAATGGAAGGAATAACTCTCAATGTCTAACATAGGAATGGAAATAATGTTGCGAGTAATAGGAAGAACGAAATGACAATTATTAAGTTCTAATCTAAAACCAAAGAGTAAGTCTAACACGTAAGTCCTACACGTTCAGTAGCAACTCTTGTTCTGTTTCCACGTGTAAGACGACTTCACCCGGCCCAACTGCCCTAAGACACATGAGCCCCTTCACATTCGTACAAATGTGTGAGCCATATCCGGTATCTAATACCCAACAGTTAGCGCTATTTGTGGATATGTTTATCTTAATAACAAACATACATGTTCTAGTGCCAGAAGCACCCAGTGCCTTCCTTTTAGCAACCAAACCTTATAGTCCTTCTTCCAGTGCCCTCTTCTACTTATAGTAGAGGCACACATCCTTATATACCCGCTCCTTGTTTTGAACACCATCTTAGTGATAGTGAACTCAAAAGTCTTGAGCACGTTTTGAAGTTCAGCCATGGTCGCATCCGTCTTATTCATATTGTAGTTCACAATGAAGCTAAAATATGAATCCGAGAGCGACTGGAGTATAGCATAAATGAAAACGTTGGTCTTTTAGCTCAAAGCCTAAATTACCAAGTTTATCAATTAAACCCATCATCTTAAGCACATGAGGTGAAATCTTCTCTCCTTTAGTTAACCGGCATTTGAACAGATCTCTCATCACTTCATAAATCTCAGAACGAGATTGATAATCAAAGAGATCCTTCAGATGCTTGAGCATTTAGAAGGGGCCCATTTTCTCATGTTGCCTTAAGCAATTCGGGAGTCATGCCGAGCAACATCACACACTGCGTCTAGGAAGCATCCTTTTGATGCTTATTCTGAGCTGCTACGTCAAACGTAGCTGTCTCAAGAAACCAGTTGCAGGGGTAACAGGGATTGGCGTGTCCAACACGTACTCAATCTTTTCTTGCCTTAGCACCAAACACACGTTTAGGTGCTAGTCCAGAAAATTTAGCGTAGCCAATTTGTTTGTTTCCAAAACACATTTCAATAACAGTTATATATTTCAACTAACCAAGAGAAATAAAATAAAATGAGAATTAAACACATAATTCCTATGATCAATATTCAGCAATCAAAATAAACATGGCCTTTCTTTTGTGTTTATTTTGTCTCCATTATTTTCACATACTCAACGACCTCATCGGAAGAGTGCGAATTTATATCAAATATAAATTGTAATGGACTAGGATCCACATTCCTACTATCATGATCTCTGCTTTGGCTGAATATCACAATAGCATAACTGGTAGGTCTCCAAACCAATTGCAAAATTTACAATTCCTAGTTGATTAAACCTAGTTCAATCGGATGTCACTTAACTTTCGTTTCCTTGCTTTGGCTGGTGAAACAAAGTTAAGTTGGTTTAAAACCATCAAACGGCGACACCACGTGTCCCTATAAAAGTCTCGTTGAATGTAGATCCGAGCAAAAGACTTTGGTCTTAAATACCCATTGGAACGAAATCCCCGGTTTACTTTTAACTTTGATGGAAGACATCTTATCAAATTAATGAGAAAACCATATTTTAGTGAGGATCATTTTAAATGCGGGGTACTAATTGCTTAATCGAGATCCAACATGTTAATCTACATCACATTTGAGCAATTATTGGGCGCCGCCTACCCAAACATGATTTCATACGGACTAACACTTATATGGGCGCCATCTACCCAAAAAAATAATACGGTCCGACAATTATTGGGCGCCGCCTACCCAAACAATTTAATGCGGACTATAACTAATAATGTAAATATTAATTCACCTAAACAGTTATACAAGTGAGGAGCAACTAATCAAGTTCTCACTAAAACATAAATTTTGCACGTGTAAAATCAATAAGTATTTAGCACTGCAAAATAATTTATTCTAAATAAACACGTAAATCAAATAAACGCGTAAATAAATTATTCGTAGGAAATTAGAGTTAAAATTAGAAATACCAACAAGCTCTAAGCTTTCAGTCATTTCTAAAATCCTCTATAAAATATTTGTCCAAAATATAATTTTATAGAATTTTCATAAATTAGGGCCAACCAAACAAGCCTTTATGAACTAATTCAGAATTTTAAATAAAATTACAGCCAAACATGGTCTTAACCTTTTTTCAGATTTTTTTTTAAATTAAATCTGCAAGGGCTTAATGTGCAAAATCCAGGAATTTGCATACAATGGTGAGAATCCAATTCTCAAACCAGGCCCCTCGGCCATTGACGCAAACAGGAGCCCGACACTCAGCAGCTATCGGCCACAATGCAGGACGAATCGCCGCCAACACGAGCGAAATCACTACCGCTCCGATCCAGTAGCAGCGGCCGTCGGTTTTCATCTCTCGCCCAGCAAGATCAAAATCCGACGGGATGTCCTCCGGCGACAAGAAATTTAGAATTCAATTTGATCAGATTAGGATTTGAGCGTGGTGTAACCCCTTGCGTGAAAAACAGGGGTGTTGCAAATTTATTGCTTTTCTGTGATAGTTGCATCATGTTTCTATGATAATTGCATCAATTACCATTGAAAAATACAACAAAATCATATATGAATAGTTTGCATCTAATTTGACAAATCAAACCCTTTTACAAAGTCAAAAACAGGCGGCTTCATGTTGATTTCCAGAAAATTTTCATTAAGCCAAATAACTCATTACGAGGCTGTCCAAATTGTTGACCCTCAAATAGAGGCAGCCGAAGGAAAAACAATCAAGTCTTCCCAATCAGGGAAAATTAAATTTTGTTATCAATCAATAAATTTCACACGAAAAATATTATGCAATCAAATCAAGAGCTTGAGCTCTGATACCACTGTTGGAATTTAGAGGTACGTAAACACGTAATACACGCGCAGGAGAATTAAATAGTTCACCAACAACGAACATATAATTGCATAATTAAATACGTGTAAACATAAAGAGAAACCTTACAGTAAATCGTACGCATATTTTTCTACTATGGTATCCACGAAATCCCCAATCACGGACTTGCACGGATTTGCCAGCGTTGAACCCCGAGATGAATTTGCTAGGAAAATTCTAACTCCAGATCTTATGGAGAGAATAATGAATTAACGTTGTTTGTGAATTCTCAAGATCTCATATATGTAGGAGAGACCCAGCTTAAATCTTAAGCTAACCTGATTAGGAAATAAAATCCATAATCTCATAAAATAAATCTCTTAGATTTATTTTCCATATATAAAATCTCTACGGATTTAATTTCCATGTATATCAAATCTTTACGGATTTGATTTCATAAATGTTAAATCCTATAATAATATTCCATATATTATTATTGGGAATCTTATTTAATTAAATCCAATTTAATTAAACATTAATAATAATTAATTCTAAATTAATCTATTATTATTAATTCTCCATAAATTAAATATTAAATCAAATTTAACATTTAATCAACCAACTATAATCCGTAAAAGGGAACTACTTGTTGTGTGGCCCATAGGCCTTCATATATCGAGCGATTAGTCAAACTAACGGTCTTAATTGAACTCTAGACAATAAATCAGGCATTCTCGATATATGAGGTACGTTGCGAGAAATGTGCAACTACCTGTAACTGAAACATGGGCTATTACAATTTCCTCCTTTCATTCGTGAATACTCGATTAAGTCTTGAACATGATGAAGTGTCTATTCAAATAACTTAATCATATTATCTCTAATCACTAATTGATCATGTATGTCACACTTAGCCACAAAGTCTAAGTTGACATGCATCGACCGATGACTTAGATCCAATTATGATGAGAAGACGAGTATTCTCTCTAAATCCACACTGAGGAATGAATCATATTCTTGGTTCAGCTACCACGCACATGCATTTCGTTATGAACCCTATCCAAGTCATATCTACCCCTGGAAGGGTGCAAGCGTCGGTCATGGTCAAAGTTCATTATCCCACAATGTCGTGCGTATTGACCTCAAGTCAAAGGAGTATCGCATCGCTCCCACTAACCGAGACACTCGTAGATACATATAGTGGAAATACATCAAACGGTTTTCCGGATGGGTATACCAATATCCTCTAAGGTATTTGTGCATCCATCATGAGATACCTAGTATCTCGTAGTAAGTGAGATCTTACTACACTCTCTAAGAGTATGATGCAGATCGCACACCAATCTCCATTGCATCATCAGTATCCCATTCTTGATGATCCTTGATCGGGGCTATTTGTGAATCATACTTAAGTCATCTAAGTTCTCACAACCTCAATGATAGCAATGACTCATGGGAACACTTGCATGAATAAATGCAAACAATCAAACATAATATTCAAACAAGTGTATTGTCATACATTAATATTAAGTGAACTATAATATTAAATCAAACTGAATATCATCGAGTATTATATCCTTACAATAGATTGTCTCTAGGATACTAACACTAACACTAACAACCCTCCCACTACGACGAGGTTCCGGTTGTGTAAGTGTGTCGCTTGGTGTCAACTTGTACAGTTGGCATTGAGGTAAGCCCTCTTAGCTCGTCTAAGGTAACCTCACTTCTGGGCTTTCTATCGTTCATAAAGTCTTCTTCCAAAAATCTAAAGTGCGTACTGATTACCACCTTTTGATCTTCGGGACCATAGAACATACACCCTTTCGTTCCCTCGGGGTACCCTATAAACAGGCTTAATTCTGAACGTGGATCCAATTTACCGGCTTCCTTGTCCAACACGTAAGCCGGACAATCCCAGATTCTCATGTGTTTTAAACTGAGCTTGCGCCCGGTCCACAATTCTTTTAGGGGTTTAGGAAACCAATTTAGATGGCACCAGGATTAGAATATAAGCCGTTGTTTTCAAGGCGTGACCCCAAAACGATTTGGGTAGATCTGCATAACTCATCATTAATCTGACCATTTCTAAAAGAGTTATGTTTATTTGTTCTGCAACCCCGTTTTATTGAGGGGTTCCGAACGTAGTTAACTGGGATACAATCCCTTCGTCTGACAAATAGTTCAAAAATTCATCGCTGAGGTATTCGCCTCCACGATCAGATCGTAGAGACTTAATACTCTTTTCCCTATGATTCTCTGCTTGAGCCTTAAATTCTTTGAATTTATCGAAGGTCTTAGATTTATGCTTCATAAGGTAAATTTATCAAAGGTCTCAGATTTATGCTTCATAAGGTAAATTTATCCATATCTTGAGTAAGCATCGATAACAGTAACGAAATACTCATAACCTCCTCTTGCTTTGATTGACTTTGGACCACATACGTCAGTGTGAATGATCTCTAACACTTTTAGCTCTATTCCCCTTGGCTCCAAATGCCCTCTTGGTCATTTTACCCTCCAAACATGATTCGTAGTTTGGAAATGGTTCAACCCGGAGTGACTCCAATGAACCATCTTGAACCAACCTTTGGATCCTCTTTGGATTAATATGACCTAGTCTCAGATGCCATAGAAGTGTTTCGTTCACATCTGCTGAACGTTTTCTTTTATTACTCGAAACAGTCGATGTGTTATAGGATGCATTTCATGAGTGGTGTGCACAGTTAATTGTATAGAGATTATTCGACAACGTTCCTTGAAAGATAAACTCATTGTTTAGAAATTCCTTTTAGTACACTTAGCCATGTCATTGCAATGCTCCCAGTCCTCATACTTTTTCTTTTCCACTTTACTCAACTCGCCAGTTGGCTCATCTGGTTTTGGTGTGTCAAGGATCCACTTGTGCTTTTGTGTAGTTAGGACAATCATAATTTTTCGTTTCCAATCAACATAGTTTTCACCAGATAGTTGATGATCTTTAAGTATAGCATATAGTGGATTAAAAGGTTGCGACATGCTGAACTGAAATAAATAATGATTGTACAAGCACAAATAACCACATAATTTTGATCACATTATTCATATCAAAATCTCAAACAATATGAATATGCATCAACCGACATCTCAAAACAGTTTAAATAGGTCACGTGGGGTGAACTGTCTATTTAAACACATTCAAGCAGGTTACAAACAAGAACAGTTACAAACCTTTAATTCACAATTAATAGTCGGCTCTCACTTTACCAATATAAGATTGACAGGGACCACTAAAAAAAACGCACGTTTTACCGACAATAATTAGCGACAGTTACAAAAATTGTCGCAAATAGCGACAGTTTTTACGACGGTTACGGTCAAATGGTCAAAGTCAATAATTTTAGCGACGGTCTAGAGAACCGTCGCAAATAGCGATGGTTTTAGCTACGGTTTTAGCGACATTTAGGACTAATCCCTTTAGCGACGGTTTTTGCGAGGGATTTAGCGACGGTTTTTGTGTACGGTCGCAAAAAAATGGTCGCTACGGTTAGCGACCCTCAATTCAACGTCGGATTTTTTTCCGTTGCCAAAACCGTCGCTAATGTAGTTAGCGATGGTTTTTTCCATCGCTAAAACCGTCGTTAAACCCCGTCTTTTTTGTAGTGGACTTCGGGGAAGTATATGCATATCAATTTTATATCTAAGTAATAACCATGATTAAATACAAAATTATATCGTTTCGAACGAGCCTCGAGGGGAGCGTCATCGTCGCCACTAATAATAATTCACAATCATCCTTTTGGGAATTTATTCATGTGAAATCTATCTTTTGGTCGTTCCGACGGGAAATTTCTCCAAAAGAATTCACAAAAAAATAAAACATGGAGGTCAAATTTGACGTGATTTTATTATCCGGAATAAAATTTGTCAACAAAACATACTTAGTCATTTTCGAAAGTGAGATTTTCTTTTTGACAATTCAAAAATCATGCAAAAACATTTAATAGATAAAATTGCATGAATTTAAAACAAGCATCAAGACAAAATAAATCAAGTTGGGGACATATATCCAACTGTCATGGTTTAAATTTCCAAGTCTCAATCTTGAGAAATCGTCTCTTTATTGACCTTCATCTTTTGTCTCAAAAAGCTCCCACTAAAATCGCAATAATTCTTTAAAAAAATGTCCTCTGTCTAGGGTCGGGACAACGTCTAGCAGCTTACGCCTACGCCCGAAAGCTCCAAGCATAGGCTGCTCGTCGCCCGAGAAAAAAAATGAGCAAGGTAGTTGAGATGCCTAGGGGGCCGCGACCCAGCGTGCGCGCGCCAACGCACGCCCGCTCGTCGTGCATGGTGCGCGGCCCATGCTGCTCAGCGCCTTGCGTCGCAGCATGGGCTCGACCTCGCCCTGCTCTCGCCCGAACTGCCCCTAGGCCACGTGCCCGATGTCGTCCGGACGCATGCATTCATGCGGCCCAACATGTGTACGTGACGGTTTTTAATTCTTCGCCTTCCGTCTTCGTTCTCGATCCGGTTACAATTTATTACAAAAATAAATAAACATATGATCTAGACTAGTCTATTACATTGGATAAAACAAATATCCTAATCTACTCGTGGATTTTCTCACGAGAAAAATAAATCCGAACAAATCGATTTAAAAAAAACAATAAATTATTTGCATGTAAATAAAGCACATTAAAATACCATGACAATTGGATACCTGCAAAACAGAACTAACAGTTCTACTATCCAATTTCAATTTTAATGAACAATAATTTAAATTACAGTTTAAAAGATCAGAGCCCGAACCAGGGCACCTATACCAGTTGTTGGGATACTATATGCCAGGATCTATCGGGATGAACTTATAAACATAAATTTAAATTAACAATTATTACTAGCATGAATCAACCTAAGTGAATTCAATTAATAATTAATCCAACAACAACAACATGCAAACAATATTTCACGTAAAGGATCCTAGCATGCGGAATTTGAGAAAATGACTCTAAGGTACAAAAAATAGAGACAAATGACTCTTAGGTACAAAAAATTTGAGTAGTGACTCTAAGGTACAAAATGAGACATTTTTATCCCTAGAGTCAATTTTTATTATATTTTTGCCATTAAAAAGTTGTCAGCCATATCTCTTTCTCATTTAAATTGATTTCCTCTCTCTCTCTCTTCATTTCCCAATTTCCACTCTCTCTCTCTCTCTACTCTCTGAAAAAACCCTCGCAGCTCTCTCGCTGCCCGCCCCTCTCTCACACGTCGTCATCCCTCTCGCTCCCCACCCCCTCTCACAGCGTCGCCGTCACTCTCGCTCCCCACCCCCCTCACTCTCTTTTCCACACCGCTCAATTTTAGAGAAATCGAACCAAATCGAATTAATGTAGAGAAATCGCGGCAGCATCGAGACCGCGAGGTTGATGAGGTTGGTGTGAGGCCGCGAACGGTGTGAGGGCCGTGGCGGTGTTGTTGTGAGTGCATATCTAGTTTCTGGGTTCTGGTTGTAAACCCTCGCCCATGCCGCCCACAAGTCAAGTTTTCGATTCCGCGTTTCCATTTTTTTTATTTCTGAGAACCTGTGTTTTCAATTCAGTGAAGTATGTAAATTTTTGTGGTGGCGTTGTGGTGTTTATGGTGGCAAATTTGCCGGTGGAGACGCTCGCGTGTGGTGGAGATTCGGTGTTGGAGACACTGTGGTGGAGACGGATTCTTGCTTCGGGTTTGTAGATCGATTTTGCTCTGTTTTTGCATAGACAGGGTAGATTTTATTTTCACCGTTTCTTGGTTTTGCTGCCTGTGATTGGAAGAACACATTTTGAATCTATATTCTGTATCTAGATGCTTAATTCTTGATTCTCATAGTGGCTAAGTTCTATTAGTGAATTGTGTGTTTAAATGATTAAATTCATCAAGTTTGTAAAACATATATATATGTGAGAAAACTTGTGACAAATGTGAAATAATGATATGTCTATGTGTTGGATAAGAACTTGTTGTATATGAGCATGATTTTGCTGTGATTTTGGTTTTGGTTTTGCTGTGATTTTGGTTTTGCTCTGATTTTTTTAATTGCTGTAATTTATTTCTGTAATTTTTTGGCAGGCAATCAATGATGAAGAAGAATCCATTTATTGCTCTGATTCTGATTCGATTTCTGGAATTTCGGATAAGAACATTATTATTCTGTGTGATGTATTTTTAGTATTTTGTGTAATTTTTGGGGATGTAAGTTTGTTAATTTTGCAGATTTTGGAAAGTAATTTTTAATGATTTTTTAGATGTATTTTTGCAGTTTTTTAGTTTTTTATAGGAAAAGTACAATTTCTGTAAAATTTGGGGATGTACAATTTTTTATAAGGAATGTACAATTTTTTACAGGAAAAATACAATTTTAAAAGAAAATTCACTCCAAAATCGGCCCAGAAGTGCATAAGTTTGAAAAATGCACTCCAAGGCCAAGATACAATTTTTTTAAAAACAAACGCACTCCAAAATTGGCCCAAAATACAATTTGTTTTTTAAAATGCACTCCAAAATTGGTCTAAAATATAATATTTTTTTTTAAAAAAAATGCACTCCAAAATTGATCAAAATACAATTTTTTTTAAAAAACGCACTCCACAATACAATTTTTTTTTTAAAAAATGCACTTCAAAATTGGCTTAAAATACAATTTTCTTTAAAAAAATGCACTCCATAATTGATAAAAATACAATTTTTTTAAAAAAATATGCACTTCAAAATTAGACTAGAGGTGTAAAAATTAAAAAAAAATATATTTTTTTAAGTTACATATTTTCTGAATTGCAAAATGAGTTATAAAATGCACTTTGAAATAAATAATGAAATTATATTAATAAATAATTTAATTAATTTGATAATTTAATTGGACTTTTAAAATTTTAAATTATAAAAAGTCAAAATCCTTCAGAAGTGCAGAAAACGGGTTAGAAGTGCAGAAAATGATCAAAATGTGAACTTAGACTTTTTAACCATAATTTTATATCTTATAGTCACAATAAAGTTGCATTGTACCTTAGAGTCACTTGGGGAGTGACTTTGTACCTTAGAGTCACTCCCCCGTGGAATTTCTAGAAGTTTACGTAAACATAACCGTTGGAGAGACAACCGTTGAGACGGACAGGATCAAGTAACTGGCTACCAACCAAAAGTCATTCTCAAGTATTCACAAGTCCTCGTTCAATAACCCGGTAGAAGGTTCTCCAATGAACAATTTATAAAACAAAGGAAAATTAAATAATTTGTTGCACCACCTTTGTGGGTTTCTAATATTTCCAACTCATGGAATTGTGTTGGGGATGAAAAATTCATCTCCTATTTATAATATAGAGGGGGGAACGAAAATTTGGAGCCAAATTAGTGTTAGGAAATATCTTTTCTTGATCTCCAAGAAATCTTGAATATATCTCATATATTCTTCTTTCCATGTGTATTTTTCCACAAAAATCTCACACCCTTTTTAAGCCTAATTTTCAAAAAAAACTAAGACGGGATTTTCAAGATTTGATCTTTCTTGAATTTATGAGATATCCTTGTATTCCAAGAATACATACCTTTTACCATAAAAAACTTTTCAAGAAAATCAAGAAAATTTTTTCTTCCTTCTTATTCCCCAATTTTCAAAAATATCTATTAAAGAGGCCAAGTGGATAATTTTTTGAATTTATGGGATAATCTTGTATTTCAAGAATACTTATTTCCTTTCCATAAAATCTTTTCAAGAAAATCCTTCTCCCTCTTTTCTTTAATTATTTCGAAAATAATAAGGAAAAATATGCAACAAGAAATTTAATTTATTTTAAGAACCTTTTATTTATTGAACTTTAATTGGGCTACTTGAGGGACCTTTAGGAGAATTAAGATGGATCTTCCAATGGGCTTCTGAATTCCAATATTGAGCCACAATATTATTCAGCCCATTAATATTAATTAATTCCACTATACAATTAATATTGCACTATCCATCTCAACCCATATTACGGTAATATGACTCCCGATTATTATTTCCCGTGTTTAAGATTATTTAGTCCATTAATTAATTAAGTCACTGAAAAACTTTATATTAATTAATATCTTTATCCTTGGAGTAATGACAGCTCAACTTTATTATCCATACAGTACAGCTCAACTTTATTATCCATACCGAAAAATTAATTCCACTTGCAATATTTGGTATAATAAAGGTTTCTAGCCCACCAAGGGGACCAATCATGCAAGACATTGCAAGCACACGATTCTCTGTATTAGTTTAGCAACTGTCTTGTAATTAATATTATTGCCCAAGATATAGGGTATCGAAGTCTCAGTGATTATCTTCCCATTTATAAGTCAAAGCAATAACTACTAATCACACACAGTCCTTATTAAGTGACAGAGATTAAGAAATCAACAACCACTGAGGTCTAACTCTTCATCCCATAAGTCAGTGGGTGGGAAATGCAATTGGGTTCGAACTCTATAAGTACAAGCATGCATTGAACATTAGAAATTAAAGATAATATACAAGACACAACCTATCGAGTGCTTAGTGCATCTAGGAGTGTGAGGGTCGGTGTTATCTGTTTATGTTGGTCAAATGTATCACAACATTTCAATCAACATTGGATCTTTTTATCTTGTATATATATGTTAGGTCGAATAGGATCGCTACTGAAAGAATTCTGTCTCATCTAAAAGTCCGAATTTGTATAGAGGTGTGGAATTAATTCATTTATTTAATTTCCCTAACACTCTCCCTTACTCGTGGGGTGAACTCTCTTACTCCATCATTGGGAGGAGGCCCATCGAGTGAACAATTTAATATGGGTGAAGTTTCTTTCAGCGGGAATTGAACCCAGGATGTGGGTGTGAGCCTGAAGGCTCTAATACCATTTAAAAAAAATTGTCTCATCTAAAAGTCTAAACTTGTAGAGAGGTGTGGAAATAATTTGTTTATTTAATTTCCTTAGCTAACAACTACCATATTTGTAGAAAGATTGTTAGGGAAGTGTGTATTTACACTATATCTTTTAGGGTCTTGTAAAAGGTCCTTGTTTGTGTCACTACTCTTTATAGTGATGTTTTTAGACATGAGGGTCGTATAGACTGAATTAAGACTATACAAAATTTTGAATCAATTTGCAAAGTATTTTTAAGTCTTCTGTTGTTATATGTTGTCATGTATGTTTGTATAAATGTTTACAACACTCTGTAAAACAAACACACACACTTTCACCTTTAATCGAGAATCAGGTCATAACATACAACATTGAAATAATATTTAAAGAAAATAATAATATAAATTAATCCACACCCAAGACGAGGCTCAACATCAGCCTCATGAAAACCAAGCCCTGGAGAACGTCAATCTGGAGGATATTGCCAATGACCTAACAGCCACAACGACGGCCATAACTTTCTTGTTGAGAGCCCAAAAAGAGCGGGCTAAAAGAGAATTGGCCAAACAAAAAGGCCCGGATGATGACGACTGTCGCTCGCAAACTTTGGATAGCGAGCAAGTCAAGAAAAAGGCTACTGGGGGTAAACGGGCCAATAAAAATGTGGATGACTTATCGAATGATGGATAGCTGCAGGGATCCAGGCAATTGGCGTTTGTACGCCTAAAATTATCATCCAAGGATCGTATGGGGGAGCAATGACGCTAGGATCCCCGGAAGGAGTAACAGGCGAACACACAAGCCTACTCAGCTCCCCATGTTCGCCTTCAGCAAGAGAAGCGACAGGAGCCCGAGAAATCGGTGGGGATGAAATTATCCATCCACCATCGCCTTGGTGATCAGGGGCGAACACAAAGGGGGGACTGGCCCACCATGAGCATGACCATCAGAGTTCTCATGGTGGGACCAAGCCCCATTATGGGTCCGTTGATTCTGCAAAATTTGTAGAAATTTAAAAAGCGATCGAAAGCTTACAGGCCGATCTAGCCGCCAACAAAGGGTTACTGCGAGCAGGCACTATGTCGTGCTCACAGTTGTCTCCGGCGATCATGTCCGCCAAAATACAGGAAAAGGTGGCAAAGAAACGTCCACCCATTCATATGTTCGATGCGGACTTCATGATCGCCATGGGCGCCACCGACGCGACTTAGTGCCAGTCCTTTCCCATGACTTTAGGCAACCGAGCACATAGGTGGTTCTCAACTTTGTCGGTCACTTCAATCACGTCCTTCACTCAACTGGGGCAGAAATTTCTATCCCACTTTTCATCCATGTGTGCTCGCCAAGCCCCAAAGTAGAGACTAGCACATTTTTCCCAGATGAAGGGCGAATCGGATCGGGCATATGTGGAAAGGTTAGATAAGTGTTTGTATGATGGGCCCTCGTGCACCAGGATTGGCCAAAAAAGTATGCCAAATTCCGCGAGCGGGCGGTAAAAATTATAACCATGCAAGAGTTGCTCGCCCAGTCTCGGGCCGGGCAGGAAAGGGCGACCAAGAAGGTAGTCGCCAATAAAAAACCAGCCAATGAAGGGGGGGGGTACAAGGCCCCGGGCTCCTTTAAACCTTTTGATGAAGGGGATGAAGCACACGCTCTCCAGGGTATGCTCGTCGCCTCACCTGAGACTGCGTATAATCAAATCAAAGATCGAGACATGCTGTCAAAACCCTGGAGAATAATCAAAGATAAAGATCAGCTATTCACCTCCAAATTTTGCTTGTATCATGAATACATCGGGCACAACATTAATGAATGTCACGATCTGCTCCGACAACTCTGGAAACTATACGAGGAGAATCGCCTTACCCGGTTCTTGAAAAAACCAGCGAACAAAGAGGCCCGGGATGAGCAACCGGGTGACTAGAAGAAAAAGCATAAGGAGGAGAAGGTGGCACAGACAGTGATGAGGAACTTCTCAAGCAGCTCGACTTGCTGAAGAAAGGGGCTCCGACCATGGATAAAGGTCGGGTGGGGCAAGAAATAAACATGATTCACCCAGATTATGGGTCGGTTGGGGGATGTTATCAAGAAATTCAAGGCTGCTTGTTCGACGTTCTACTACTGTGTTAAATTCCCAACTTTAGAAGGAACATGCAATGTCAACGGTGATCAGAAGAAAGCCCGCGATTGTTTGCTATCATGTTCACCGGGAAAATAAATATCGGTGAACATGGCAGAACATACGAACATGGAGGTTAGTGAATCAAGTCAGACCAACTCCCGAATGAATATCGGGTCTGGGGCGAGCACAAGTTCTAAGGCCGAACAGGCCCCCGACCCCATGAATATTGATGCATCCAACAACCAACCAGGCCGGCAGCCCAAACAAGAACTTCCCGATTTGGAACCTCGCATAGGGTTTGACCCTATGTAGGTCGAAGACGAGCACCAGGGATCGATCATAGACCCTCGGTGGAAGCAGAAGAAAAGGCGAGCAATGCCTATAGAAGAGCTGGAAACTATCCAAGCCGATCCGACCAGACCAGAATTAGAAATGTTTACCGGCTCGGAGCTACCAGAACCACTCAAGACCGAGATAATCACTTACCTCTGTGCAAACTTGGACGTGTTCGCATGGTCGCATGAGGACATGGTTAGCATTGATCCAAAGCATGCATGCCACCACCTCAATATCGACCCAACACGGATTCCAGTAATCTAGAATCGGAGAAAATTTGGCTTTGAAAAGTACGTGGCGTTAAACATTGAAGTCAAAAAGTTGTTAGATAACAAGCTGATCCGGGAAGTTAAGTGTCTAGAGTGGTTGGCAAACCCTGTGCTCGTTCGAAAGCCTAATAGAACGTGGAGGCTCTGTATAGACTTCACCGATCTAAATAAGGCATGCCCCAAAGACAACTTTCCAGTACCACACATCGACTATCTGGTCGACAACACTGCGGGGCACGAGCTCATGACTTTCATGGATGCCTTCGCCAGGTACCATCATATTCCCATGCACCTAGACGATCAAGAGAACACCTCTTTTTTCAGTGGAAAAAATATGTACTGTTGGAAACGCATGTCGTTCGGGTTGAAGAATGTTGGAGCAACTTATCAAAGGCTGGTGAACAAGATGTTCAACGAGCACATTGGTCGAACAGTCGAGGTTTACATCAATGACATTGTGGTCAAGAGCGAGCACAAGGAAGATCACCTCGGCCATCTTGCTCAAACATTTAACATCCTCTGAGCATATAACATGAAATTGAACCCGAAAAAGTGTAGCTTTGGGGTTCACTTGGGAAAATTTTTGGGCCACATGGTGAGCCAACGGGGAATTGAGGCCAACCCATCTAAAATTCAGGCCATGCTCGACATACAAGCCTCTAGGAATTAAAGGAGGTCCAGAAACTAACAGGGTGTCTGGCCTCCTTGAACTAGTTCGTATCGCGAACCGGGGATAAGTGTAATATTTTCTTCGACGCATTGAAGAAGGGGAGATTCCAGTGGACCGAGCACTGTCAGAGTGCATCCAAATCTTTGAAGTTGTACCTAGCGGACACGCAAATCCTGTCGAAACCAATGTTAGGCGAACAGTTGTACCTTTACTTGGTCGCATCCGAGCATGCCATTAGTGTCGTGCTCGTCCGAGCAGAAGAGGAGACACACCTTCCAGTCTACTATGTAAGCCAAGTATTGAAAGATGTCGAGCTCCGCTACTCTCCTCTGGAAAAGCTTGTGTATGCTCCCATAATGAGTGTTCGCAAGCTCAGGCCTTACTTCTTCGACCACTCCGTCGAAGTGCTCACAACCTACCCGTTGTGCCAGGTTTTGCATCGGCCGAACACAACGGGGAGGTTACTCAAATGGGCGGTAGAGCTGGGTCATTTTAGCATTACGTTCGCTCCACGAACAACGGTCATAGGCCAAGTAATGGCCGATTTTATGGTGGAGCTAACGTACCCACAACCACCCAACAAGGGGATCGACCATCCATGGAATATGTACGTAGAAGGTTCATCGACAAGCACAAGAGTTGGGGCGGGCATGGTCCTGATAAGCCCGTCCAGGCAAATTTTTTCAACGGTCATTCGATTCGATTTTCAAGCAACAAATAATGAAGCCGAGTACAAAGCTCTGGTTTGTGGCTTACACATGGCCATGGCAATGGGGGTCCGCAAATTTATGATATACAGTGACTCCTAGTTGATTGTGTATCAAGTCCGGGGGGAGTATGAAGCTAGGGGAGAACAAATGGTCCAGTACCAATCATTAACCAAAGAGTTGCTCAAAAAATTCGAATAGGTCTACATCGAGCAGCTACCCGAGCTGAAAATTCCTATGCAAATGTGCTCGCCCGGCTCGCCACATCTGAGGGTGTGACCAACTTGACCGATATCGTGGTCACCACCACGTGTTCGCCCTCCGTGCCCAGAGCCGTGGTCGCCCAAATGGAGGTCGAACACGAGACATGGATGACCCAATTTTGAACTATATCCAGGATGGGATCCAACCTGATAATAAAGCTCAGGCCACTCGACTTCGCTTGCAAGCTGCTCGCTACACTATTCTTGACGGGCATCTCTACAAAAGAGGTTTCACTCTGCCCTTACTAAAATGTGTCACCCTTGAGAAAGGACATGTGATCCTCAAACAGATTCACGATGGCTTATGTGGAAATCATATGGGTGGACACGCTTTGGCGTACAAAACGATCAGACAAGAAGGATTCATTAGCATATGTTCGCGCATGCCATGAGTGCCAGGTCTATGCTCCGCTCATCCATAACCCACCCGAAGAGCTTGTGTCTGTCTATAGTCCCTGGTCATTCACCAAGTGGGGGATTGACTTGATCGATCCTTTTCCCACTGGCACCTCAGGGGTAAGATTTGTTGTGGTCGCCGTCGATTACTATACCAAATGGGTCGAGGCCGAAGCCATAGTGAATGCCACGGAACAGAAGACGAGGACATATTGAAGGAAAAAGAAGAAAGCACGAGTGAATTACCTGAGAAATCTTTACCGGAGGAGAAAACGCGCCAAAGAGATTAGAGACAGAATTTTTGCGAAGGAAGGAAAATTGAGGAAGAAGAAGAATGAGAAAAAAGAAGGGGGGGGATTTATATGGGTTCTGGAATTAGGGTTTTTTTAATTTAAATTTTTTAAAAAATCCTCCATTTACGGGCCTCGGCCAGCGTGCGCCGGATTCCCTCCCATAATGATGGGATTTCCACCTCGAGATGCCGCGTACGCGGGAATCGAGGTGTTGCCTCGGTATCCACCGGAAAACGTACAAACACAGCCAGGCCCCCCAAGGCGAGCATAAGTGACCGGGATGGGGGGTATTGTTGTACCCGGTCCATCCCCGGTCGAAGTTAGTATGCCACGTGCTCGCCAGTTTAATAAGTAGACCAATATGCGAGTAAGACACCCCTGCTACCAAAAAAAGTGCTCGCCAGGTACGCGAGCATGCCACATGGCCACAGGAACTCCACATGTTCGCCCCCTCGGGCGAGCAAGGTCCACGTCGTGCACGGTCACGCCAACATCAACCGGTTTTTTCCCAAGAACTAAGCACGTGCCTGCCACAATAGGCGAGCACAAGAAATTACCCACGACCAGGTACAGGGGCCGAACACGACATCACCGAATAGGAGGTGAACACGATATCAATTCGGCATTGTTCGAGTTGAATTTGCTCGACCCGATTAGAGCCCCTACTGGGCCACAAGGACGCGTGTTCGAGGCTGGATCATCATCAACATCAGTGCATGGATTAGCCACGAGCGGGGGGCAGGAAAGTCGAGTTCAGATTCATAACTATTGTGATATGTACGTAACATCTTTATATATTACTTTTATTACATAGTAAATTTAATAAATATCTACTAATTTGATAATTATATATATATATATATATATATATTGCAGTTTGATGCCTTCGCATATGGTCTCTAGTATCATTAGAGAGGAAATGGAAACAAATATGGAGGTCGGAGCATGCACTTTTGCTATGATCTCTGATAGGAGGATGCAACAATACTGGGAGTCGTTTCAGGTATAATTAAGATTTAAGACATATATACATTCACATTTTTCGCAGAGGAGGGGATCCCGTCGTGACAAACACACAATAGGTGTATGGATTGTGGCATAAGAGCGCTGGCGTACGATACGGCAATATGCTGAGCTCTTGGAAGAAGAAATTCTTTACTAAAGGATTAAGGCCAGGTTGGGACAAAGATGTGTAGAATGCATTGCTCGTGCCCTGGGACAGAAAGGATGTGAAAGCAAAGAGCGAGCAGTGCAGCAAGAATCGATGCTCGGAGCCTGGAGGTTTCGGGAGTGGGGTCGCTTGCCATAGAGGAGGATGAATATAACTAGGGGAAAATGGCTAAAGTACTTGTAAGTATATATATAATTATATATTGATGCAGCTTACATAATCGTATATACTCTATCTAATAATCATTTTATTTAAAATTCGTACAGAAAAGCGTGCAGGAGAGGGCCTCCCAGATGCCCCAGTCCTCTGAAGGATCGATGACATCCACAATTCAGGACTTGTCCAAGATGTTCAAGGTGAGACAACATCATCAGGTACTATAGGAGGCTACAGTCAGGCCGATGTCGACAGGCTGCTCGAACAGCTACAGAATCTGCTGTGAGGGAGCAGAGGTTCAGGGAGGAGATGGCGGAAAAAGAGAGGAAGATGAAAGAAGATATGGAGGAGAGTGAGAACCGGTTGCGCACGGAGTTCGACTCTAGAATACAGGCGCTTACTTCGTTGCTACACGGGATTTCAGGGTCCTCTCCCGATGTTTTTCCCCCAGTTATTGATTCTCAGGGTGGGGTGTCGGATCAGGTTCAGGAAACGGGGCAGCGGGAAGGATCATGGGAAAGGGCCGCTTTGATACATTTTCAAGTTAAGTTTTTAGTTTTTAAAATTAACTATTATGTGTTTGGGAGTTTTTATTAACTATCGGTTGTTTGTTTTGAAGATGTTGAATATGAATTTTGAACTGCGTCTTTTTGTTAAAAAGGATTATTACAATCTTTGAAAAGAAAGCAGTCTTTTGAGATTCTCTTGGGAAACCATGCAACAGGCTGAATACAAAATAAACTTAGTTTTATGGACTTAGTGATAAACTTATTGAAATGTCTTGGTGGCAGAGAAATGACGTTTAATTATGAAAAATGACGTTTAATTAGGATGGTGGTAAACATGCGTACCTCAATTTCTATTTTTTGGTCTAATTATATAGAAATTATGAAAAGCTTGAGTTTAATTTCAGATATCGGAGTTACTTGCTACTCTATGACGTTTTGAATACTTTCGAGACCAAGCAATCAAATGATAATGCAGGGTAGAATGGTAAAAAAATGCGTATTATTGACAGCATATACCACACTCATTGCATGGGTCTAGAGATCTCTCCTGTAAACAAAGAATAAATTGCTGTAGATGCAGTATATTCAAAAATATGTTTTCATTTAGGCAGATCAGAATTGGCCACAAATGGTTTAGGAGTAACAAAAACACAGCACACCAAAAAGTTCTAACTAAGCATCCCAAGCGTGTTATTCAAAAGAAAGCAGTCTCTCGGGCTTCTCGCGGGCTTTGAGCTGGGCGCGTGGGCGCACGCTCAGCGTGTTGTTGGGTTTGAAACCCCCCGCCTCACCATTTACAATTTAAATATTGCATTTTCAAATTGATGGGCCCTCTTCCCTCATTAATACTGAAGGTGAAAACAAGGTTTCCGATGGCATTTTCAAATTGATGGGCCCTCTTCCCTCGTTAATACTGAGGGTGAAAAGGCTCTTGTTGCTAGCGAGCGTCTTTTAACACCAAACAAGGTTTTCGATGGCATTTTCAAATTGATATTTAACGAGGGTAAAATTGCCCTTGTTACTAGCGAGGGCCCTCTTCCCTCGTTAATACCGAGGGTGAAAAGACGCTCGTTAACACCAAATAAGTTTTCCTCAACTATTTGAATTTAATAAGGGTGACGCCCTCGCATTTTCCCTCGTTAATACCAAGGGCATATTTTCCCTCGTTAACACCGAGGGCACATTTTCCCTCGTTAATACAGAGGGTCTGTAAGTGCCCTCACTACCATTTGCAAGGATAAAATTATCAAGGGATATTCGTCCTCGTTAAATCACTCGCTAAATCAATTTAAGGAGGGCACGCCCTCGCTAACGCCCTCGTTAAATGACTGTTTTTTTGTAGTGTAATCGTGATAACTTAATTGATCTGTAAATATGAAATTAATTTTATGATGAACAAGTTTCACAGGAGACCTATTATATATTATATATACACACACATACAAGAGACACTTTAAAATAAAATTAAAAAATTCATGATCAATTTAAATTGAGAGACCATTGCCCTGAGCCTAAAAGTAGGACAAATCTATACCTAAACCATATTACTTTTATTCACAAAAACTGTCAGTGTTGTGCAAAAAAATTTTACTTTTCAAAAAATATTTTATTGTTATACACAAAAATAATCATTGTTTAAAAAAAGCATATTTTAAATAATAATAGTGATAATTTCTGTGCATAATAATAATAATTTTTATGCATCTATATATATAATAATTTTTTGATATATAATAATAATATTAAAAAAATAGAAATATCCTAAAAGCAAAGAAAAAACTGAAATAGGAAAGTGAAATACATACACGCACAGACAAGTTATGAATGTGGAGTCTGCGAGAAATCAAAAGACAAGAAGGCCCAGCTGCTGGGCCAAGCGTTAACCCAAAACCCCTATCAAACAGTCAAACCATACCGAGGGTTTTAACATTTTATTAGCCATGGATGCGGCGGCGGAGGAAGGCGGAGCACCGGGTCCTCTCGGCGTCAGAGCTCGCCACATCAGAAAGAGGGCCCTCAGGAACAAGTCTCTCTCCGTATCTTTCAACGAAAAAGATCTCAAGTAAGTTGTTTTTTCCCCTTCTTCACGGCTCTATTAACGAAACTAGATTTTTTAGAGTGTCTCAAAGATTAATTTCTGGGCGATGATTAAATTGATTGATTTAATTGATTTTGTGGTGGGGGGTTTGTGTAGAGATTTTGTGGGTGGTTTTCACAAGAGGAAGAAGAAGAGGAGAAAAGAGGCTGTGCAGCAGCAGGAAGAAGCTAAACGCCGCAAGCGAATTGAGCTCCGCAAAAAGGTTACACATTTAATTTGTAACGATTGGGGATTTTTTAAATGTTTCTATTATGATTTGCTATTTTACTTGAATGTGTATTACTGCACATACCAAGAATATTTCAGCAATTAGGTTTCGTTATTAGAGCAGAGTTGATGAATTTTTTTGGGTCGTAACTGTGAAATTAAGAGAAATATCGTAATTGACTTGTAGGATATTATTTGTCATAGATGTGATACTGATAATGTGGGTGGGATTCTTGTATTTAAATCTGGAAATAGATAAAGTTAGTTTTTATCGTAAAATCGTTCCAATTTGTGGATTGTTGAAGTTGGGGTTCTATGATTTCTGGTTTGATACAGTCATTCCCAATTCGTAGAAGGTTCCTTAACAATTTCTTCAGTAGTATTACTATTTGTCATTAACGCGAATTCAAGACTGGTTAATGTGTCTCTTATAACTAAAGCATAACCAACCTCTAAGTAGCTAAAGAACTTGAATATTTCTCCAATAAGGCTCATGTTTGCTGCATATTATGTATGGGCAAAGTTTTATGTAAACCAGTTCCACCGTGCAACTGGTTTGCATTTTGTGTGTATTTTTTTAACCGTGTATTAGTTTTTCCATTAAAACATATTATTTTGTCAATATTAGTTGTTTAATTCAAGAGTATTAGTTATTATACTACAAAGTGATAGTTGCGAACAATTGTAAATTAAAACTGCATTACATTAGACCAGCTCGTGTGTTTGATGCCATGTAACTAAGGATGAAAATATCGATATCGCAAGTAATATCGCAACCTTAATTTTACGGATACATCGATATCGCAAAAAATTTAGAAAAATGACGGAAATTATGTTAAAAAATTGGAAATTTGACATGAAATTTTACAGGTTATTATAACACACAATTATGCATACATTTCATTTAAAATCACAAAAAAATAAAATGTTTAAATAAAAAATATTAGCAATACACTACATAAACACTGTCCATCGAAAAGCATCTGACAATACAATACATAATACAATATAATATTACTAAAATTGCATGATAAAATATTGTACCAAAATGATGACCTATGAGGTTCAAAAATAGAAGATGGAATGTCATCTATATCCAAACAATACTGGTACCAACTCATCACATTAAAGTACTCATTGATATAATTATGCACATGTCATCCGTATGTTTCTCTATCTCTTCCAACTGCTTCACCATGGATTGAATATTGTGCCATGACTCAAGTATTTTGTTGATACACATTTTGATCTCCATAGGACATTTGAGGAGGTGGGCGATGAAAAATATTTTGAGTATTCCAATCAAACTATGAACTCGCATATGTGTCAGAAACAGATGAATCTTCAGACATATCACTATGATCAGTGCACATACCCATTGAATCAAAACCAATTGAAAGTGTTTCGATATCAGTACTTGAGCTTTCTTCTTGATTCCAAGCAAAGTATTCATGACAAGAAAGAAAAATGGTGGAATAAAAAAAAAAAAAAAAAAAAATGGAAAACTGTAATAATATCCCGATATATCGCGATATATCCCGATATTATGCGATAACATGCGATATTTTCACTGTTCACGGTAAGAAAAAATTTACACCCGATATCCATATCGCATAGTCCAAAAGAGCGATATATCCGCGAAATATCGCGGATATATCGCGATTTTTTCATCCTTGCATGTAACAACCTTTATTTTTTGGACCCCAAGAACTTACCGACATAAGTTCAGTCTTTCAGATGATTATTTTACTGTTCTTTATGGAAATTGTGTTGTTTATTGAGGATAGTCATAATTCAGTAGGGTCAGTTCTTTTGAAGTTTATATATAGCTGTTGTTGAAGTTTTCTCTTAAAAAATTTATCACAGAGAAAATCGGAGAGAGATTTTGTTATGTTTGGAGGAGCTGCTCCACCTGAGTCTGACCAAAACGCTGCTGAAGCTGATGAAGAACATGAACATGAACATGATGAGGATAGTGAACCAGTTGCTTCAATTTCAGGTATCATATCATATCTGTATCTGCTTACATATTCTTAGGCATGTAATCAGTTGCTGGTTTGCCTATTCTTTGCTCTTTAATATGCGTCAGTTGAATTGATTTGCATGAATTCGTAACTTTGACAATCAATAGTAACTAAGCAGAGTTCTATTCGGATTATTACATTTGCTTTTTAAAAGTTACAATAAACTGTTGTTATTTCATCAGCATAGCATTTCTTTTGGCATTAAACACAATTTAGTTGTAAAATGAGATTAGCATGTGGTACCAATGTATCAGTTAGGACTGGATTGAACTTCAAATAATCATGCAGCAAGCTAAGGCAATGTTTGTTTTTGGGTTTATACTGGTTTGTGGAAACCGGTTTTTTGAAATCCTGATAATAGAAAGTTTTGTGTGTTTTGGGGTTTAAATTAGGATCTGATATAACTTTATGTGAAACCATTGTGTAAGAGTGAATGGTGTTGTAATCTTATATTGTTGTTGGGTGTGATTGTAATGATGGGATGATGTGAGTTATGCTTTTAAATATATTAAACTGCAAGGAGAGAGAATTGATAGTATGGAAAGTTTGATAGTTGGTTTATAGGTGTTGTAGTTATCACTTTTCAAAACCGGATTTCAAAATCCCGAAGTAGAACCAGTTTTACATTTGCAGATCCTAAAATCGGTTTTTAAACGCAAAACAAACATCACCTAAAGATTTAGATCAATACAGAAAGCAATGAGCAACTTATACAATTCTTATGTTTGATCCAAAAAAATTGAACTCTGTATTTCTTATTTGGAAGGGACAATGATGTATGACAACGAGGGTGTGCAAGTTATAGTAACGACAAGTGAAATAACTCGGGAAGAAGTGAACCCAGTTAAGTCAGATATAGTACGAACTCAATCTGTTGACGCATCTGATAGCAAGCAGAAGATCCCTCCAACTAAAAAGAAGCAAGTCAAGACGATTCAGAGAAAGAGATCTCGCCCGAAGCAACAAAGTAAAAGAGAGAAAAGGAAGGGAATGAAAAAGAATGATAAATAGCAGTAGTACCTTTGATCTGGCACTCCCACCCCCACCCCCACCCCTCACTATTTTCTATGCTCAAATTCTGTATAACTTGACATGTTTTCTGCATTGTTCCTTATTTTTATTGGCAATTTTGTATGCAAACCAGTTTTACCGTGCAACTGATTTGCATTTCGTGTGTATTTTGATAACAATGTTAGTTGTTTCATTAAAATGTATTAGTTTGATAGTCTTAGTTATTTCATTAGAAGGTATTGGCTGTTTTGTTATAACGCGATAGTTGCATATCAGGTGCACAGTGAAACTGTTTTACACAATATCTGCATGTATTTAGAAACAAATGGAGGAAATAGAAAAGATACACTATTTATGGATTTTGAAATTAAGATAGTATTGCAGAAGGGAAAAGATATGTTGTTATAACATACATATAGGTAGTTGTTGTCGTTAAGATAATTTATTCTAGATGAATTTTTGTATGCATTAGGTGCATTCTGCAATTTCAGTATATTTTATATAGGTATCAGCTATTTTAATAATGTATTAGTTAATTAATATTAATTATTTTTACTGTAAAATACTTAGTTTTGTATATATATATATATATATATATTGTTAAATTATAATTAAGGTTCCTATCTAGAAATTAAAATATATGAAAATTTTATTACTATTATAATGTAATAAAAGAAACTTATACCTAAAAGATTAACTCATGCATTATGAGAATTACCTTCATTATTTGTAGTTCTATGTACATAAGGGGATAAAACCTACTTAACCCAACAATTTTTAGGCCCGATTGGTAGGAGTTAACAGGCTTGTATAACACATTTTGAAAATTTTAGTACACCCTTCGTTCTGTTTTAAATTGTCAATTTACTGTTTGGCTCGTATTTTAGCGAGTAATTTATTTATTAATATTTGAAATGATAAAGAAATTTTTAAGATGGGGTATGATAGTCATATCTCTCATCTATTTTACACCTCCTTAAAGTCATTTTATCAATTTATATACTAATCAAACAGAGAATGAACAATCTAAAACAAGACGGGAGAATTATGTTGTCTGGTAGGCAAACTAAATTTAAGCTTGACCCGACGGTAATAGGTCGACCCAGCTATAAATTAGTCAAATTTACTGTTCACTTTTATCAAAATAACAAGACCACCCCCCTCCTCTTAGACTAAGAAGACTTGAACAGTAACATTTAAAAAAAAAAAATCACCACCTAAGATTAGAAAATGTGGGATATAAAAATTTCTCGAGTCACTATTTTCTAATTTTAAGTGGTGATACATTTTATTTTAATATTTACACATCAGTATGACAAGCGGACTCCGACAACCAAATGGTGATTTGAGGACGTTTTCAAGTATTACATGAAAGAGTGATGCTTGTGTTCAATTTTAATTTAGATGAACCATGAACCTTAAATCTAACCCCTAAACCATTAACCATTTGGGTCGGGTGAACCATGAACCAATTGGGTCGGGTTCGGGTTGGGTCCGGATTTGGGTAAAAAAACTAAAAAAACTAAAAATAAAAAAATAACTAAACCCATTCAGTTCGGGTGAACCGTGAACCAGTCGGACCGAGCTTTGATCGGGTTGGGTTCAGGTCGGATAAAAAAAAAAAAAAAAAACTGAAAAGAAGCTGGAAAAGAAAATATATTAATTGCACCAATTCTAACTTGATGCAAATGGTGCACAGGAAAATTTATCTACCTGAAAATATGTGCTAAATTTGAATTTAGAAAAAAATACGTATTAATATTGATTAAAAAACTAGAGCTCGTTTGGTAGCGTATATATGATTAGTTGTGATATTTTAAACCGTGATTCATTATACAGTTTTACATATATATTTTTTGTTTGGTACACAATAATTATACAAATGACATATTCTATATTTCATTTGGTAACTTTTATAAATTAAATGATAAATGTAAGATGGACATTATTACCCTCCATATTTTAACATATTTTACATTTTTACTATTATTAAAAATTGTTCTTATTTGGCATGTCACGTGTTCTCCCCCTCTCCGCACCTGATCCCCCACCTACCACCACGAGAGCACCTGCACTTATATTGCAATTATCTTCAACAAGTGAAATCAGTAAACAAATTGAGAGGTGAAATTTAAGGTTTTAACATAAGAAAAATAACAAATCATCTTCCTTACCATCTAGATGAGGGTCTCATCTTCAAAATCCTTCCAAACATTTACATCAAGTAAAAAACTTCCTCCGCATCCAATCCGTCTCCTTCACATCCAGCGACAAAGCAATTTTCAATATCTATGATTGACGGAACAATGGCTGAATTTTCTCGATTGGCGATGAATTTTAGGGTAATGAAGCAATCGGTGTACTGGCGGTGCTCGGGGGCGAGGCGGTAGTTGACGGGGACAATGACGGCGGGGAGACAGGTGGATAATTAGGATCTGATATCATTGCTAGGGCATGAATGGCGGAGGAGACGCCATGGAGAAATAATTATATTTTCGGGGTAAATTTGGAAAAATTAATTTTAATTATGTATGGTTTTATGAATACTACCTACATAGGTGGTGGTATCCATTATCATATGAAATCATTAGAGTAGAAATCGGGCCTTCTTCTTTTAAAGGGCTTGTATATTTATGCATATAACCTACCAAACATTATATTAGGGGTGATAGTGTATCTATTCCTCATCAATAACCCCTACCAAATGAGGCCAAGTATGAGTTGGAGTTGATTATTTGGCCTTTAAATATAGGACATTAAACAAAGAAGAAAAAGAAGAGTAACCACTAGATAATATTCAAATATTTAAGATGATGATCGTCGAGCCGCTTTCTTTATGTTTAATTTGGGACCAGAATGAAGATGATGACCTTTGAACCGCCTTCTCTCTAAACTCCCGTCGGTGAAATTCAGGTCTCATTTTATAACCTTTATTTTGATGAAAATGGTGACCTTCAAACTGCCTATTTTGTTCAATTCTTCGTTGGAGATGCTGACATTCAAACTGCCTTCTCTGTTTTGTTCCTGTGTTCAATTAGGAAGGACATTAAGATAGTAAAGGGTAGAATAGGAATTTTGTGAAAATGGTCAAATTCTCACATGTCTCATAAATCAATTCTATATATATTAAAAGTGTACAAGTTATTTAAAATATCCCCCTATTTAATGTTACAATAGTTATTCTTTATAGATTAAATTCAATATTCAAAATAAAATAAATAATATTTTATTGGTTTGTATAAAATTCAAAAACATGAATATCTTAGTTGTTCATAGACTAATAAGTAAATAAATCAATCCCCTTTCTCTTTTTTTTTTTTTTTTTGGGATCAGACAAAAATTTCATTAGCACCACAGCAGGTCAAGAATATAAGAAATATTCAAGACCTACAGGAACACCAGTACATCAATACCCTTTCTCCTACTCCGTTTCTTCTTCACTCTCAAAAATTCGGAGTAGGTCTTTTGTGTAATTTGTTCACTGTAAGACTGGTTCTGTATTTACAAATGTGACATTTCAGTTATCACGAGTATTACTCTTTTGTAATATAAATCACACTCAGTATTACAAGTAAATACCCTTTATGCAGTAATAAATTACACCCTTAAATTATCACGATTACTATTCTTTAATAATACAAGTCATACCCCTTAATCAGTTTCATAAATCCCTTGTGTGAAACTCACCCTATACTCTATCATTCTAAGAATACGAAGACAGCAGATTTCTTAGATATATATCATGCAACAGTAAAACTACCAACAATACCTAAACTCAAAATTGCTAAACTCAAAAATTTGAAATACCAGCAAAACTGACTTTTTTCTGTAAAAATTCATGGTCCTCTTAGTTGGGTAATGGAAGGAGGGTAAGTCATTCTCATTAATAATGCTTTATAGTTTGATACATCTATAATTGATTAGTTACCTTACTCTTATTACCTAATTTCGCTCATGTATTCACTTAATCAATCTTATCAGATGTTACTCATTGTTAATTTTCTAACCAAACAATAACAATGCAATCAATAATTCATGTTGATTAACCCTCGTACCCATTATCATTATCATTTTCAAATCGTACCAAGAGAGTCTTCAGCCAAGTAAGATAATTTTCCAACACCAGATAATGATTACTATATACACGAAACAAAATTGCAAAATTAACCGCTAACCTTGAGAAAAAACTCGTAATAATTATAGCAGAATGGGCCTAACATATAATTGCAATGCACAAAAAGTTGGTATGAATTTGATGCAAGTCCTTACCAGGTACTATTTTATCTTCTAGTTTTGGCTTCTCAATTTCTTCGACGGCGAGAGCGGATTTTATCTCGTCGTTACGGCGGACTCTTATCCCGTCGATAATTCCAACCACACTCAGAAACAAATCCGTTAAATCCATTCTCCTATATACATTAATTCTATTATTCTACCGCAATTGATGATTTAAAAAAAAAAAACAATTCGTTTAGAATTGATTATTTTTTCTAGGGTTATGATAGATGGAAATTATTGAGAAAAAAAAGTTTTTAGGTCCGTAATGTCTAATTGCCTATTTTTCACCCTCTTCGATTTTGGTCTCATAATTAAATTAATTGTTCAATTTTGGTCCAATATTTTTTCGAAAAATCACGAACAACGTCATTTCGGTCACATACAAGTAATGTGCATGTGTGTTTTCAATATCCCCTCAACAAATTAAATTAAAAGTCTACAAATTTAAAAATGACTAAATTTTATCTGCACGTGACTTGTATGTGACAAAAAATGATATTTTTCGTAATTTTTTGGTGAAAATTGGACAAAAATTGAACAATCAATGTAATTATGAGATTAAAATTGAATATTTAAAATTTTTAGAACAAAAATTGGATTGTAAATAAGTTATGTGAAAAGAAAAGAAAAAAAAAACTTGTTTTTTCAAAATTATTGGAAAAAAAAAGTTAATAATATGGAATTTTGTTTACTGACATGAAACCTCGATTTCAGGGGTGCGCAGAAGTGGAGTGCAGCCAAAATAAAAAGATCAGCTGCAACCAAAAAAAAAAGAACACAGATTGAAATATAATCCCTCCGCCCCAAAAGATTTAACGCATTTTCCTTTTTAATCTGTCTCATAAGACTTTGCACACCCATTTTTTGATATACTTTTCTTCACTTATAATCTTACAACACACACTTATTACCCCCCATACACACTTACTATCCCATAAAGCAATTTTTCTTAATTTTTGTACCAAAAAATTGGTGTAAAGTGTTCATGGACGGAGGGAGTACCAATTTATAATGATGCATGAACAGAGAAAAAAAAATCAGAGAAAAGAGGAAAATAAAAGTACCTATGACTAGGGGTGGGAATAGGCCGGGCCGAGCTAGGCCTCAAATAAAAAAGTTTGGGCCTAGTATTTAATCTTGGGCTCAAGTCTGACTTGTTATCTATCATAGACTTTTTTTAAAGAGTCTAGGCCTGATCTTTTTATTAAATAGGTCGGGTCTTTTACAATCTTATTATGGCTACATATATTCATTGTAAAAAATTTAAAATCGCACCTATAAAAATTTTAAGTGTACTAATAACAATACTAAGTGTTTCATCAAATCACCAAACACAATAACAAAATTATTATAAATGTGAATAGTTGCTAAAATATTTAAAGCATTATAAAAGAATAATTACAGTATTGTGTTACTTGCATTTGCTAGATATATACTACTACTAGTCTTTATTATTAAATATTATCTATGTTATTAATATATTATTTACAATTATATATATATAGTTAAATAGGCCGGCCTGTTGGGCTTAAAAGGCCTACAAAAAAGCTCAAGTCAAAAGACCTACAAAAAAACTCAAGTCTGACCTATTTAAGTAAATAGGCTTTTAAAAATGTCTGAGTCTGGCTGAATTATTAAACGAGCCGAGCCTTTGTAGGTCGAGTCGTAGGCCCCTGTCGGGTAGCCTGACATATTCCCACCCCTACCTGTGACTCGTGAGTCATAATTTTTTTTTAATGTAGGGTGGTATGCGTATGTATATATAGGAAGTGGGACTTGATGTATCTCGAAAAAGTAGCGACGGTTTAGCGACGATTAATTTTCGCCGCTATTAGCGACCGTTGTTTTTCTTCGCTATATCCGTAGCTATATCGTGAATTTTCGGGAAAAAAATGGCTCGCGGTGGTTCGAACCCGGGCCCCGGGGGCTCCCGGGTGAGCACCGAACCGCCCGAACCACAGACCATCGAACCCAATTACCAAGCATCTCATATATAAGCCTCCAAGCCTCCCAATTAATTGAGGCAATTATTCGCTCACATGGGGGACCGAACATTGGACCTTGGGCGCCTGAGCGGGGATCAATTCCGCTCGGGCACTTGCTTTCTTGCGTATGTCCTAAAAATTATTTTTTTAAATAATTTTTTAAAAAATTCTTTATTTCAATTATCTTCTTATTTATTAATTCAATCACATTTTTATATAATAATTTTTTTATACAAATTAAAATTAAAATTAAAATTATATTATATTATATTGGGTTTAAATTTTTTGTAGTCCTGTAACTTTGCTTCGTTTTGAAATTGGTCCCGATTGTTTTGACTTTTTGATTTTGGTCCTGTAAGTTATCAAAAAATTTGAAATTGTTCCTTTAACCTGTTGTAACAGGTCACCAAACAGGTAACCATCACATATGTAATTATTTTGTTTTTTCCTTTACTTTTGAAATGCCAACTAAACTTTTTTAATCCAAGTAATTTGTGTCGGGATTTTTTTCGTATTTTTTTAGGAAGGGAGAGTGGTTTTCTACGTATATTGATTTATTTTTTATGTTTAGGTCAGTTTAGACTCAGTAAATCGACCCAATTCGCTTTGTCTTTTAATATACAAATTATTTTAAACCCGACCTAAAACCCGACCAAGATTATTAGGATTAAAAGAGTTCAAGTGGTGCTTCGAAATTAACGAAAAAAAATAAAATAA
This sequence comes from Stenogyne calaminthoides, assembly GCA_037126765.1. Lineage (NCBI taxonomy): Eukaryota > Viridiplantae > Streptophyta > Magnoliopsida > Lamiales > Lamiaceae > Stenogyne > Stenogyne calaminthoides. The sequence goes on along the minus strand of JBBCBC010000035.1, from coordinate 6,478,915 downwards.
TTACATATGTGGTGTTTACCTGCTTGGTGACCTGCTGCAGCAAGTGAAAAGGACTAATTTCAAAATTTTAGAAAACCTATAGAACCAAAATCAAAAGGTTAAAACAATCGGGACCAATTTCAAAACGATACAAAGTTACAGGACTACAAAAAAATTTAAACACAATACAAAGTTATACCTTTCTATCTAAACAAGTAATACTTTTCCTTCTAAACAAGTAATACTTCTCTATCTAAATAAGTAATACTTTTCTATTTAAACAAGTAATACCTTTCATCTAATCAAGTTATACTTTTCTATTTAAACAAGTAATACTTTTCTATTTAAACAAGTAATATTTTTCTATTTAAACAAATAATATTTTTCTATTTAAACAAATTATATATATTTTCTATGTAAACAAGTAATAATATCTATGTAAACAAGTGATACTTTTCTATTTAAACAAGTTATATATACTTTTCTATCTAAACAAGTAATACTATCTATGAAAACAAGTAATATTTTTCTATCTAAACAAGTTATATATACTTTTCTATCTAAACAAGTAATACTTTTCTATTTAAACAAGTAATACTTTTCTATTTAAACAGGTAATACTTTTCTATGTAAACAAGTTATATATACTTTTCTATCTAAATAAGTAATACTTTTCTATGTAAACAAGTAATATTTTTCTATTTAAACAAGTTATATATACTTTTCTATCTAAACAAGTAATACTTTTCTATCTAAACAAGTTATATATACTTTTCTATCTAAACAAGTAATACTATCTATGTAAACAACTAATACTTTTCTATCTAAATAAGTAATACTTTTCTATTTAAACAAGTAATACCTTTCATCTAGTCAAGTTATACTTTTCTATTTAAACAAGTAATACTTTTCTATTTAAACAAGTAATATTTTTCTATTTAAACAAATAATAATTTTCTATTTAAACAAGTTATATATACTTTTCTATCTAAACAAGTAATACTATCTATGTAAACAAGTAATACTTTTCTATCTAAACAAGTTATATATACTTTTCTATCTAAACAAGTAATATTTTTCAAACAAGTAATATTTTTCTATGTAAACAAGTTATATATACTTTTCTATCTAAACAAGTAATATTTTTCTATGTAAACAAGTAATACTTTTCTATTTAAACAAGTTATATATACTTTTCTATCTAAACAAGTAATACTATCTATCTAAACAAGGAATACTTTTCTATCTAAACAAGTTATATATACATTTCTATCTAAACAAGTAATACTTTTCTATTTAAACAAGTAATACTTTTCTATGTAAACAAGTTATAGATACTTTTCTATCTAAACAAGTAATACTTTTATGTGTAAACAAGTAATACTTTTCTATTTAAACAAGTTATATATACTTTTCTATCTAAACAAGTAATATTATCTATGTAAACAAGTAATATTTTTTCTATCTATATGCGGAAAAACCGCGTCTGAATGTTGAACTTGCAGGTTATATAATTGGAATTTAGCGACGGATACATAATTTTCGTCGCTACCAGCGACGGTCATAAACCGTCGCTACGTTCAAAAAACCATCGCTAAACTCGGCCTGGGCGGTGGTCCAAATCTTAGAGATATTTAGGTGCTCGGGTCGATTTTTTAGCGACGGTTATATCCATCGCTAAACGACCCGATTTGACCCGGTTCGAATATTCCGTCGCTAAACCGCCGCTAGTCCATCGCTTATAGCGACGGATACCAAAATCGTCGCTAAATACGGGGGGTTTGACCGTCTGACTTTATCCGTCGCTAAAATGGTCGCAACCAGCGACGGTTGTTGTATCCGTAGCTAAAATCCGTCGTTAAAACCCGCTTTTTTTTTGTAGTGGATGTTGCAACAAAGCAACAACATGACCGATATTGAGCATTGTATCAAATCTTTATCCCATTTTATACTTCACTCAGAAAACAAATGTCTGTATTAGTTCTTCAATATATGGATCATCATGTCACAACTTGGATGTCCAAGATTGTCATGACAGAGCCTTATTAATCAGTGTCCCATAATTCATCATTGACGACAATATATGATTCAAGAATTTAAATAATAGTGAGATACAATTCACTAGATTGACTCATTAATTTCTCTAAGATGTGTTTTCTTCCACATTCACTAGAGGTAATTAAATTTCATTCTCATTATGATCTTTCAAATGATAATGTTGGCACAAATATCATTAAAATTTAACAAGGAATATTGTTGCACAATATATTGAAATAAATTTATTACTTTTAGAATAAAGTTCAAATTAATAAGTCAACGTCATTAAAAGATCTTAATCCAAAAATCAAACTAATAAATCATCAGTCTAATAACTTTAAGACCCAAAGTAATTTTTCAAATAAAAGGAGGCATAATACCTTAACAACATTCTTGAAAAATGAGAAATTGATAAAGTAAAGCAGTCAAAATCACGAATACCTATTGACTGAGCAAAGTCCTTGTTGCCATTGAAATTTACAATCGTGAGGTTAACATCTTTACGATGGTTCTCGTCTTCCATGTAGTGGGTTTCATGTTCTTTAGATTCCACATACCTCCTATAATTAATTGTTATTTTGTGCTTGCATGATAATGGTGGTAAGGGTCCCATAGCCCGTACCACGTGGTGCATTTATTATTTTCACATTGGTAAGGGTTAACACGTCGTGTCCACTTTCTTTTGGGACTCTTTCCATTGTTCCCTTAATAAAGTTAGCGTCGGGAATATCATTTGTCCCATCAGGTTTGACATTATTATTTAAAAGAATTTGGTCATACTTTTCAATTACTTGTAACATGACCCACATCATCAAGGAACTTGTTGGCTGCTTACTATAACTTGTATTAGGACAAAAGTCGAATTATAAAAATGCAAGTCCAATATAAATTTGGGCAATTCACCAGGATGATAGCATAATAATGGCCACACACGGGAATAAAAAACACTTTTCTTATTTTCTTATTAAATTTTATAAAAGGTGATAGTTCATAAAAATAAGAACTTGATTAATAAAATCATCCTTTAAAAAATGGTTAAAGAAGTACGCGCTAGAGATTTGAAAATATGAAATAGTTAAGAAGTTAAAGTCTATCAATAAAATCAAAACCGCTATGCATGAATAATAAAAGGAAAGTATGATCATTTTCTGTGATTTGCTTTTCACTGAAGATAAGACGTGTTTTAACACACAACATATCATTATCAAGAAAATTGACTCATTAATAGTAAGTAAGCGGATTTCATTCACACTAGACAGTTAGTTCTGGAAGCAGAATGTCATTCATGTTTCCAAAACGTCCCAATCTCCCATAGTTCATTGGGTGTTTACAATTGAAGGTAGTCCTGGCGTAAACTAGGATTGATATGTTGTCTTAAAAATATAATTAGGACAATTAATTTTGACCTTGTCAGAAGGTTCTTCGTTGTTGGGATATTTTAGTTTTGATGAATTATGCCAAAACATTATCAACTTGTGTTATTGAAGATAATTTACAGATAACAAGTTGAGGGGGAACGAAAGAACAAATTAAGGGAGAACTCACGAAATCAGAAGTAGATGATCGAGATCGATTTAGGTCGCAGATTTAGACCGATCGAGATTATATGAGTTCCGAGTTAATCGATGAGCAGGCAAGATCGGAAGAGAAGAAAAGCTAAGCCGGTGATCGTAAGATCGATGACTGTAATGCACTGATCAAATGATCGGAAGAACGGTAAATGATGATATGGTGATCGGAAGAGAAGATAAGTCGATCGAAAGAAATCACCGGAAGATCGTAAGAGAAGGTTGCGGATCGGAAGAGAGCAGATGAGATCGATCGAGATCGGGCGGATCGAGATCGGATATGAAGATGAGCAGATGATCAAGATCGACGTGATTGAGATCGGATGTGATAAACCCGATATGCTAACCCGATGATCTTGACGATGCTATCCTCGAGATGTCGAATCGAAGATATGATGATCCGATCGGTCAGCCGATCGATCGTGCAAAGAAGAAATCGGATAGCCCGAGTCAAAGTAACTGAAGGTCGGGATGTGCCGGACCAGAGAATCGGTCGGCCAACTCGAAAATGTCAAGATGATCGATCGCATAAGGTCCGCCAAGAGAAGTCTATTTGAATCAAGAACCCCGAGTAACTCAAGACTCAGAGAATCTGAATGATTCCAAGGCGAGGAATCGAGGAATATAGCCAATTAGAATCGGTGGCGACGTGGACCAATGAGAGGAAGACAACCAAACTGGAAAAGTCTGCAGAACATCTGAAAAGAATAGTATGGATTTGAATGTGATTCTCTTCAACGGTAACATTCAAATCCAAACTATAAATACAAGTTCTTCCTTCATTATCAAGTGTGGATGCGTGGAGATTATGCAAAAGATGCTACAGAGACAAGAGCGTTATAGTCAAAGCATTCCTATATACAAATATATTCAAAGAGTGTTCTAGAACCCAATCTAAGCAACCCACGATGTATCATAAGCTTAGAGAGATTTTCCCAACCTTAGCATTGAGGCTAAACCATTGTAAGGGAAAATCTCACCATAGTTGGAGACACAACCAAACCCAAACCCCATTCTCGTAAGAGATAAGTAGTGGTGAAGTGAGGTAGTTGTTAGGCAATCCCGAGTGAGGGTGATAAGTTCCGAAGGAGTGTGAACTCGTTAAACATCTAGAGGAGAGCCCGAGAGGGTGATAAGTCCAGTTTGAGTTAGTAAACTACAGAGGTAGTTAGAAAGCTCAAGGTCGGGTTGAGTAAGTAAACTACGTGGAGTAGTCAGAAAGCTCAGGGCCGAGTTGAGTAAGTAAACTACGCGAGGTAGTCAGAAAGCTCATAAAGTGTTTGAAGGAATTTCCCTAGGAACAGGGAGAGTGGATGTAGGAGATTGAGTCTCCGAACCACTATACTTTGTTGTGTTCTTTACTGCTTTACGTTCTTATCTTGTCATATGCATTCGATTATAAGCAAAACACAACACATGAGCTTAAAAGAAAAAAAAATCTGGAATCACCATTCCTTCACCCCTGTTTTTATATGCATCGCTCGAAAATGTTTGCTTCCGCACGCGCAAAATGGGTTTTCCATCGGGACCATCATTCGTCCTTGGGGTTAGTGGGTTGTTTGATTGTGAAAAGATAATCCTTCCCTAGCTAAGAAGGTAGTTTCCACATCGAAGACCCAACAATGATATTCAATTTCTTTTGAGCTCAATGTTATAAATTTAGCTCAAGTTGGTTAAATCATTTATTGCAAGCAAAGAAGAATATATATTAATTACTTAAGCGTAATAATATAAGATATTTACTTTTCAAGAATGTTCATACGAGTTAGATTTTTTAGAGTATAGGTCACATATTTTTCGATGCTTTGCGAAAATACTTTATCACATTAATTTATACTCATATGTATCATCTATGAATTTTATTTATCATGGAAGTGTACAATAGTGAACATGTATACAAATAAAGTATGACACAATAAAACAAATTCAGTTCACAAAATAATCATAATCTCACATACCCAAATACATCATGGGATAGGATATTTGAAAAAAGTTTCATCAATCACTTTATATACTAATAGGGAGTTTTTTTTTTCATGATGTGTCTACTCCATGTTAATTTAATCTATGTGTCATTCAATGAGAAATTTGAGTACACATGTCATTTTTCTATTTGGTTCTTTTTATAAAAAAATCCTATGTGTCATGAAACTTAAAGTTTTTAAGTATAATTAATTTCTAATTATTTAGGTATTTAAAATATGAGCGAATGTTATAAAATGTGTAATTAATATTTATTACTTTATGTTTTATTTAAATATATAATATTATTCATTTATCTTTCTTTCGGTAATTTTTGTTTGACTTAATTTAATATAAATTAAATATTCATTCTAAATGTATTTTATCTTGGTGTGAATTATATTCAATTATTAATTTCTTAATAAATAAATTTATTTTATAATTGCTCTTATGTATATCTTAACATATTTTATGTGGAAAAAATATTTTATATTATAATTCATCCACTTTTAATTTTTTTTCAGTATTACATATTAATTAATTTACTTATTAGTCTTTTCTTAGTCGATTTATTTTGTTTTCATTTGTAGGTTTCAATTTCATCTTATAATGGATAAATAATATTTGAAATAATAATCTTATTCCAAGGTTTAAGAAAATTTATTAATATACACCTTAAACAGTTATTAATTCATATTTAGTGTATTTATGCACTTATTTTTATTTTTAATTATTAAATATAATATTTATTGAAAATATTACAATTTTTAATTAAAAACCGTGTAACACGCAGGCACTAAACTAGTATAATATATTTGTGTGGCTTTACTCACTAAAAATATAATCGTCGCCACCTATTTCTTTAGATGGAAAAATATTCAATAGATTTCAGTGAATCAAAATATATAGCCACAAAAATAATAGGCAAACAAGGATTTTTCACAGAATCCTAATTTCTACATCAAATAATTCACAAGCCTATTCTGCGGCAAGCAGTTCTAATTGTTAAAATTTAAAAGGGATTAAACTTATTTACCAGAGTGGAACCCTACGGTAAGGGTTCCTAACCGTCTAACGAAAGATTATGCCCGCGTCGAGCAGCCTGAATGAGAGGTTCATGTGTTCGCTTGCTCATCTCATATATACGGGTAATTTCACTCTTTCACTTATCTCAATGAGTAGAGTAACCAGACAGGTACTAGTGACCAATATTGAAGTCAAGACATAAACAGATTAGACAATAAATATAATCACTGCAAAAAAGACGGTGATTTATGACGGTTTTAGCGATGGTATAAACCGTCACATGATTCAAATGACGGTTTTAAAACCGTCGGAGAAATGATTATTTAAAATATAGCGACGGTCTTTTCCAAGACCGTCGCTACTAACGACGGCAGTAAATTCGTCTCTACTTATCGACGGGTTTTTATCGTCGCAATATAGCGACGGTTTTATCGACGAAAAAGTGGGCCCGGTTCCCGGGCGGAATAAGCGTCGCTAAAACCGTTGCTAAACCGTCGATATATTGTCGACGGTTATGATGTTGACAATATACCGTCGTTATTAGTGACGTCATATACCATCGATATTTGCGACGGTAATACTCCGTCGGTCTTAGCGACGGTAGTTTCCGTCTCTAAAACCGTCGCTAAATTGGGAATTTTCAAAAAAAAAAAAAGGCTCGCGGTGGTTCGAACCCGAGCCCGGGGGCGCCTGGATGGGCTCCAAACCACCCGAGCCACGGACCATCTCAAACTTAATCACCAAGCATCTCATATATAAACCACCAAGTCTCCCAATTAAATGAGGCATTTATTCGCTCCCGTGGGGACTTAAAACACGGGACCTTGGGCGCCCGAGCGGGGATCAATTCCGCTCGGGCACTTGCTTCTTTGCGTTTACTTAATGAATTTAATTGAATATGTCCCAAAATTCATTTTTTTTCAATTTTTTTTTTAAATTCTTTATTTCAATTATCTTATTTAATAATTCAATTACATTTTAATATAATAATTTATATTTTTTATTTATAATTTATAAATAAATTAATTACATTAAAATCGTATTTTTTAACTTATGTTTAATAAAATTAATTCTATATTAATTTACAATTAATTTTTTTTAAAAATTTTTATTTCAATTATCTTATTTAATAATTCAATTACATTTTAATATAATAATTTATATTTTTTTTATTTATAACTTATAATTAAATTAATTAAATTAAAATCGTATTTTTTTAACTTATTTTTAATAAAATTAATTCTATATTAATTTACAATTAATTTTTTTTTAAAATTTTTATTTCAATTATCTTATTTAATAATTCAATTACATTTTAATATAATAATTTATATTTTTAATTTATAATTTATAATTAAATTAAAATCGTATTTTTTAACTTATTTTTAATAAAATTAATTCTATATTAATTTACAATTAACTTTTTTTTAAAAAAATTATTTCAATTATCTTATTTAATAATTCAATTACATTTTAATATAATAATTTATATTTTTAATTTATAATTTATAATTAAATTAATTAAATTAAAATCGTATTTTTTTAACTTATTTTTAATAAAATTAATTCTATATTAATTTACAATTATTTTTTTTTCAATTATCTTAATTAATTAATTATTCAATTACATTTTAATATAATAATTTAGTTATTTTATATTTACAATGATTGTAGTTTTTTAAATTTATATAATTACCAAAAAATTAATTATGTTTAGAAAAATAACTATTAATATCAAAATAGAGCGTCGTCATCGTCCTCCTCCTCCTCCTCCTCATCCTCGTCCTCCTCCTCCTCCTCCTCCACTTCCTCATTACCATCTTCATTCTCCTCTTCCTCACCATCTTCATTCCCTTCCCCGCCGCTGTCAATCTCTATCAAATCTGGATTTGCAACTGTTAAGTCTACAAAAAGATTGAAATCTCCTGTATGCACTTCAGTTTGAGTGACAACTGTTTCCGTTTGGAATGGAGCGTCTTCAACTACGGTAGTTGAATCCGGTTTAGGAACTTGCACCAGTGATCTCGCCTTTACTTTGCAAACAGCCATCCATTCATTATTTGCTCTCGAACCTGGATACGTGCAGTAGTATACTTGGGATACCTGAGTAGCAAAAACACAAAGCGGATCATAGCTTGGGATATCTTCTTCTTCTATGATCATCGACCGGTTTGTATTCGGGATGAATCCTTGTTCTGAAGCGAGATGGATCATACCAATCACACTTGAACAACACAACGATCTTCTCGGGGAACCCGGATATCCTACTTCAACGACTTCTTGCGGGTGTGTAAAGTAGTCACGGTTTTCTCCATCGAACATTGCATTGTTAATGCAAACACCACTGTTCACAGTAGATTTGGTCGATGCATAATCTGTTGGGATTATACTGAAAAGTATGCTTTTTACTTTGTATAATCGAAACTGAATTTTCTAACTTATTTACTGAAATAAATTGTTTATCGATGCTTTAAATATGATTGAATGTTATATATATTTCTTGCATAAGCTGTTCAATAACTTCGTCGTGTTACATCAGTAGTTAATTTAGTGATACCGGATCGCGAGAAGATTAAATTAATCCCTTGTAAATATAAAGTCGCCATTCACGACCTAGATGGAAATGAACAACCATCGCGAAAGGTTGAGGTGTAAGGCTCAGATTGGTTTGTCTTGACCAAGAGATTACACTAGTGCATGGTGATCTTATTTGAATAGGACCTCTGAGGAGGATAAATTCTTTGAGCCCGAACAAGGAAGAATTAGACCTCGGTGGTTTATTGTTTCTTAACCTTTCGTCCCTTAAATAGGATCACGTGGGATTGGTAACTATTGCTTTGACTTATCATGGGTAGCGAATCGGAGAGATTCAATACTTTTTATCTTGGGCAATATTATTGGTCACATGTGATTGCTAAGATTTATCGAAGAATCGTGTGCAAGCACGCTTTGCTTGATTTGCCCCCTTGGGAGGTTCATAAGTTTTATCATACCAAATCTTGCAAGTGGAATTAGTTTAGGTATGGATAATAATGTTGAACCGTTCTCGACCAAGGACAAAAGATATTAATTGACGAAAAGCTATTTGATGGCTTGAATTAATTAATGGGCTAGATAATCTTAAACACGGGAAATAATGACCAAGGGAGCCATATGATTGTAATATGGGTTAAGATGGATAGTGCAATATTAATTATGTAGTGGGATTAATTAATATTTATGGGCTTGAATTATATTGTGGCTCAATATTTGATATTCAAGGTCTATTAGAAGGTCCAATCTTAATTCTCCTAAAGGCCCCCTGAGTAGCCCAACAAATAGTCCAATAACTGAAAAAGGTGATTAAAATAAAATAAATATTGTTGCTTAATTTTCCAACCAAAATTTCGAAATTTATAGATATGTTGGGAGAAAGATTTCCTTTGAATTTTGTTATGGAATGAAGATATGTATTCTTGGAATACAAGATTATCTCATTAAATTCAAGAAATCTCACTAATTATCTATATAGTAATTTTAAAAAATAGGAAATAAAATGGGCAAGAAAGATTTTCTTGATTTTCTTGAAGAGATATTATGGAAGATATGTATTTCTTAAAATACAAGAATATCTCATAAGTTCAAGAAGATCCAAATCTTGGAATCTTGCACATTAAAATTTTCGAAAAATCCATATTTAGAGGAGGTGGGATTTTTGTGAAATATTTTAATTATGGGAAAAAGAATATAGAAGATATATTCAAGATTTCTTGGTGACCAAGAAAAGTCTTTTCCCACATTGATATTTCACTAAAAATTTCGACACCCCCTCTCCTATAAATAGGGGATGATTAGTTCATTCCAAAGTACAATTCCATGTGCTGGAAATATTAGTAAATCCACAAAGGTGGTGCAACAAAGTTTATTTTTTCCTTTTGTTAATTGTTTCTACGAGTGTCCTTCCACCGGATAGTTGAGCAAGGGCTAAGGGAATACTTGGGAAGTCCTTTTGATTAGTCCGGTCGGCCAAAGTCTTTGCTATCCAGGAGAGGTACGCCGCGTAAACTCGTGAGATTCGCATCGTAGGTTTTACGTGGCTTTTTATATGCATGATATGTTGTTGCAATTATTATTTGAATTAATATAGGATTAATTCATGCTATTAATAATTAAAGAATTAAATTTGTATTTAAATATTCATCCCGAATAGATCTGTGCAACTCATTACCCAACATAATCCACTGTATGAAATTTGTAACCATTTACATAGTATCCAAAATGCGTGTTGACCCTGCGTAGTGGTCCTCTCTTGAGATCCCCATGAATGGGTTCACAATTCCACCATTATAGCCTACGTGACGCGATGATTTGAGGTTAAATATATAATTGTAAACATTTAATATGAATTTATTAATAAACAACGGTTTAGAACCACTCACATAATTTTGGAACCACTCTGCAAAACCACGAGTAATATATTCACCTACTTGTGCATCTGAGATGTTTGGATCTATATGGTGTAGCTCTTTAGTAAATATCCTAATTGAAAGCAATATATTATATTAATCAACTATTATATAATAAATTAATATTCTAATTATGTAAATGATACGTATATGAAATACTTACTCAATGTACGGTTGGACTTCCTCACAATTGAGTAACACATATTTTATAAACTTCAATCTCTTGTCGGTTCAACCATGGCCGTTCATTTGTCTTACCCAAACATCGACCTAGAAACTTAAACACGGACAACATACCCTCAATATCATCAGCAACATTGTTTGTGCCTCTACCGTCGTAATTACGAGGCTCGTTTCTCAACTTTGTTCTAACATGATCGTCAAAATATTAAGAACAAAATGTTGTAACCTCCTCACACAAGTAGGCATTAACAATTGATGATTCAACTTTTGCCTTTTGTTTAGCATTGAGCTTCAAGTTATGTAGATACATATAGATATATAATAAAAAAACAATTATAAGATCAAAACATAAATATATTAATATTTGTATAAATAGTTGTGAAGTGAAGGTTTACCTCTCAAATGGATACATCCACCTGTATTGCACTGGACCAGCAATTTTGGCTTCATATGCTAAGTGCATCGGCAAGTGCTCCATCGAATCAAAGAAGCTTGGAGGGAAAATGCGCTCCAACTTGCATAAAATAACTGGAATGTCTTTCTCCAAACGGACCATGTCGTCCCACGTAATAATTGTAGACGTTAAACCTTTGAAGAATAAACTCAACTCAGTTACAGCCCTCCAGATATTGTTCGGTAAGAATTCCTGGAATGCGAGGGGCAACAGTCGTTGCATAAACACGTGACAATCATGGCTTTGCATCCCGGACACCTTCCCATTTGATGTGTTTACACAACGACTCAGATTGGAGACATAGTCATCTGGAAATCTCAGATCTTCAATCCAATTACACAAAGCCACTTTCTGTCTCTTATCAAGTGTGTAATTGGCTTGGGGATACCTTCCGGTACGTTCATCCCTCTTCAAGTGATCACGTTTGCATATCTCGTTCAACTCATCACGTGACTTTGCAGTGTCTTTTGTCTTGCCCTCTGTGTTCATGATTGTGTGGAACAAGTTATCGAACACATTCTTTTCGATGTGCATCACATCTAAGTTGTGTCGAATCAAAAGTGAGCTCCAATAGGGAAGTCCCAGAAAATGCCCTTCTTCTTCCAACCACCGGTACCATTTTATGTTGGGAGATGAATTTAATAAAGAGGATTTTGATTAGATCCCAAAACCCCTGTAAGTATGACATGTTCAGGATAATCTTGATAGATCGAGTCGAGGATTCAAAGATAAAGTGTTCGGGATGTTATACGCACCATGTATAGTAACAGATATAGATCGGGTTAGATTGAAGATTAGAAGACTCGGTAAGTTTCAAAGCGAAGACTCGATAAGTTTCGAAGAAACGAAGTCTCGATAAGTTTTCGAAGAAATCGAAGACTTACTAATCGAAGACTAAAAGAAGTTTCAAGAAACTGAAGACTCAAGAAGTTTCAAGAAATCAAGACTCAAGAAAGTAATCAAGACTCAAAGAAGTTATCAAGAAATCAAGACTCAAGATATGTATTCAAGTCTCAAGATGACATCAAGACTCAAGATGTCATGAGAGGACTCAAAGATGACATCAAGACTCAAGATGCCATCAAGACTCAAGATGTCATCAAGACATCAAGACTCAAGAAGTCATCAAGACATCAAGACTCGAAGACATCAAGACTCAAAAGTCATCAAGACATAGAAGATATCAAGACCCCAAGAGGTTATCGAAGACTTCAAAGAAGATACCGAATACTAAGCGATAACCTCGAATGTTCCGAGAAAATTGAATAATATCTACCTAAAACTACAAAACCGAGAAAACCGCAAATATTGAGAAAAAATAGATATTGCCCCTGCATATTCATATATGCATAAAAGGAATTAAGTCTAAGTGTTGTTTAAGGTTATCTCACCAGAGAGATTGACCAAAAAAAGTCGTTATGTTTGTCTACATTTCATGAAGACAAGAACCAATCGAAGACAAAGATTTGCCTTTCTCGATAATCGAAAGTGGCGGAAATCAAGCATGTCAGTAGTACTATGTTCCAGACTGCAAAAAGTGGTGATTGGCTACATGAATGCATATTTCCTAAAACATGCAAGGGAGTATTCAAACCCTAAAAATAGCCGTTCATCAAACACCATAAGAGGAAACTCATGAAGCTATCTCCTCCAACTGATAGTTTTTCAAGAGTGACCTTGGTGAAGTTGCCTATAAATACTAGTGACACTTTACATTGAGAGGTCACGGGAAATTTGAAAGCAACTCAAGAGCTCATTCGTATTATTGCAAATTGAAGCACTCGAAAAACCTAGAATTTCCCAAGTGTTTCACATTGAACAGAGCTCATTCACTAAGCCTAGATTGATAAGATATATCCAAAGCTTAGTAGAGATATCCTAGCCTTTGCATTGTACTTATTGTAAAGGATATCTCATCCTAGTTAGAAACCAACCAGAAACCCAAACCCTTTGTAAGGTAGTTTGTGTGTGTTTTGTTGGTGAGTTGGAGTTGTAAAGAGTTAGTAAGCTACATTGAGTTAGCCAGAAAACTCTAGAGAATAAGTTAGTAAGCTACTTGTGGTAGTCTGAACACTTGTGTGTGTTGAGTTAGTAAGCTGCAGTGAGTCAGCCAGAAAACTCAAAGTAGAAAAGTGAGTAAGCTGCAGTGATTCAGCCAGAAAGCTTTAGGAAGTGGTTAAGGAATTTCTCTGAAGGTCAGAGAGAGTGGATGTAGGAGCTTGAGTCTCTGAACCACTATAATTGTTGTGTTGTTTTGCTTTTTGTACTGCATTATTATCTGTTGCATGTTTTTCACTGAAAGCATAATTCACTGATATTCAGTTGGAACCAATCCACTGAAGTTACATCAATTGATCACAGCCTTAATCATTGTTTCATTAAAGGAAGATTTTCAGCAAAGCTAAAACGAGTATAAACTAAGGGCCAACCATTCCGCACACTTGAGTAGCTAGAACAGATAGTTACCAAACAGAACTAACTCTACTGAGGGTTCAGTAAGATAGTTATATGATCCAAGCAGCTCAGGATCTCTGATAAAACTCAAGCTCAGTTGGGCTAATCTGAAGCTTCTAAAAGCAGCTCAAGATCATTGTCTCAGTAGACTTTGACTCAGGGCAATCTGTGCTTCTCAGGGCCAAATCATCAGGATAACCTGACCCATCTGACCTCAGTGAAAGAAAAGTTTTAAAAATCACTGAACACGTGTATTCCCCCCCCATACACGTGTGAGACTCGTTAGCACCGGGACCAATATTTTATTATGCTCCTCTGCATGTTCTTCTGTTGTTATCCTCAATCTCTTCTGATTAATTTGATTTAACAACCTTTTACCTGCATGAATGCAAAGAGTTATAAGTTAATTAGTTTATCATATGTAGATAGAAATATATTAATTAATTTAAAACAACTAATATAAAAATACCTGATCTCTTTTTCAAACCCTTTTTTATAACGACTGTGTTCTTGATAAAGTCCTTTTTATTCTTTCGAAAAGGATGATCTTCTGGTAAAAACTTTCGATGGTTATCAAACCATGAAGCTTTTCTGCTAAGCGGGAGACTGAAAGCGTCAGAATCCTCCATGCAGTAAGGACATGCTTGTTTCCCACCGTCCTCCATCCGGACAACATGGAGTACGCAGGATAGTCGCTGATCGTCCAGAGCAGGGCATCCCTCATCGTGAAGTTATGTTTTCTCGATACATCGAATGTCAGCACTCCATTATCCCACAGATGTATTAAGTCTCTTATCAGGGGCTGAAAGAAAACATCTAGTTTGTCCTTTGGATTCTTTGGACCAGGTACCAATACCGTGAGAAACATCGTTTGGGGCTTCATGCACATCCACGGAGGTAGATTATAAGGAGTCAATATAACCGGCCATAACGAAATCGCTTACCATGCATTCAAATGGATAAAACCATCGATCTTTGAGACCCTAACGAGCGTTCCTAGGTGTTCGCCGAGAAAAAATAGGAAATACCTCGTCAAGATGTTTCGTGCCATCGAAGTCGGCCAGGTGTCTCATCTCTAAGGTATGAGGATCAGATGCCATGTCATATCTTTGGCCGTGGCACTAGATTGATACAGTCTCTGAAGACGAGGAATGATCGGGAGGTAATATATTATTTTATTTGCCACTTTCTTCTTCATTTTCTGCTTCTCTCGACCATCAGTCCAGTTCCGTCGCGGTACTTTATACCGAGAGTGCCTGCAAAATCTGCACTTATCTAGATTCGCGTCTTCTTCGTTACCCCAGAATAACATGCAGTTATTGATACAACAATCAATACTCTCTACTGGTAGACCCATACTCTTCAACAGATTTTTGGCTTGATATTCTGTAATAGGCACCTTATTACCGGGAGGACATACCTCATTGATCAACTGACTAATCTGGTTATAGGGTCTTTGAGAAAGTTTGTTCTCAGCCTTGATAGCCATGATTCGAGCATTGAATGACAACAGAGAGTGAGTTTGACATCCATCATACAGATCTTCGTCAGCTGCTTTGAGTATTCTGTAAAAATTAGTTGCTTCCTCATTTGGTTCCTCCTCCATAGCCTCATCTTGAATCCCACCAGCTTCTCTGATCATCGTATGATACATATCCGGTGTATCCACTGCAGGTGGCTCGAAATGTACTCTAGGATCATCGAATTCATGATCATCGTGTATCTCATTGTATTCGAGAGTATTATAATACACTTCAAGGTCATTGAAATCAACATTCCACCGCTCTTCACCATGACATGTCCAATTGTAGTAATATGGAACAAAACCATTCATGATGATATGTGTCTGAACATCCACAGTCTCTCTGTATGACTTGTTTCGATATTTTTTTTGCACTACACGGACATCTTATACGACCTTCTGAATTTGTTGCACCATGATTAATTACAAACTAAATGAAGTTATTAACTTCATTCAAGAACTCCATATTTATATTTTCGTTGATAAGTCGAGGAGTCGAATACATCCACTGACGATTCGGATATTCCATCTGCTTCAAATCATAATCAATATGTTAATTCTACAAAAAATTTGACAGAGTTTCGTCTGTATATGTAAATATCCAAATATATTCTTCTATCAAATAACATCAAATACATTCATTTAACATAAACTATCTACCCAATATTCATCTAGTTATGATCACAACATTCATTTAACATAAACTATCAATAAAATATATGTCAATACCAAACTTATAACATTACACTATATATATTTATAAACGGTAGAAATATGAAAATGTACCGTAAAATCATCCTCGAGGAGTAAAATCTTTCATCTACACAATATGCACTTCAAAAAATTATTTTCACCTCTATCTACACAAAATTTGATGTTGATTTTCGAAAGTTTTTGTTTGTTTTCGACTTTTCTGCAGACTGAGGTGCCTGGTTTTTTTTTTAAATTTTAGCGACGGATTCAGCGACGATCACTAGACACCGTCGCTAATAGCGACGGTCCAGCGACAGATATTTCTGTCGTTAATAGCGACGGTTTAGCGATGGAATTTTAAATAACCGTCGCTACGTCCGTCGCTAAATACATGATTTTTTTAAAAAAAACATAAATTAAAATTGTTCAGTGCTAATTAAAAATTAAAAACAAAAACATAAAATTAAAAATTGTTCATAACATAATTAAAATAACAATGATCCTAGAAGGGATCTACCCTCCAAACACCTACAATCGACTCCCAAACTTCGTGCCCAAGTTCTTCTGATAAATCCACCCCGTGTTCCCTCCACTGTGTACGCCACTTGTACATCATGTCATGGTAACGCGATTGAGCAAGTTTACAAAATGCCTTATAAACTACATCGGTCTCGAGCTCGGGACTCCACGTAGTTTTTTTCTATATTTCAAAAATAGTACAATAATTAATTAAATTAATTTTAACAATAAATATTAAAATAAAATATTTTAAGTAAATTTTATACCTTAAACTCCTCAAAATACAATTGACGCTGATCAATTGACACATTTTTCCAACGATAAGCGTTGACAGCAATTCCCACCCGCATAATGACGTTGTTGGCTATACAGGAAGCCTCGTGACCAGGTACAATATTATAACACATTAAAAAATAAATACAGAATTAATAATTATTGTATTAAATTAATTAATTATATAATTATTATCGTATAAAACAACAACACTTACGCTCCATTAACAATATTATTAAACAAACCAGTAGTAGGTCTTCTGATGAAGCAGGAACGTCACCACTTTCAGCAGCCATCTAAATAAAATATGAAATTTATATATTAATTATATTATATAAAATTAAATTAAATATAAATAAATATACAAAAAAATAATTAAAACGAAGAATACAGATGAACGAGGCTTTTTGTATTGCTTTCTGATTTGATTGATGAAACAAATGGGCAAAAATTTGGGCGTGTATTTATAAATTGGATTTATCGCCAGTTTCAAAAAATAAATCAACTTCATCTGTCGCTAAAGTCTACCAAAATTAATGACACTGCCTCCCAACGGGCGGATCTCCTCGCAACGGGCGTATCTCTTCATTTTCTGCAAAGTATAGCGATGGTTTTTTGAAAACCGTCGCTAATACTGTCGATTCGGACTATCCGTCGATGAACCATCGGTAAATTGTCGCTGACGCTGACGGTTTTATAATCTGTCGCTAAATGTTATGATTTTGACGGTTTGACTAAACTGAGTTGACTCTTACGACTTGAGACATCGACCCTCGAGGTTACTTGACTTCGAGTTATCGATCATCGATATTACAGTTCTCAGTGAACATGTTTTCAGATGACTTGTCTTCACGTGACTTGTCCTCTGAGGACATCAGATCAGGTGACTTCTTCTCTCAATGAACTTGTCTTCAGTGGACTTGTGCACTTCATCTAAACCATGTCTTGTCTGATCTTTGTTCAACCTCATCTGATCTCGATCACGTCTGATCTCGATCAGTCTCATCTGCTCCTCTTCTGATCAGTTAACTCCTCTTCTGATCAGTAACCTCCTCTTCTGATCTTCTAGTCAGTTTCGTCTAATCATCTTGTCTGCTCTGGTAATTTGATCAGCTTATCTTTTCTGGTCATCTGATCAGTTTATTTGTTGATCTGGTATGCTTGATCTGGTCATCTTCTTCGATTTACGATTTCGATTTCTTCTACTTTGATCGGATCAAGACATCTTGAACCCGGCTGACATCAGTAAATTACATCGATCTTTTGGTCAGTTCTTCTTGTCATCTGATCAGTTGACTCTCTTCTTCTGATTTGTTGGCTTAGTTTTTCTTCTTATTCTGATTTTGCACAGCTCGTCAGTTAAGTCGGAACTCATCCTATTCATCTGATCTCGATCAGCCTCGTCTGCAGCCTCCTCTGATCTTGATCATCTTCGTCTGATTTCATGAGTTCCCCCTTAGCTTGTTCTCTCGTTCCCCCTTAACTTGTTATCTGTAAATTAGCTTGAATAACACAAGTTGATAATGTTTTGGCATAATTCATCAAAACTAAAATATCCCAGTAGTGCTTCGTATAATACTAATTCATGGTGTTCCTTTAAACAAAATACCAAGCTAATTTGGTATTTTATTTGGCACTGCAGTTCACACATACATGTTTAAAGAGCAAATATAATTTGAGATAATGACTCTAAGGTACAAAAAATAGAAGCAAGTGACTCTTAGGTACAAACAATTTGAGTAGTGACTCTAAGGTACAAAATGAGACATTTTTACCCCTATTTTAAATTTTTATTACAATAGTGACATGACACAAGTTGGGTCCACAACTAAAAAACAAACCCTAATTACCCACAAATCAGACGCCTCTCACTCTCTCTCATTCACGCCTCTCACTCTCTCTCTCATTCCTCACTCTCAAAATTCTCACGACCTCTCTCTCTCTAATTCGCGATGGGATCTTGGCGTCAAGCCTTACTGGTTTTGTGAGGGTTAGGCGGCGTCGAGGGGTGGAGTGGTTTGGCGGTGTGGGTTTCGTAAATGGGGTATGAGTGGATCTGGTTTTTCGCGAGTTGGGTGACGGGGGGATGGCGGCAAGATGTTGGTGATGGGGGGATGGCGGCCGTGGCTCGCGGTGTTTGTAGGCTGATGGTGGCGCGGTGGTGGCCGATTTTGGTGATTTCTTGGCCGATTTTGGCGATTTCTTGGCGGATTCTTGGCTACGGTGGCTGTGGTGGCGCGTGGAGCGACGACGGTGGCGATTCTATGAGGTACCCGATTCAGGTATCGATCTGTTTTGTGTGCGATTTTTTAAATGTTTTTAGATAGCTTGATTTTATGTGACTGATTTTGAATAAAGGTAAGCTAAGTTGTCTGTAATTTGCTTGTAGATTGGTGTTGTATTTTTCTGTAGAGATGGTGCTTGGTGCTTGGTGCCTGATCAGATTGTTGTTATATTCTTGCAGATTTTATGTATTTGTTGTATTTTGAATAAAGGTATTTTTATGAGATTGTTGTTATTTTTCTGC
The DNA here is from genome assembly GCA_037126765.1 of Stenogyne calaminthoides. Classification (NCBI taxonomy): domain Eukaryota; kingdom Viridiplantae; phylum Streptophyta; class Magnoliopsida; order Lamiales; family Lamiaceae; genus Stenogyne; species Stenogyne calaminthoides. The sequence goes on along the minus strand of JBBCBC010000035.1, from coordinate 6,459,273 downwards.
AAATTGATATTTTGATGCATAACAGATTGGTATTTAATTTTGATGCATAACAGATTTGTATTTTTCTGCAGATTTTGTTGTAATTTTCTGTATATTTTTTGTAATTTTCGTTTCTGAGGTGGAGTGAATCAGACTAGGAATTTTCTGTTTTTTTTTTTTTTTTGCAGATTTGTGTAAATATTTTTATTAGGTTTTCTGCAGATTTTGTGTCATTTTGCAGATTGGTTTTGTTTTATTAGGATTTCTGCATATTTAGGGATTTTTTTTCTGGTTTTTCTAGTTTAATTTGTTTATTTTTTATTAATTTTTGCAGATTAAATTTTTCTCTAGGATATCATGTGTTTTTAATTATATTTTTTACAGGGAAAGTACAATTTTTATAGAAAAAGTAAATATTCTTTTAGTTTCTGTAATTATATATTGTAGAAAAAAAAATGCACTCCAAAAATTGTCTAGAAGTACACAAAATACAAAAAAATACACTCCAAAATTGGCCCACAAGTGCATAAATTTAAAAAAATGCACTCTAAAAATTGCCTAGAAGTACATAAAATACAAAAAAAATGCACTCCCAAATTAGCCCAAAAGTGCATAAATTTAAAAAAAAATGCACTCTAAAACTTGCCTAGAAGTACATAAAATACAAAAAAAAAATGTACTCCCAAATTAGCCCAGAAGCGCATAAATTTAAAAAAAATTATTTTCTAAAAAATTGCATATTTTTTTGGACTTCAAAATACAATTTTTTTTAAAATTGATCCAAAATACAATTTTTTTTAAATGCACCATAAAATTGATCGAAAAATGCATAAATTTAATATTACTAAATCACTAAAATTATTATGGTGCTGAAATTTAAATTTTTGTATTAATTAATAATTTAATTAATTTAGTAAATTAAAAAATTTGGACTTTTAAAATTTTAAAATACAAAAAGTCAAAATGAGTCAGAAGTGCAGAAACGTGTCAAAAGTGTAAAACTGGGCAAAAGGCCAACTTAGACTTTTTGACCACTTTTTTGTACCTAAGAGTCACTTTTTTTTTCTTTTTTTTCTTTTTTTGTACGTTAGAGTTTTTTATTCTCGCACTCCCACTTTGTACCTTAGAGTCTCCCCATATAATTTTGCAAGTAGAGAAGCCCAATAAATATCCACTAATTAAACTGGACAGAATGCATACATTTTAAATGATTTGATGATGGAGGACGCCATATTCATGATTAGGCAATCACAATTTCAATTACAGAGCACCAAATCATGAATTACAATTTACAATAATATTAGAGTGATCTAGTGATATGCATATCCAATCGTATAAATCATGAAATACAATATTTAAATAAACATATGCACTTCTCAACTCGTATGATTAACATCAGAATGTGTGAATCAAATTCAACACAATAAATAATACCTGGCCACTGAATTGATGTCAGCGAATTCTGAAACTCAATTGGTAGAGCTTTCGTGCTGATAACGTGTTGCAGGATATGCAGAAATAAAGAACACAAATTTGGAATGACTACATCTGAAGGCATACCAAGTCAAGAGGTTTTCACTACTCTTCTCGTACGGTTAATACATCAGAGATCCCTTTATATAGGATATAATCTAGGGTTACACATAATATAAGGAATTACCTAAATTACCCCTCCATCAGTTACTTATTGATGAAGGCACATAAATGTATTTTCCTTCAACAAAATAATCATATTAGGAACATATATGAAATAATGAAAAAATAAAATATCAAAATGATAATTATTATATAATAAATATTTAAAAAAAATTAAAATGTTATTTTAAAAAAAAACTTAAAAAGAATTGAAAGGATCATATAGTATATATACATGCGTATATGTCACAAATCTTTAGGGAATCAGAAATTATTGAACCATATCTATATATCTTAAATCTTTAGGAAATAAAAAAATAAATGGCCATTACATTTAAAATTTTATTGGAAAAGTTAATAAAATCCTAAAAATAATATACGATATTTAGACGGATCACATATATTTCGTATATTAAAAAATCTAACAAATACATTTTCAATTAAAAAATCTAACAGATAACTGTGACAAATTTACTTCAATCATATATCACAATTTCTTATAGTATTTTGGATATTCAATACATATATACATTATACATATAAACTGAACAATTGATTTATATATATCCAAATTATTTGGATTCTAATTAATATATTTTAAGGTAATAATTATATCCGTCCAATTATGAAAATTATAGTTGTTTTCCAACAAAAGTTACATAATTGTTGAAAGAAAATATATTTATGTGTCTTCATCGAAAAGTAACTGATGGAGGGATAATTTAGGTATTCCATTATGTTGGGAAATTTATAAGTTTTGATGAAAGTTCCAGAAACACATGTAATAGGACCAGTCAGACCTGTTAGCTGACTGATGTTTATATTACCGTCTATAGAATACCAGTTGATAATTACTGTATAGAACAACTGATGTAATAGATAGGTCACATATTGAGGGGGAACCTCAATATAGGTCAGATCTGAAGACTCAAAAGATAGCTGACATCCGACAGACCAGAATGCAAAACAAGAACGGAAGAACAGTCGACCGATCCGTCAGCATCTCGGCTTGAGTCATAAAAACGCAAAACTCGAATACTCAAAGATCGGACTTAAGATCTACATCACGAAGTCGGCTAGTTGAAGCTAAGTCAACCAAGACGAGAAGATTCCGTCGCAGTGAGCGGATCGACCTTTGATCGACGGGTCATTCACCGGTGAAAATCGCTATTTCATCTTATCATACGACGATGATCTGGACACGAAGAATGTCAACCTTAGTTGGTAGAACAACACTGCAAAGTGAGTCTGCTATCCAATAAGGACAAGACACGTATGATCGGAGCCGGCAATTGCGGGATTTGATGCTACTCTCTCTAACGGCTATAAAAGACAATATTCACGCTTTCAGCCATGCCTGGAGCACGTCACATCAATCCTGCAAGTCTATCAAATATAGCCTGAAATTCGAATTGCTCTCCAACGGCTCTTTGATTTCAAGGTCTATAAATATGGGATCACACTTCAGAGTGAGAACACGGAAATAAATTAAGATACGGAAAAAACTAAACAATCAAGAAGCTCAAGCAACTATCAGATTTCCGCACGAAGAACACAAATTTGAAGCTTATATTTTTAGTGTTCATCCTCATAAGTTCTTAGCAAAGAAATCTTTTCATCTAGCTGTTAGGCTACCTCAAACACGAGAAAAGATTTCATAGTTGGAACCAAAACACTTATCCAAACCCCAAGTTAGGTTAAGTTGTTTAAGAAGATTTAGACTAGGGTTTCTAGTTACGATCTCAGGATCGGTTGAGTGAGAACTCCTTAAACATCTGAGGTGTCTTTGTGTTGGACTTACACATAAAACAAAGTCCGATTGGTTAAGTTGGTGCCCCCTTGTGATAGGGAAGAGTGGGCGTGGGGCTGGTTTGTCGAACCACTATAAATAAGGTGCCTTTACCGCTTTGATTAACCCATTGTTTACAATCGCACACAATCTTTAAAAGCGCATACATATTCCAAGTTGAGATCGATTAGCACCAAGTTTCTGATCTAATCAGTTTGACACTTTGGTCAACTGGTTAAAAGACTAACTTTGGAAACTGATTTATAAAACTGGTTTTTCACACGGGTAAAACTTAAGCTTCCGCACACATCAGTTAAACTGATAGTTCTGGCCGATCTCGCCTTGACGATCGATAAGTTGGTTATCGATTCAAATCGATTCACTCGCTTTCGATCGAGGTTAATCGCCATCACACCGATCCAAGACAAAAGTTTTGAGAAGTCTATTCACCCGCCCTCTAGACTTACGCCCTCTAAAACCCGTTCGGGACCTACAAGTGGTATCAGAGCAGTGGTTCTACAGACCACTGGCTTTGTGTATCATCGATTCTTGAGGATGAATCTTTGTGGTCAACTGAACAGATCTTGAAAAACCGTTTCTAAAACTCATTCATTTTCCAAAAATCACTCAGCATGGATAACACCTCAGGAATGTATCATGATCTGCCGAAGTTCTCAATCGATGAGTATGCAGATTGGGCCATATATATGTCCAACCATCTAGGTTCGTCATGGCGAATGATGGAAGTCATCGAAAAGAGGACCCATCATCATTTACTACGACAACCCCGTTAGGTTGGAGGAGATCCAGAACATGCTCCGGGAAGTCTTGTACGAAAAAGCCCAGCCTTGATGGATGCAGAGGAAAGGAAACTGCATACTCTAGATACTATTGCAAGGCATATTATCTTGAAAACAATGGACAAGGTCACCAAGGAAAAGATTAAATATCTCAAAACTGCGAAAGCAATGTGGGATACATTAGCTGAGATATGCGAGGGAAATGAACAGATAAAAACAAAGTCTACAAGTTTAACCGGTAAAGTTCAAAAATCAAGATCTTTGCCAATGAAACCATCAACGAACTCGATGGAAGGATTACAATGTCAATAAACAAGCGAGAACTTGGTAGAGAGATGTCTGATAAAGATATCAACTACAAAATTCTAAGGTCTCTCACCAAGAAATGGGACATGAAGGTCACGGTAATCAAGGATTGCCAAGACATTTCGAAGATGAAACCAAGTAGCTTGTTTTTGAGCCTTAAAGCTCACGAGTTCGATTTAATTGAAAGAGGACAAGCTGATGAAGATGAAGTGCCCGCTGAAGCCTCAACTTCAAAATCAGTTGCCTTTAAGGGAACCAGCAGCAGGTCGAAGGCCAACGAACCTGTTGGGAACATAATGAGTCAGGCAGAACAGATCGCTCTGCTTACCAGGAAACTTGAGAAGTCGAACGTCCAACTTGGTAAGTATCAAAGATTTTATAAAGATTATCAACATAGCCGAGGAAGAGATAGGAGATCAGACAACAGATCTCCCGAAAGAACCAGATCTGATGATCGGAGAGATCACAGAGATGAAAGGAAAAGAGATAATCAGACTGATGAAAGAAGAGATAATCAATCAGACAGAAGAAACTCAGACTACTATCAGAAAGGAAAGTCACCTGATAGGTCATATAGACGGAGTGATTCACCTGGAAGAAAAGGTTCGGTGGATCAAGGAGCGTGCTTCAACTGTGAGAAGCCAGGTACCTGACGCCAAGAGAAAGGGAAGAAAAGAGGAACAGAAGAGAACAACGGTACAGGGACAGAAAAGCTATGGTTGCTGACACGTCAGGAATTGACGATTCCTATCTGCCCTCTGAGGACTCTGGATACTCCTCTGTAGAAGACTTCTGCCTGATCAGCAGTGCTGTTAACTTCTATGAAAATGAAGATCTGATATTCTCTTCAGACGATGATGAGATCTGCCTGATGGCCAGGGAGGACCAATCTGAGGTTCGCGTGGGTCTGGCCAACAAAGGAGGTGTGCAAGCAACTATCTGGTACATCGATAGTGGATGCTCAAGACACATGACTGGAAGCAAACATCTCCTCAGCTCTTACATAGAACAGAAAGGCCCGCGTGTACTCTTTGGTGACGATAACTTTGGTTATACCAGAGGTTTCGGAACCTTAGAAAATGATGATGTACAAGTAACTGGAGTCTCGTTTGTCGAAGGTCTGAAGCACAACCTATTATCGGTTTCACAACTCTGCGACAACGGATTCAGTGTTGAGTTCTCGACTGATCAATGCACTATCAAGAATCGAGCCACTCAACAGATTTTGCTAACTGGTTCAAGAAAAGGAACGATCTACACAGCAGATTGGAACAGTTGCCCAAGAAATGCATGCCTGATTGTTAAGAGTTCCAAAAGTAGCAGTTGGCTCTGGCACAAAAGAATGAGCCATCTGAACTTTAAAACTCTTAATAAGATAGCGAGGATGTCTCTAGTAGAAGGACTTCCGAATGAAGTATTTTCAAAGGATCAGACATGTGGTGCATGTCAGAAGGGAAAGCAGGTCAAAGCTTCATTCAAAGGAATTCCTGGACCAGCATCCAGCAGAGTACTGCAGCTGCTTCATATGGATCTATTCGGACCAGTTACACCAGTCAGTCTCAACGGACGCAAATATACTCTGGTAATCGTGGATGACTATTCCAAGTTTACCTGGGTTATATTCTTACATAAGAAGAATGAGACGACAACGAAGATACCTGAGCTGCTAAAAAGATTACAAAATGAAAAGGGTGTCAGTGTAGTAAAAATCAGATCAGATAAAGGTACAGAATTTCTGAACTCTTTTATTACTGATTTTTGCTCTAAGTTTGGTATACAGCATGAAACATCAGCTGCAAGAACGCCACAACAGAATGGAGTAGCAGAACGGAGGAACAGGACTCTCAAAGAAGCTGCTCGCACAATGTTAGCTGAACATGCACTACCAAGCCGTTTCTGGGCAGAAGCAATCAACACTGCATGCCATACTCAGAACAGATGTCTTCTGACTAAGGCTCACTACAAAACACCCTATGAACTGTGGAAGGGCAGAAAACCTCGTGTTTCTTACTTCCATGTTTTTGGGTGCAAGTGTTTCATACACAACAATGGGAAGAGTCAGTTGAAGACTTTTGAGGCCAAGTCAGATGAGGGTATATTCTTAGGATACTCCTCATCTAGCAAGGCTTTCAGGGTCTACAACAGACGAACCCTAATTGTGGAAGAAACACCCCATGTAGTCTTTGATGAAGCATCATCTGAACAAGAGATATCTGCCTCAGAACAAGACGTACCTGATCAACATGTACCTGATGCTCAGAAAATGGATCAGCTAACGATCAAAGAAAAGGATCGATAAATCGTAATAAAGATACATTCCGGATCTAGGTGATTCACCGGATCAATCGGATCCTAAGGTATGATCAATCTGTCGATGAAGAAGTTCGGTACACCGTTGAGCGAAAGATCAACCCGAACCATCTGGCGGTTCGGGGAACACTGAAGTTCCCATTTAGCGGACATCGACACATGATGAGTCCAACATCACCGAGACATGTTCTTATCAAGTGGATCATAATTCTGCACCACTCCCAGTCGCTAGTAATGAAGCTTTATCAGAAAAGGATGATGTTCTCCAAAACAACGCAAATCGAGCGAAGGACTGGATAACCATCCAACCGACCGATAATCGGAGACCCATCCGATAAAGTTAAAACTAGACATCGAGTTGGTGAAAGTGCCATGTATTCTTTGTTATTTGTCCATGAAGGAACCAACTTCTGATGAGGAGGCTCTACAAGACGCAAGATGGATTCTAGCCATGCAGGAGGAGCTGGAACAGTTCGAGAGAAATCAAGTATGGAAACTAGTGGACAGACCAAATCATCAAGACGTAATCGGCACGAAGTGGGTTTTCAAGTACAAGAGGGATGAGAAAAAATGTCATCACGAGAAATAAGGCAAGACTTGTTGCTAAGGGGTATTCACAATCGGAGGAATTGATTATGATGAGACCTTTGCACGGTTGCTTTCGCCTAGAAGCCATTAGGTCGTTTTCGCATATGCTTCCCCACAGAGGGTTCATTGTGTATCGATGGACGAAAAAGTGCATTCTTAAATGGGGTACTAGCGAGAGGAAGTTTTATGTCGAACAACCTCCGAGGGCTTTGAAAAGGGCAAACTGTGTGTACCGATTTAAGAAAAAGCTCTTTATGGCCTGAAACAAGCTCCTCGAGCTTGGTATGATACACTCTCTCAGTTCTTGATCAACAGCGGATTCACTAAAGGAACAGTGGATAGAACCCTATTCAGAATAGAAGATGGAGAAGATATTCTGATGGTCCAGATTTATGTGGACGACATCATCTTCGGATCTCCCAACAAGAATCTATGTGAGAAATTCAGCAAGCTGATGCAAGGGAAGTTCGAGATGTCCATGATGGGTCAGATGAATTATTTTCTGGGTCTACAAGTAAAGCAAAGTACAGAAGGAATATTCATCTGCCAAGCAAAGTACACTAGGAATTTATTGGCTAAGTTTGGAGTTCTGAACTGTAAGGAAGCCAAAATTCCTATGATGACTGGATTCAAGATGGATCCAGATGAGGATGGTCAGAAAACCAATCAGAAGGAATATAGGGCTCTCATTGGATCTCTACTATACCTGACTGCCAGCAGACCAGATATAACCTTCGCAGTAGGTGTATGTGCCAGATTTCAGGCAAATCCAATGATAAGCCACCTAGAAGCAGCTAAGCGGATTCTTAAGTATCTGAAGGGGACAGTAAACCTTGGTTTATTCTACCCATCAGATGATAATCTAGAGCTTAGTGGGTATTCTGATTCTGATTATGGAGGTTGCAAGATTTGAAAAAATCAACCTCGGGAACTTGTCGGGTTTAGGAAGTAAAACCGATCTCGTGGTTTTCAAAAGCGGACATCGATTCTTGACATCTACCCATGGGCGAGAAATATATGGCCGCAGAAGTCGCCATTCCCAATCGCCTGGCTCGGTCGGCGGTGAGGATTACAACATTATAGCTAAGAACGTACCAATTTTCTGTGACAGTAATAGTGCTATTGCAATCACTCAGAACCCTGTTCTACATACAAGATGCAAGCATGTGGATGTCAGACACCATTTTATAAGAGATCATGTTGAAAAGAAAAATATCGAATGGAAAAGATTCATCGATATCGTAAAAGTCGATATTTTAACCAAGCCACAAGCTGAGATCAGATTCAGAGAATTATGCAATGAGCTAGGGCTTCTGGATCTTGGAGAAAAGGCACCTAAAATGGTTGAAGGATTGATCTCCAGAACCATCTGGTTAAGAGAATAATCTGGTTAAGAGACTAACTAGGTTAAGAGAAATCAGTTGAGTTTGGTATCTCAACTGATCAGAAGGTCAGTCAAAGAAACTGATGTGAAAAGTCGATCAGATTTACAAGTTATCAGAATAAAGGAACTGATCAGATTTAAGGTTTATCAGATTAAAGGATACGCTCAGTTTAAAGGATTATCTGATTAAATCAATTTGGTTATTTTACATCTTTGTAAGCCGATTAAGTTGATATTCAACAAGCAAGATTCAGAGATTAAAGCCTACAATCGCATAAGAAAGCAGAAAATCTACACAACAATGGAATAATAGAACTTTTCATTGATAAAGACCCAAAGGTCAGGTTACATTACAAGTTACAAGTACAAAGGACCCGGAGGTCAGTACATAAGTGATAACCAAAAACCCTAAACCTATAATCCTAAACCCTCATCCTAACCTTAGAAGTGAAGGGGAGAGAGAGATTTTAAATCTGATGCTCTCATTTTCCCCCGCTTAACAAGGGGTGAGAGAGGCTTTAAAATAATCCTAAGCCGCAAGCTGAAGCTAAAACCAGTGGAGTGAGAGCGGCCTTGAGAGGATTTTTAAGCCAGGAGCCCTTAGACCTGAAGTCAATGGGCTCTCCAGCTGTTAAATGGAGCACATGTGCCAAGAAGTGGTTCAAAGACCTTATGGGCACATGTGTCGCATGCAAAAATAGAGTTGATATAGGAAGATCAGCTGTTGTCTGATCAAGACCGTATATCAAACTCATGTTTTATATCAGACTGAGTCTGTTGATGCATGTTACGTCATCTCGATAGACACACAAGGTGCATACGATTAGGAGAAGTGTCTTCTCAGTTGCGACAGCAGATCCGCCGCCCTGATGGTAGAGAAGCTTAGCAACAATTGTATGTGAAATCTTTGATGACGACGAAAACAGCGATAAGGGACACACAGGGTTGATTTGAGAAGCTGAAATCATTGAAAAAGGGGTAAAGGTGTTTGCCGGAAGTTTCACCGGAAATAAGGGTTCACCAGAAGGCATGATTCTACAAAAAGAATAATAAGTATGGTGAATGGGTTATGTTGTGTAAAACATTGGTCCAATTTATAGAGGCCAAGCAAGGGTGCAAATGCAATTTTGATCACAAAAAGCCTTTTTAAGAAATTTGCATCACAAGGACAGCGTGTAGAAGTCACGCGACTGATAATTGGATAAATTTACGGCGGATTGACATATCGAGAAATTCAGACTATAATTACGCATGTCAAAGCACGCCAACTTAGGGAATAGAGGCTACTATTCTAGACTAAGTTTTGGCGGTAACACTTATCCCAAGAATTGGCTTGATCTGAGAAGGATCAGATTAGGTCAACAAAAACTGATTACTTATGAAACTGATCAGATAAGGAAGATCAGTTGTGGTTGAAATCTCAACAAATCAGATATATCAGTCTACGAGGAAACAAAAATATCAGTTGAAGGGGGAACCTCAACTGATCTAGGAGAATCAGAAGGGAAATCAGACGCAAGTGAAGAAGATCGGTTAAAAGGAACAGTTGGGAAATTTTAAGGCTTAGGCAGAATATTAAGATCAACAAGTGAAATCAACATGGACAAGTGGAATTGACTGATTACAATATCAGTCAACCAGATACGCTTTCCTTTTCTCTTGTTCTTTGCTTACTTATCTGTCTGCTCTTATCTGATGTTACTCGCCTTACTGCATTCATTACCTTTTGTGACGTGTTCCCTGCAAAACATTTAATGCGGACGTGGGGTACATGTATTAACTGCTACTAAATGTGTCTTTAAAATCCAAAAGGTTTTCGTACGCAATTTTCCTGACCCTACGATCAAAACCGCTTAATCTGGAGCGTCTAATCTTTTTAAACGATTGATCTTCCAAATCTTGTCTTCTTTTTCCCTCCTCGTCTTTATAAAGTTCATCAAAAAACCATACCAGAGTTTTCTATTTCACAAACTTGCGAGTTATTCTCTGAAAACTCCAGATTACTTATCTCAGATTCAAAGTTTTTTTTTTAAAGTTTCAAAATCAACAGAATCTGGTAATTTATGTTTATTTGATGTATCTTTTTGATGGTATCCTGTATTATGCCTTATTGTTTCTTGGTTTCCGCATATGTGAGGTTCTTATATATATGCACTACTTTAATCGGGTCCATCCTTTTGTAGATGGCCACCCACGGAATGGGAAAGATAATGTGCAACTATGCGGAATTGGCAACAAAGATTGTGGATGATAAGTTCGTACAGTTCAATATCACTCGGGATCCAGAATCCATGGAGGTCGAGCAAATTTTGCGAAAAGCAGGTCTCGAGAAATTATGCGCCGCTCACTACAATCCAGTGATGCAGTATGAAGCACTCGAATTCCTAAGAAATTTAAGAGTGGATACAGATGCTCCAGGAGAAGAGCTACTTTCGACAGTCACCGGAGAAGAGATCAGACTGACGAATGAGGACATAACTCGTCTGTTCAGCCTACCAAAAGGACGAATCTCGCCTGCACACTACAGGGAGAATCAAGATGAGCTGATCAGAAATGAGCTCTTCAGAGAGGCCGACAAACATCATGCAGCTGGTTTTGTCAGGCCAATGCTCAAGAGGAAATACCGACTGTTGTTTGACATTTTGTCAAAAACAGTTATGGGTATTTCATTCAGCCCAGATGCTCTTACATCTGTCAAATTGTATAGCATGGCTGCAATAATTGATGAAGCAAATAACATCAATTGGTAAACGGGTTCCTAAAGGCCATTCTACTCCAAGAACATGACAAATTTGGAGTTGATGAGTGGAGGCAGGTCTATCTGAAAAAGAGGATCAGCAATCTCAACAAGTTGCAGTTATACTACAAGACAAACTGCCGAATGCCAAATGGGAACAGAATGGACTGAAGTCCTACAAGGCTTTCCTTTCCACCACTTCAGCCATATTTGGCCCACCAGACGATGATATGCGGCCAACTCCTCCGAAGGCAAAGAAGGGAAAGAGCAAGGAAGCAACTTCGTCTACACCAGATGCCCCCCTGAAAAAGAAAAGAAAACTGGTGAAGGCCCAAGAAAAGAGGCCGAAGAAGGCGAAGCAGGCCCCCATGACTCTGATGCTTGAAGATGAGTCAGATGAAGAAAGAGCGCCAGATCAAATCTGACCACAAAAATCAATTGAAAAATCGACAGCGGGGCTTCTCAAGTTGAGAGCTCGCCAGATCATTCTGAGGAAGAAGCACGAGATGAGCGATCTCCTTCTCCTCCAACTCGAGCTGATTCACCACTCAGACTACTGGCTGCTGAGCATATTTCTCCTACTCATCCACCTGCCCGCGAACCTGAAACTACATCAGTTCGCGAACTGTAAACCACGATGTGGAACCGCGGACACACTGCTTCCACAATGAGAACCTCTCTAGGGTCGAGCTAATGTTCCCAACTTCCGCCTACTCAAGCATTACTAGAACTCCCACATCTCATCAACTCACGAACTGGGAGCATAATTATCGAGTCCAGATCTACAAAGAACATCATTTGGGAAAATGGTCGAATGAGAATCGAACGAGAAATTGATGAGTTGTATCGAGAATCGGTCGCCCATTATTTATAAGAGAGGAAGTTTATGGAGATCCTCACCGGAGAGATCTTCGTTTAAAAGTTTTTCTCGATTTCATAATAATCATTGAATAGATGGGCGGTCCGATGAGTTTGCAGACTTCGATTTCGACATGAGGAAATCTGCTAAAGTGGGATCACCAAATGAGCCGATAATCGATAAATCAGAAAATCTCCGATCCACAGAAGAAGTTTGGGTTGCGAACAGATGAATCGAGATCGCCAAGAAGCTCAAGCAAGATGCTACCATGAAGGATGCAGAGTCGCGATGATAGTGGAACTGTGTCATAGTTCATGACCAACCACGGAGGCGTAAAATAACCGAAAACAGATCAAGTGACGATACCATTCCTACATCTCACGCCACCGCCGATCAAATTCGTGAGATCAGATCTTGTCTCAAAGATCTTCTGAAAGAAGAAATTGAGGGAGTGATAGCTGATCAGAGGCAGATTGACCTCAAAGAAATATCAGATCAAAGGGAATTGGTTATTTCCCAGATTGAGGCGATCAAAGATCAGTTCTCCCAAACTGTAACCACCGTGTCAGCCAATCTAATAAAATCTGTTGATGACAAGCTGATTCAGGTAGATCAACAACAAGTTTCTTTTCTGATGCTCACTGAAAAACTAGAATTGACAGAAGAGAAACTTGACAAACTGATTTTCACACTCGCTGCTGCCATGGAATCTGTCAAGACTGAGCTGATTTCGAAGGATCAAAATCTAAATGTCCAAGCTCAAGGTCTATCACTTGCGGATCTCCTAACAGGCAATATCGATCAAGATTGGATCTCTGACTTCCCACCTCACAACTCTTTTTTATCAAACCAAAAAGGGGGAAGGACAGAGTGAGAAACCAACTGACGTAATCAGATCAACAGAATACCTGATTCAAACAGTTGAAGCTTATGGACAAAGACTAGACCATCTGGACTTATTTGCTAACGAAGTATCTGAAAAGATGGAAAAGTCAAAAGCGAGAAAGTTAGTGCCGCCGCAAAGTGTCGACAAGGGTCTTTGGGACATCACAACCTGTACTAGCCACTCAGACTAAGATAGTCACAAGAAGCACAGCTAGCCAGATACAGGCCGATAAAGAACTGGCTGAAAGATTGTCCAAAGAGCAGATTGCTGAAGAAGCCCGAAAAAGCGAAGAAGAAAGAAGGGCAGAAAAATTGGCAGAGGCAGAAAATCTGAAGAAGAGATTCAGATCGAAAGCTTAAGAAAGGAAAGGCCGGGAAAATCGTACGTAACCTCACCGCCAAAGAAGAATTGATGAGATTATTCCAAAGACTGCTGCACATGCTAAGAGGTTTGAGGAATGGAATAAGATCAGAAGTGAATGGCTTCTGGATGCTTTTGTTCTTGATCTTGTTCCAAGTGAAGAATCTCCAGATGATGAATTCCTCAACTGGTTGCAAAACAAATACCCAGATTTTCTGAAGTATCTGGAAAATGAGGCCAAAATTATCAATGCAAAAATATCTCGCCAAGAGTATGATCTGTTAGAATACTCGAGGAAGCGCAGATGCTCATTTCGACAGACCGGGCATTTCAGAGATTCTATTTTGACATCTTAAGCAAAACACGCATAACTGATCCTCAACAGATCAATGATGTCAAATGGAAACTCTACAAGATTTTCAACGTACCTCAAGATCAGAGAGAGATGCCAGAAGGATACAAGCCTAAAGAGTGAAGACCAGAAGACTTCTTAGGATCAGCTGCTTTTAATTTCAAACTTTTCTACTGTAACATGTAATCGACATATCTAATGAGAAAAGTTTTTTTTTTTCTGATCCTAAGACAAAATCTCATTGTCTTCTGATTTTATGCTCTTTAACTGTTCTATGTTTATCAACTGTATTTGGTTTCTCAGGTGTTTTGGTTTCATCAAAAAGGGGGAAATTGTTGGGAAATTTATAAGTTTTGATGAAAGTTCGTAAACACATGTAATAGGACCAAATCGGGACTGTTAGGTGATCGATGTTTATATACCGTCGCCTATAGAATACCGGTTGATAATTACCGTGATAGAACAACCGATGTAATAGATAGGTCACATATTGAGGGGAACCTCAATATGTATAGGTCGATCCAAGACTCAAAAAGATAGCCGACATCCCATGCACTGTAATGCAAAACAAGAACGGAAGAACAGATCGATCTGATCTGGTCAGGCATCTCAGCTTGAGTCATAAAACGCAAACTCAGAATACTCAAAGATCAGACCATAAGATCTACATCAGTCGAGTCGGCTAGTTGAAGCTAAGTCAACCAAAGACGAAGACTCCGTCAGTAGACAGATCACCTCGATCGATCGGGGTCACCACCGTGAAAAACTGCTATTTCATCTTATCATACGACGATGATCTGGACACGAAGAATGTCAACCTTAGTTGGTAGAACAACACTGCAAAGTGAGTCTGCTATCCAATAAGGACAAGACACGTATGATCGGAGCCAAGAATCATGGATTTGATGTCGCTCTCTAACGGCTATAAAAGACAATATTCACACTTTCGGCCATGCCATTCCTAGAGCACGTCACATCAATCCTGCAAGTCTATCAAATATAGCCTGAAATTCGAATTGCTCTCCAACGGCTCTTTGATTTCAAGGTCTATAAATATGGGATCACACTTCAGAGTGAGAACACGGAAATAACGAAGATACGGAAAAACTAAACAATCAAGAAGCTCAAGCAACTATCAGATTTCCGCACGAAGAACACAAATTTGAAGCTTATATTTTTAGTGTTCATCCCCATAAGTTCTTAGCAAAGAAATCTTTTCATCTAGCTGTTAGGCTACCTCAAACACGAGAAAAGATTTCATAGTTGGAACCAAACACTTATCCAAACCCCAAGTTAGGTTAAGTTGTTTACCAAGATTTCAGACTAGGGTTTCTAGTTACGATCTGCAGGATCGGTCGAAAGTGAGAACTCCTTAAACATCTCAGAGGTGTGTCTTGTGTTGGACTTACACATAAAACAAAGTCCAGTTGGTTAAGTTGGTGCCCCTTGTGATAGGGAAGAGTGGACGTAGGACTGGTTTGTCCGAACCACTATAAATCTGTGTGCCTTTACCGCTTTGATTAACCTGTTTACACAATCGCACACAATCTTTTAAAGCGCATACATATTCAAGTTGAGATCGGTTAGCACCAAGTTTCGATCTAATCAGTTTGACACTTTGGTCAACTGGTTAAAAGACTAACTTTGGAAACTGATTTATAAAAACCTGGTTTTTCACACGGGTAAAACTTAAGCTTCGCACACATCGCTTAAATCGATAGTTACCGAATCGACCGCCTTTCAGCGACAAGAAGTTGGTTATCGATTCAAACCGATTCACTCAAGACTCGACAAAGTTAATCGCCATCACACCGATCCAAGACAAAAGTTTTTTTAAGTCTATTCACCCCTCCCCTCTAGACTTCTGCCCTCACAAAACCCGTTCGGGACCTACACGTTATATTTTGTGTAACTTTAAATTATATCCTATATAAAGGGATTTCTGATGTATTAATCGTACAAGAAGAATAGTAAAAACTCTAACTTTGTATGCCCCCCAAATGTAGTCATTTCTGACTGAGAAAGTCTTGTGTGAAATATTGCACACTAGTGTTATGTGCAATACAACATAAATAAGGCAAAAGTTGCCTAACTTTCGCGAGTCAAGGCGGCGGGTCGGGTCGGGGCGGGTCGGGCGCGGGCAGAGCGGGTAGTGCGTTCAGGTTGGTGCGGGCGCATATGTATTTATAGAATGATATTTTTATCAAATATGTGTTATAACCTAATGGTTCAGGTTTGTTGTTAATGAATTTGGTCGCAGGTTCTATTCCTACTGTACACATAATACTACATCTATGTATAAGTGTTACTACATTGTTATATTGAAAAAACTTCATATCTTACGTAACACTTAATAAAACATATCGTAACACATAAATATTCATAAGGTAACATGGGTCAAAAGGTAACACAATATTGTTCATATGGTAACACATGAGTATTCACATAGTATTACGACGATATATGAATATTGTTACATATTACTAAAAAACATGTGTTACTACATGAACAAAAAGTAGTACCATATGAAAAAAAAAACGTGTTACCACATAAACACAAAACCAGAACAAACGCGAAAAAAAGTCTCCAGTTCAAAATTACAGATTTACATAACAATATGATGTGTTACTACATGAACAAAAGAGTGTTACCCTATGAGCAAAAGAGTGTTACTACATGAACAAAAACCAGTACAAACGCAAAAAAAATCATCAGTATAAAATTATAGATTTACAGAACAGTGTGAAAAGTCATATGAAGAAAAACGTGTTACCACATAAACAAAACCAAAACAAACACGAAAAAAAATCCCCAATCCAAAATTACAGATTTACATAACAACTTGATGTGTTACTACATGAACAAAAGAGTGTTACCATATGAGCAAAAGAGTGTTACTACATGAACAAAAACCAGTACAAACGCGAAAAAAATCATCAGTATAAAATTACAGATTTACAAAACAGCGTGAAAAGAGTGCAGAAGGATCTGAAAGACTGCTTCACAAAATCATAGGGAATCACCTGTAAATTTGCGAGGATGAGAAAATTGAAGAAAACAAAAAGAATATGGAAGATAAAGAGAAAAGGAAGAACAAGAGAAGAATAGGAAAAACCTAGAGACGCACCACCATCAAAATCAACGGTGATCTGGTCGCGTTTGTTGCAACGCGAAATCTGCCCTGTGACTGCGCGAGCGTGAAGATGAAGGAGGAAGTCCATTAACCCACCAGCAATCTGCCCTAACCCGACCTGTTATTTGATCAGCGAAAAAAAAAAGTTCAATTACACATATAACTTGTATGCAATATATGCAATATTGCATACAAGTTTTTGTCTTTCTGACTAGGAGTGTTTTACCATTAGATTTATTTTAATCTCCCTACATAATTCTTGTCTGAAACGATTACTCAAAAGATGTGATAAAATGTCTCGAATAGTGCGTTGAAGTCCAGTTGGGGTAGGGCTAAAGGTAATGGCATACTTATCATAATTTATCAATTGCCCCGATGCATGCTCATATTGCTTCAGACATGAAAGTAAATTACGCGCCCCCGCAACTGTAGCTTTTAGAAACACGAGACTGTCATCCGCAAAGAGGAGGTGGGTAACAATAGGAGCTTCCTTTGCAATACGGACCCCTTGAATCATATTGTCTTTCTGAAACCGTGACAGCAATGCTGCAATTAACTCTCAGGTGGTGTATTTTGGTCCAGAATCGTTTGCGTTGGTTAGTTTAAATAAGTTGAATTTGGCATCCCTAGTTAGGGAGTTTTCTTATCGGCCAAGACGTATACTTAAGTCGGCAAACAATTTAGCCAAATTCGTGACTGTCTCGCTCGGACCTCACGACTGGTCTGACGCTGAGATTTCATCCTGGGTTATTTGATTAGGGAAAATTACTCTAAGGTGCAAAATTCATGGGATAATTACTCTAAGGTACATTAAAAAAAAAAAAGTTTGCACTTTAGTTCAAACTAAATACTAAAGTGCAACGTAACTTTTGCACATTGTACCTTAGAGTAATTATCCCATAATTTTTTACCTTAGAGTGAAGACCCCATTTGATTATTCCAGTACACTGTGTATACTCAGGGTGTTTGTTGTTTTATCAAAAAAAAATAAAAAATCCTCAGACCTCTCGTCGGCGCATACTCATCATACAAGGTATGTTTCTGTATATTTATATTGTGGAATATCAAGAATGTGTCACGCTGGAAACATATATACGGATATGTTCTTGGTCTATATGTCTTTTATATGTTGCAGCCGTATTTATGGTTTAAATATTAGATTCATTGAAGTTTCTGGGATCTAATGGAATTATGAAATCAATTTGGGAAATTTGTCATGCTCTTAATTTGTTAAAATCAAAATTGGTGCTTGAATTTTGAAAGGTTATTATTTTGAAACTTGAACAAGTATGATACGTACCTACTTGCGTACTGCTAATTATGAAATCAAATGGAATTCCAGTTTAATTTTAAAGGAGAAAAACATTTCACTACAAAGTCACCTAAAACCTTACAATCAGATACAAAGTGCAGAAAATTTCTGCACTTTAGTTCAAATTTATGCACTTTGTATTTGCTTGTAATGGTTTACTCAATCTTGTATCTAGTTGTATTTTTTTCATTTTTAAATAGAAAACAAAAAAGAAAAAGAGATTTGGTGTTTGAAGAACTGGGCACTGATACTTCTTTTACTTGCACTAATCATGCTATTGCATTATACATCTCATTCAATTTAGATATATAGCTTACTCGATTTTATGTTGAGTTTATTTTTTGTATTCGATATTGGTTATTACATATGTTTGATTGAAGGAGACGAGTTCAAGGATGACGAAACTGCCTAAGTATGAGATGAGGAATCAAACACATGAACCTTCCCTTGAGTTTGCGCCGACACAAGTCAAATATCTCATTAGACGATTTGGAACCCTTACCGTAGGGTTTCATTCTGGTAAAGAAGCTTAATCTTTTTTAAATTTCAGCATTTAGAACTGTTTGCCGCATAATAAGCTTGGTAATTATTTGCGGTAGAAATTAGGATTTATGTTAAAATTCTTGCTTGCCTGTTATTACTTATTTTTATGGCTGGTTTGATTCACTAAAATTTATTGAATTTTTTTTCCATCTAAAGAAATAGGTGGCGACAATTAATTTTTGCAAGTAAAGTCACACAAAAATATTACATTTATGAAACTGTTTTCAAATATTCTAAATTCCCATGATGTTTTTGGGCATGTGAGGTTATGATTATTATTTTGAACTGAAATTTTTATTTATTTAAAATGTCATCTATATGGCATACTCTATTAGTACATAATACACATGTTCATTATACACCTCCATGATAAAGAATATTCATGGGTGATACATATGAGTATAAATTAATGTGATAAAGCATTTTCACAAAGCATCGACTCTTAAAAACTAATTTTTATGCACATTCTTGAAAAGTAAATACCTTAAATTGCTATGTTTGCATAATTAATATATTTTCTCCATTGCTTGCAATAAATGGCTTAACCAAATTGACCTAAATTCAAAATCGAACAATCCACTAACCCCAAGGACAAAGAACCTTCTGATAAGGTCAAAACCAATGCTCTAGTGTTTCTAAAACAGCATGTTGGGAGATGAATTTAATAAAGAGATTTTGATTAGATCCCAAAACCCCTGAGTATGACATGTTCAGGATAATCTTGATAGTTTGAGTCAGGATTCAGTATAGAGTGTTCAGGATGTTATCTGCACCATGTATAGTCAGCAGATATAGATCAGGTTAATCAAGGAATCAAGACTCAAGAAGTTTCAAGACTCAAGAAGTTTTCAAGAAATCAAGACTCAAGATAAGTTTCAAGATTCTCAAGACTCAAAGAATTTCAAGAAATCAAGACTCAAGAAGTTGTCAAGAAATCAAGACTCAAGATGACATCGAAGACTCAGTAAGTTTCAAGAAATCAAGACTCGTAAGTTTCAAGATTACGAAGACTCGGTAAGTTTCAAGAAACCGAAAAACTCAAGAAGTTGTCAAGAAATCAAGACTTCCAGATGACATCAAGACTCAAGAAGTTTTCTAAAGGAATCAAGACTCAATAAGTTGTCAAGAAACCGGAAGACTCAAGATGGCATCAAGACTCAAGAAGTTGTCAAGAAATCAAGACTCAAGATGACATCAAGACTCAAGATGTCATCAAGACATCAAGACTCGGACGACATCAAGACTCAAGACATCAAGACTCGTAAGACACTAAAGACTCAAAAGATATCAAGACATCAAGATATCAAGACCCAAAGAGCCATCAAGACCCAAAGAAGATATCAATACTCAAAGATAACCTTGAATGTTCCGAGGCAATCGAATAATATATATTTGAAGACTACAAAAACCGAGAAAAACGCGATATTCTTAAAAAATAGATATTGCCCTGCATATTCATATGCAGACAAAAGGAACCAAGTCTAAGTGTTGTTAAGGTTATCTCACTCGAGAGATTGACCAAAAGAGCCGTTATGTTTGTCTACATTTACTGAAGACAAGAACCAATCAGAGGAAGACAAAGATCATGCATTTTTTATCGACACTGAAAGCGACAAGACACTGAAGCATGTCAGTAGTACTATGTTCTAGACTGCAAAAAGTGGTGATTGGCTACATGAAGCACTGTACTTTACTGACACTGAAAGCGACAAGACACTGAAGCATGTCAGTAGTACTATGTTCTAGACTGCAAAAAGTGGTGATTGGCTACATGAATGCATATTTCCTAAAACATGCAAGGGAGTATTCAAAACCTAAAAATAGTCGTTCATCAAACACCATAAGAGAAAACTCATGAAGCTATCTCCTCCAACGGATAGTTTTTCAAGAGTGACCTTGGTGAAGTTGCCTATAAATACTAGTGACCCTCTACATTGAGAGGTTATGGGAGATTTGAAAGCAACTCAAGAGCTCATTCGTATTATTGCAAATTGAAGCACTCGAAAAAACTAGAATTTCCCAAGTGTTTCACATTGAAGAGAGCTCATTCACTAAGCCTAGATTGATAAGATATATCCAAAGCTTAGTAGAGATATCGTAGCCTTTGCATTGTACTTATTGTAAAGGATATCTCATCCTAGTTGGAAACCAACCAAAAACCCAAACCCTTTGTAAGATAGTTTGAGTGTGTTTGTTGGTGAGTTGGAGTTGTAAAGAGTTAGTAAGCTACAGTGAGTTAGCCAGAAAACTCTAGAGAAGAAGTTAGTAAGCTACTTATGGTAGTCTGAACACTTATGTGTGTTTGAATTAGTAAGCTGCAGTGAGTCAGCCAGAAAACTCAAAGTAGAAAAGTGAGTAAGCTGCAGTGAGTCAGCCAGAAAGCTTTAGGAAGTGGTTAAGGAATTTCTCTGAAGGTCAGAGAGAGTGGGCGTGGTGGGAGCTTGAGTCTCGAACCACTATAATTCTTTGTGTTGTTTTGCTTTTGACCGCTTGCATTATTATATGTTGCATGTTTTTTTCGAAAAGCATAATTCACTGATATTCAGTTGGAACCAATCCACTGAACTTGCATCAACTGATCACAACCTTAATCACTGTTTCATTAAAAGGAAGATTTTCAGCAAAGCTAAAAATGAGTATAAACTTAGGGCCAACCATTTCGCACACTTGAGTAGCTAGAACAAATAGTTACCAAACTGAACTAACTCTACTGAGGGTTCAGTAAGATAGTTATCTGATCCAAGCAGCTCAGGATCACTGATATAACTCGTGCTCGGTTGAAATTTAATCTGAAGATTCCGAAAGCGACTCGGGATCATTGTCTCGATGAGACTTTGACTCAGGGCAATCTGTGCTTCTCAGGGCCAAATCATCAGGACAACCTGACCCATCTGACCTCAGTGAAAGAAAAGTTTTTAAAATCACTGAACACGTGTATTCCCCCCCCATACACGTGTGACACTCGTTAGCACCGAGACCAACAAGTGGTATCAAAGCAGTGGTTCAACTTGACCACTTGCTTTGGTAGCCATAGTCTAATTACAAGGCTCAGTCATCATGCCTTCTAAGAAACTTCATATGTTCTCTGTTGAGAGCTATGATCTACGGAGATTAAGAATGCATGCTCATCTGTAGTCAAAACATGAAAGAATGTGGAGAACGGTTTCTGAAGGACCATTCAAATTTACGGTTGTGAATTCCAGAATCACTGATATTGAGAGGAATGATCCCAGAGATGAATTTCCAAAGTCTGATGATCAACTTGTTGGGAAATGAGTTGCACAGATCTATTCGGGGTGAATATTTAAATACAAATTTAATTCATTAATTATTACTAGCATGAATTAATCCTATATTAATTCAAATAATAATTGCAACAACATATCATGCATATAAAAAGCCACGTAAAACCTACGACGCGGAATCTACGGGTTTACGTGAACGCATTCTCCGGGATGGGGATGATTTTGACTTGATTCGGACGGACTAACCAAAAGGACTTCCCAAGTATTCCCTTAGCCCTTGCTCAACTATCCGGTGGAAGGACACTCGTTAACAATTAACAAAAGGAAAAAATAAACTTTGTTGCACCACTTTTGTGGATTTGCTAATATTTCCAGCACATGGAATTGTACTTGGGAATGAACTAATCATCCCCTATTTATAAGAGGGAGGTGGTCGAAATTTCTAGTGAAAAATCAATGTGGGAAAAGACTTTTCTTGATCACCAAGAAATCTTGAATATATCTCTTGTATTCTTTTTCCCATAATTATAATATTCCACAAAATCCCACCTTCTCTATTTGCTATGGTAATTTTCAAAAATAATGCCTTGCAAGAATCCAAGATTTGGATCTTCTTGAATTTATGAGATATTCTTGTATTTCAAGAAATACATATCTTCCATAATATCTTTTCAAGAAAATCAAGAAAATCTTTCTTGCCCATTATTCTCAAAAATTTCGAAAATTCCATATAGATAACCAAGTGGGAGATTTCTTGAATTTAATGAGATAATCTTGTATTCCAAGAATACATATCTTCATTCCATAACAAAATTCAAAGAAAATCTTTCTCCCTCTTTTATCCATAAATTTCAAAAATTAGAGGAAAAATTAAGCAACAATATTTATTTTATTTTAATCACCTTTTTCAGGTTATTGGACTATTTGTTGGGCTACTCGGGGGCCTTTAGGAGAATTAAGATTGGACCTTCTAATGGATCTTGAATATCTAATATTGAGCCACAATATAATTCAAGCCCATAAATATTAATTAATCCCACTACATAATTAATATCAGACTATCCATCTTAACCCATATTATAGTCAATATGGCTCCCAGGTCATTATTTTTCCGCGGTTTAAGATTATCTAGCCCATTAATTAATTCAAGCCACGAAAAATAGCTTTCCGTTAATTAATATCTTTTATCCTTGGTCGAGGAAACGGTTCAACATTATTATCCATACAGGAAACAAATTCCACTTGCAAGATTTGGTATGATAAAGCTTATGAACCTCCCAAGGGGCAAATCAAACAAGCGTACTTGTACACGATTCTTCGTATTAAATCTTAGCAATCACATGTGACTAATAATATTGCCCAAGATAAAAAGTATTGAATCTCTATTTGATTCGCTACCCATGATAAGTCAAAGCAATAGTTACCAATCCCACGTGATCCTATTTAAGGGACGAAGGTTAAGAAACAACTAACCACTGAGGTCTAATTCTTCAGTTCTTCCTAGTTCAGTTCTGAAGAATTTATCCTCCTGTAGGTAATATTCAGCGCATCAGTCATGCACTAGTGTAATCTCTTGGTCAAGACAAACCAATCTGAGCCTTACACCTCAACCTTTCGTGATGGGTTGTTCATTCCCATCTAGGTCGTGAATGGCGTACTTTTAGTTACAAGGGACTGTTAATTTAATATTTTGTGATCTGGTATCACTAAATTAACTACAATGTAACACGTACGAATTATTGAACAGTTATGCAGTAAATATATGTAACATTCAATCATATTTACAGCATCAGTGATAAACAATTTATTTCAGTAAATAAGTCTGAAAATTCAGTTTCGATTATACAAAGTAAAAAGCATACTTTTCAGTATAATCCCAACACAACTTACTCCTGATGAGAGAAAGTTAGTTAATCTTGACTACATTGCTAAAGATACTTTGTATAGCACTATTGATGATGGTGTTATGGGGATGATTTCTCACTGTGAAACTGCAAAAGAAATATGGGACACACTTGTTGTTATGTGTCAAGGCACATATCATATTAAGGAAAACAAAATTTATGTTGCTATTGGAAAGTTTGATAGCTTTGAAATGGAAGATAGTGAATCCATTGACAAACTTGAGGTCAGATTCACTAGCATCATGAATGATCTGAATGCTCTTGGGAAAAGATACCCACAGAGAGAAGTGACACTGAAAATTCTTAGAGGATTATCTAAGAAATGGGATATACATGTTGTGGTGATTGAAAACCCCAAAAATATTGATTCCATGCCATATCAACAAGTTTTCTATGAAATGAAAGCTTATGAGTTTGTGATTGACAAGAAAGCTAAGAAATCTGACAGCAAAGATGATTCTTCATCTAGCAAGAATGTGGCTTTCAAAGCCAAAGAGAAATCCTGTAAGACTAGAGAGTCTGAGAACTCACTTGCCAAAAATCAGGATGAGCAGGAGGATAAGCTAGTACTGATGGCAAGGAGGTTTGAAAGACTCAATAGCAGATATGGGAAATATAAGAAATATTACAGGAATCACAGGTACAAGAGAGACTCAAAAGCTGAGGACAGATACACTGAGAAAAGAAAGGACCAGAAAGCTGAAGGATCTTCATCCAAAAAGAAGGAATCCAAGACCAAGGAGGAAAGTGATCAGGATGATGATGCCAACAGATGTTACAACTGTCAGAAGAAAGGTCACTTTCAATATGACTGTCCTGAGCTAAGTGCTAAAGAAAGAAAGGAAAGACAAGCCAAGAGAGACAAGAAGTTCTCCAGCAAGAAAGCTATGATTGCTGAGGAAGAAGAACATTCTGAAGAAGGTTCCAGTTCCTCAGATGAGATGTTCTCAGATAGTGACAGTGATGACATCTGTCTTATGGCTGTAGAGGAGGTAAATTCTTCTATCTCTGTTGTTGCTCCTACACAAGCACATGAGTTCTCAAGTTCAACTGTAAACAGTAACTTTTACCTGATGGATTCATTTGAGAATCTTATGAAGGACTATTCTGTGTTACAAGAACTTCTCACTGAAACTCAAGAGCAGAACAAGGAACTGACTGCTGAGAATCTGAAGTGGAAAGACTCTAAAAATGCTGAGATCACTTCTCAATTGATGGGAACTACTGATGAACTAGATGTTCTTAAAGTACAACTCTCAAAAAAAAGAGAAGGTGATAGAGACCCTGAATGAAAAATTAGAGAAATCCACTAAAGAGATTCAGCTTATCAGAACTGAGTTCAATGACCTCTTTGAGAAGCATGAAACTCTAAAGAAGTGTGAGGATAGTGCGCAGAGAAAGTTAGCTCTATTGAATTTTGCATCTAAAGTGATAGATGAAATTCAGAGTTATCAAAGACCTGCAACTATAAAAGCTGGATTGGGATACATCCAGGGGGAACCTCACAAGGTCTTCTGAATGCTGCTTCTAGTAGCACCAAGACTGTCTTTGTTAAACAAGTGGCACCTAATCTTCTTACTGAAGAACTGCCCAGAGTTTTAGACAAGGGTAAAGGACCTATGATTTCAGAAAAACTGAAGGTTCAGGGAAGAAAGCCCAGACCTCAGGAAAAGGCTAGAAAACCTGACCACTCAGTAGAAAAACTTCAGGAGGGTACTTCAAAGCCTCAGCATAAGAATAACAACCTGAAGAAATCTGCACTGAACCATCAGAGGAATTTTCAGAAGAGAAACACTCAGCAGAGATATTCTCAACTGAAAAGACCAAGTCCTCAGATTACTTAAAGACCCCAATTTCAGTACAGGCAACCCAAACCCCACTTGCCTAAGGGTAAAGGTTTCCTGAACCCAAGTCAGCAGAGACAGAGACCAGCTGCACAAAAGCCAAGGCACTTGAACAAAAGGCCTGAACCCAAGAAGAACTCTAAGGCTCATGTTCATGTTAAGGATAGCACTCATGCACAGGATACTGCCAAGGCACCTAGGGTGGTGAATGTGTATATAGATGTTTATGGGAGACAAATCAGCCACTCTAAAGTAATTAGAGTTGGGTTCCAAAAGGTACAGCTAACCTGGTAGGACCCTATACCAAATGGGTACCTAAGAACTTATCTGTTTTTCAGGTAAAAGAAAAGGGCACTGAGCTGAATGAAGACAACATAGCACTGATGAGTGGAAATGAATTGACTCCTGCTCTATGGTATCTGGATAGTGGATGTTCAAGACATATGATAGGATATAAGCATCTAATCACTGACTATGTTGAGCAAAAAGACCCTCATATCACATTTGGAGACAATTCCAAAGGACAAACTGAAGGATATGGAACTCTTGAAGTTAACTCTGTTCATATCCATGGTGTTTCATATGTGTCTGGTCTAAAGCATAACTTGCTTTCTATCAGTCAATTCTGTGACAAAGGATTCAATGTTGAGTTCTCAAAGAACTTATGTTATGTGAAAGACAATACTTCACAGAAAATTTTACTGACTGGTACTAGAAAAGGAAATGTGTATCTTGCTGATTGGAGTTCAACTCCTAAAGATACATGTTTGGTTGCAAAAAGTTCCACTGATACCAGTTGGTTGTGGCACAAAAGAATGAATCACTTAAATTTCAAAACCCTGAACAACCTTGCAAGATTAGCACTTGTGAGGGGGTTACCAAATGAAGTGTTCAGTAAAGAACCTGTATGTGATGCTTGTCAGAAAGGAAAACAAATCAGAGCATCTTTCAAAAGCAAAATAGATGTTTTTCTTATCGAAGAATACTACAACTGTTACATATGGATCTCTTTGGTCCAGTAACACCTGTGAGCACTAATGGCAGAAAATATACACTTGTGGTAGTTGATGACTACTCTAGATTCACATGGGTCATATTCTTACTCAGTAAGAAAGAGACTCGCATAAAATCTGCTGAACCATCAAAAAGGCTCAAGATGAAAAAGAATCGAGTGTGGTCAAAATCGATCGATAAAGGAACCGAGTTTATCAATCATATTATATCCGATTATTGTGCAAAGAAATGGAATAGCTCATGAAACATCACCGCAAGGACCCCCACAATGTAATGGTGTTGCCGAAAAGAAGAAATAGGACTCGAAAGAAGTTCGCTAAGGACAATGATTCTTTGAAGCCGATACTCTCCTAAGAGATTTTGAAATTTCGGTTATCAACACTTTGATGCTACTCTCGTAACGCATCCATGCTAACCAAGAACCAAGGAAAAACTCCATATGAATTTGTGGAATGAAAGGAAGCCTCTTGTTTCTTTCTTTTCGTGTGTTTGGTTGCAAGTGTTTCATACACAATAATGGTAAAGATCAGTTGAAAACTTTTGATAGCAAAGCTGATGAAGGGATATTCTTAGGATATTCTGAAGTCAGTAAAGCCTTTAGAGTTTACAACTGTAGGACTCTTATTGTGGAAGAAACACCTCATGTTGTTTTTGATGAATCTACTTGTGTTCGTAAGAAGCAGGAACATGACTCGGAGAATCGACCAAGAGAATCACCAGACTTAGCCTCAAAAAAGAATGATAAAACATCCTCTGAACCTGAAAAGAAGAAGTCAATCACTTTCTATGAAAGGAGTGAATCAGACTCAGACAAAGAAGTTCAGGATGAAAAAACTCAGGATGGTGAGACTCAGGATGGAAATTCTCCACTGAAGGAAATCCAACACACTGAAGTTGACCAATCTGAACATACACCAGTTCAGACTCAGGTATGTAATGTCGATGAAGATGTGGTCACAGGTGAGGCAAACTCCGAATCTATCAACCAAAGGGGAACAAATGTCTCGACAATGTTCAATGGAATTTCCCCGAGGAAGATGATTCTCTTTCTCCTTTCTCGTTGTTCCCGAATTTAATGAACTACATGAACCTAACATTTCGATGTTGAGGATACTCTTCAAGAGGGAACATCCAGAGAAGATGGTTGGATAGTCATCCTAAAAAGTCGACCGTGGGTGATCTATCGGATGGTGTCAAAACAAGAAGGTTCCATGGAGAAAGTGCTTTTTTATTCACGCCTTCTATCTATAAAAAAAAAAGAACTCATCGAGATTGAAGAAGCTCTACAAGATTCATTTTGGATTATTGCTATGCAAGAAGATTTGGATCGGGTTCTCAAGGAATGAAGTTTGGGAGCTAGTGGATGACCTAAGAGGCACAATGTGATTGGAACTAAGTGGGTGTTCAAGAATAAGAGAGATGAAAACAACAACATTGTGAGAAACAAGGCAAGGCTAGTTGCACAAGGTTATTCCCAAGAGAAGGCTTGGATTATGATGAAACCTTTGCACCTGTTGCAAGACTAGAAGCCATCAGATTGTTTCTTGCATATGCTGTCCACATGAAATTCACAGTCTATCAGATGGATGTGAAAAGTGCATTTCTGAATGGTGTGCTTAAGGAATTGTGGAACAACCTCCTGGTTTCAGACAGAATGACCAAGTTTACAGGCTCAGGAAGGCCTTGTATGGTCTGAAGCAAGCACCCAGAGTATGGTATGATGCCCTTTCTCAGTTTCTTACTGACCATGGTTTTATCAAAGGAACTGTTGATAGGACTCTGTTCAGGATAGAAGATGGGAAATATATCTTACTTGTTCAGATTTATGTAGATGACATCATATTTGGATCTCCAAATCATCAGTTGTGTGAAAAGTTTTCTACCTTGATGAAAGGAAAGTTTGAGAAGTCAATGATGGGGGAGATGAATTTCTTTCTTGGACTTCAGGTGAAACAAACTAAGGAAGGAATTTTCATCAATCAAGCAAAAATACACCGGAGATCGATTGCAAAGTATGGTGTATGATTGTAATGCGCTTAGAATTCCTATGAATACTAACTACAAGATGGATCCCGATCCGAAGAAGGCAAATCAAGAAATCACACCGATTATAGAGGGATCATTGGATCATTGCTTTATCTCACAGCAAGTAGGCCTAATATAACATTTGTTGTTGGGATATGTGCAAGATACCAAGCTAATCCTAAGGCTAGTCACATGGAGGCTGCCAAAAAGATTCTGAAATATCTTAAAGGCAATCGTGAATACTGGGATTATGGTATCCGGTGATGATAACCTTGAATTAACCGGGTTATTCGGGGATGTCGATTATGGAGGATGTAGAATTGACAGAAATCTACCACAGAACTTGTCAATTTCTTGGAAGTAAACCGATATCATGGTTTTCAAAGAAACAAACCTCAAGAGTAACCAAGATTACTCAAGTGAATACATAGCGGCAGAAGTCACAGTATGATTCTTTCGCTCGTGCAACAATTGAGGGATTATAAGATTATAGCCAATGAAGTACCTATATTTTGTGATAATAATAGTGCAATTCTTTGTTACACAAAATCCCAGATTGCACACCGCCAGATGTAAGCATGTTGATATCGGACATCACTTCATCGAGATCATGTTGAGAAGAAAGACATCGGGATGGAAAAATTCATACCGATAAACAGAGAGTCGATATCTTGACTAAACCTTTGGCTGAATCAAGATTTTAGGAACTATCAGTTGAATTAGGTATGTTGGATCCAGGTGTATAAAGCAAATCTGAAAAATTGAAGGTTTTCAGATGCATGAAGTTTTCTCAAGTTTTTACTGAGAAACTCAGGATAAAATTGAAAGTACTGAACTCTGAGTCTTGGGAAACTCAGATATCCTGAAGATCAAGATCGAAGATTATACTAATCTTATCAGACTCGAGATATATCGACCTTGCTCAAGATTTCAAGATTATATCGACCTCGCTCAAGATTTCGAAGATTATATCGACCCTTTACAAGACTTCAAGATATTATAATCGACATTTTATCAAGGTCAAAACTCAGTAAGACTGATGGAGGAAATTAGTCTGAAGAAGTATTGACTCATGCAACTCATTTATTGTCTAACTGAATCTCAGTAATCATTGGCAATAAATAGCAAAACACCTGAAGGAATGTTTGGGCGGGACCTTTGAAATACATGAAGAAAGTCAATGGTCCGCAGGAGCGAGAATTAATCACCTTGTTCATTAATCACCAATAAGGTTAAATTGGCGGCGTAATATTTGTGAAATCGTCCTTTCATATACCCAATTTAGTCGGTTTTTAATCTCGACCGTCGATTTCTTCATCTATGCGATTTTCCATGAATCAAATCCTATATATCTATTGAAGAATTCCCTTCAAAGCCCGATTTCAAAAGCCTTCATCTTCTCAAAACACTCTGCTTCAAAAACTCTCGAATTGCCCAGAAATTATCATCCTTCTCAAAACCCTTCACAAAAATTATCCAAAAAATGACATTCTCTGTATACGATAAGCTTGCGATTTCTAACAAACCGTGGTATGAATACGTCGTTTCCCTCGAAAGCTCATCGAATGCAACTCACGAAGAAGAAGCATTGCACATGATTCGATTGGCGAAGCTCACTTGCCTGGTTGTGAATCAACCAGAGGCAGAATACGCAAAAGAGGTAATAGAATTTATCTCGAATTTGAATAGATGATGAGGATTGTATAGAATCGCAGATTACAGTTTCTCATTTAGAGCATAATTCAAAGTATGTGGATTTTGTTAGGGAATTTTATATCATTCCTAATAATCTTAACGTCATATACGAATTGAGCGATAGAGGTGAAGACCCTACAATGTATATGATGGGTAGGGAGCAAGAGTATCTGGATAGGATTGCAGAGCATCCAGTTAAGTTTGAAGCAACTCTGAATAAAAGGCATTTGAAGCCTAAGTATCGAGTTTTGTTGGACATTGTGAGTAAATGCATAATGAGTAGGTCCGGCAGCTTTGAACAGATTAGCACGCCGAAGTTGAGATTAATGGCGGCGATTGAAGATTCACCCACCACTGCATTCAACTGGTTACATTACTTAATCAAAGTGGTGAGTGATCAAGCAAAGCAAGTCCAGAAGGTGAATGGATCGGTTGTTATCAAAGGGAAGATCCTACATGCAATCAAGATTGCATTCATCTTAGAAATGTGCAGAGAAGAAGAGGATATCTTCACCAACTCCTCACCCTTTCCAAAGTCTAAAATTCTGTTCAAGTCACCTACAACTAAGAAGACTTTGAAAGGAAGGAAGGAGAAAAGCTTAAAGTCTCAGGAGGAGACCGCTGAAGAAGCCCAACAAGCCAGGGGGAAGGCCCTGATGGAAGTGAAAAGAGAGAAGGGAGAGACTCTAAAGAAGAAAACATTAGCCCCTCAGAAGCGCAGAAAACTTCAAATTATTACTGAGGAGGAGGTCAGTTACACTGAGGAAGTCCAACCTGAAGGCCAGCAAGGACTGAAATCTCCACTGCAAGTTCTGGCTCAGGTTGTGACTATTGCACAAAACAAACTGAGGAACAGGTTTTCTCTGAGGTACTCGGAACATCTCTGAGCTCAGACAAAATATCTCAAGAAATATTCAAGGGACCTCAGGTTCCTACTGAGGAGATACCTGTTCAGACCTCAGAACAATCTGAACCTCAGGAGCTACTGAATTTGGATGCGCTCCTGAGTGAACCTTTTCTAGATCCCTCAGCACCTGAATCTGATCCTACTGAACCTGAGAGCCCAAAGCTGAAGAAAGGAGAGGCGGAAGAGACTGAGTGGCGTAGCAAGGGGGAATGGTTCATTCTGGACAGGTACCCTGAGCTGAGCTCATATCCTGACCTTCAGGATCTCTTCTTCAGACTCAGAACCACAGTCTATATCCTGAATCAAACTCTTCCAGAGATGCTGAACATAGCCTCCTTCAGAGGAGAGGACTGGTGGAATGCTGAGACTGTTGTACTGACAGAGTTCTCTGGATTCAGGAAGACTAAGCTCAGGATGAAAAATGCTGATTTTGATGAGCTAGTCAAGAAGAAGGTGGCTGAGAGGAGGATAGTTGATGTTGATGCCTCCAGCTCTAAGGATCAAGATAAAGAGGGGGATCAACAAGAGGATCCTGAACATCAATCTCAGGTGGAGAAAGAAACTGATGTTGGTCAGACTGATATCTCACATCCTCAGACTGAAGTTAGCACTCTTCAAGTAACTTTTGGCACTATTAAACATTATGCCAAAGCTACTGAAGTTCCTATCTTTAAATCTGTTATGTCTGATATGCAGACTGAGGCTCAGGTGGAGTACCCAGCTCAAGTGGAAAAAGTTGCACAAACTCCTGAGATTGATCTAAGTCCTATCTTGGACAAATTGGAGAAGGTGGTGCCAATGATGGAGAAAATGACCCAAATTGAAGAAACCTTGGCCAACCAATCTCAGAAGCCGGAAACACTGAGTTCATCTTCAGACATGATGCAGCTTCAAACATCTCTTGCTGACAAAATGACTACCCTAGAGGGAAAGATTGATGTAGTCAAAGTTGAGCTTGATGCAGAGATGAAGCAGATGTATCAGGAAAGAACAGCATATCTTGAAGCCAACCTGGTTGAGAAGAATGATCAAATGATCAAGACAGTTGTTGAGGAAATGGGCTCTATGTTCATGACCAAGATGACAGAGATGGTGCAAAATGTCTTCTCACACCAGTTTGCACCTCTTTCTGAAGTGTTCTCAGTAGCTAAAAATCACATGAAGAGGCTGGAAGATGAGCACGATCAGTTGGCAGGGGAAGTGCGATGTATAAGCAAAGAGCAATATCATATGGATACCGCACTTTCTCAACTTCTTCCAAGGTATGGTGCCAAAAAGGGGGAAAGGCCTGGTGGCAAACTTAGTGAATTGTTGGGCCAGACCTTGAAGAGAAAGGCTGAGAAAGAAGCTGAAGAGAAAATAATTGCTGATGCCCTAAAAGAAGTGGAAGCCACTGAGAAGCTCAAATTCAAGGAAGCTGAAGAACCTATCTACACTCAAGTATCTGAGCAGACTATTCAGGAAGCAATTTCTGAGAAACTGAGTGGTAGAAGGATGGTGGAAACAAGCCAAGCCGGTGAAGAACAAGTCAAACCTATTAAGAGAAAGGTTGTGGCATTCGTGGAGCAGGAGAAAAAGAAAAGAGCTAAAGCTTCCAAATCTACTCAGAGGAAATTGATTATTGATTTTGAAGAATCTGAGGAAGAAGCTGAAAAAGAAGTCTTCAACACAAAGAAAGCTCTGAAAACACTTCAAGTTGAAAAGAAAAAGAAAATTGCTGCTTCTGTATCAGGTGTTCCTGTGATCAGGAAAAAGAAAGAAGAAGAGCAGAAAAGAAGAAGTGGTTTCAAGAAGTTCTTGAGCAAGAGGAGGGGTACAGAGAAAGCTCAGAAATGGCCGCACATTGACAAATGGATGCCTATTCAGTTGAATGATGCGTGGGAGGAAATCAAGAGAACCTTCTGGTTCTACTATGAGATTCTGAGGGAATGGAGTGGGACCAGCTCGGATATGAATGAAGCCTTCATTGAATACTTGTTGACATTCTATCCTAAGTACCTGCAAAGTTGGATCAACTAGGCAGATGAGGGAAATACGCAGATAGTTGCCCCTGGTCCATATACTTACCCAGCTCCTGTTGGGAAATAGGTTGCACAGATCTATTCTGGGTGAATATTTAAATACAAATTTAATTCTTTAATTATTACTAGCATGAATTAATCTTATATTAATTCAAATAATAATTGCAACAACATCATGCATATAATAAGCCACGTAAAACCTACGCATGCGGAATCTACGGGTTTACGTGAATGTACCTCTCGGGATGGCAGTGAATTCGGTTGGACGGACTAACCAAAAGGACTTCTCAAGTATTTCCTTAGCCCTTGCTCAACTATCCGGTGGAAGGACACTTGTCGAACAATTAACAAAAAGGAAAAAAATAAACTTTGTTGCACCACTTATGTGGATTTGCTAATTTTTCCATAACATGGAATTGTACTTGGGAATGAAAGAATCATCCCCTATTTATAGGTGAGGAGTGGACGATTTTTTCAGTGGAAAAACAATGTGGGAAAAGACTTTTCTTGATCACGAAGAAATCTTGAATATATCTCCTATATTCTTTTTCCCATAATTAAAATATTCCACAAAAATCTCACCTCCTCAAATTATGGAATTTTCGAAAATAATGATGTGCAAGATTCCAAGATTTGGATCTTCTTGAACTTATGAGATATTCTTGTATTTCAAGAAATACATATCTTCCATAATATCTTTTCAAGAAAATCAAGAAAATCTTTCTTGCCCATTATATTTCCAAATTTTCGAAAATCTCTTATGAATAACCAAGTGGGAGATTTCTTGAATTTAATGAGATAATCTTGTATTCCAAGAATACATATCTTCATTCCATAACAAAATTCAAAGAAAATCTTTCTCCCAACTTATCCATAATTTCGAAATTTTATAGGAAAAATAGGCAACAATATTTATTTTATTTTAATCACCTTTTTCAGTTATTGGACTATTTATTGGGCTACCCAGGGGGCCTTTAGGAGAATTAAGATTGGACCTTCTAATGGACCTTGAATATCTAATATTGAGCCACAATATAATTCAAGCCCACAAATATTAATTAATCTCACTACATAATTAATATTGCACTATCCATCTTAACCCATATTACAGTCAATATGGCTCCCGGTCATTTTTTCCCGTGTTTAAGATTATCTAGCCCATTAATTAATTCAAGCCACTGAAATAGCTTTCCATTAATTAATATCTTTTATTCTTGGTCAAGGAACGGTTCAACATTCTTATCCATACCGGAAACTAATTCCACTTGCAAGATTTGGTATGATAAAGCTTATGAACCTCCCAAGGGGGCAAATCAAACAAGTTGCATTTGCACATGATTCTTCGTATTAAATCTTAGCAATCACATGTGACTAATAATATTGCCCAAGATAAAAAGTATTGAATCTCATTGATTCGCTACCCATGATAAGTCAAAGAAATAGTTACCAATCCCACGTGATCCTATTTAAGGGATGAAGGTTAAGAAATAACGAACCACTGACGTCTAATTCTTCCTTGTTCAGTTCTGATGAATTTATCCTCCTGTAGGTCCTATTCAGTGCATCAGTCATGCACTAGTGTAATCTCTTGGTCAAGACAAGACAATCTGAGCCTTACACTTCAACCTTTCACGATGGTTTGTTCATTTCCATCTAGGTCGTGAATAGTGTACTTTTAGTTACAAGGGACTGTTAATTTAATCTTCTGTGATCTGGTATCACTAAATTAACTACAATGTAACACGTACGACTTATTGAACAATTATGCAGTAAATATATGTAACATTCGATAATATTTAAAGCATCAGTGATAAACAATTTATTTCAGTAAATAAGTCTGAAAATTCAGTTTCGATTATACAAAGTAAAAGCATACTTTCCAGTATAATCCCAACAATCTCCCACTTATACTCAAAGTCTGCTTTTAAGTATACTACAACATGTCTCGCGTAGTCCGTGACATCTAATGTCACCTACACGAACCTAATAATTTCTCCCACTTATACTCAAAGCAGATTGGCAACGGTCTTGACACCCATTCCACCCACATGTCTCTCGAATGTATTCAGAGGCAGACCCTTTGTGAATGAATCTTCTAGGTTGTCCTTAGACGCTATCTTTGCCACATCTATATCTCCTCTCTTAACGATTTCTCGTATAAGACGTCTTTCCTTTAGTGTGCTTGTTTGACTCGTGGACTCTTGGTTCCCTTGAATTTGCAACTGCCCCTAGCAAATATTGCTAGACAAATTCGGAACTCCATCCAAGTCCACTAAGAAGATCTAGAGCCAAATCGGTTCTTTCACCGCTTCACAAGCAGCTACTTACCCGACTTCCATGGTTGAGTCAGTGATGCATTCTGCATCACACTCATCCATTTGATGGCTACACTTCCCAAATGGAAACACACTAACTGAGGCAGATAGTTTCTGGAATCTAAGTCTGATTGAAATCCGAGTTCGTGCAGCCGATGGGGATTGGAGTATCTGACTGATAAATCAACATTCTATCCCGAGTTCTTTCTAGATACTTCAGAATGTTTTTAACTGTCGTCCAATGCTCTTTCCCTGGGTTACTTTGATATCTTGCTACCATGCCTACGGCAAAATAGATATCCGGTCTCGTACACAGCACTGCATACATAAGGTTTCCGACAGCCGAAGCACAAGGAATGTCTTTCATGTCATCTATCTCCTTTTGCGTCTTAGGGGACATTTTCTTGGATAGATGGATTCTATGCCTGAAAGGTACGAATCCTTTCTTGGAATCTTGCATGCTGAAGCGTTTCAAGACAGTGTCTATGTATGAAACTTGTGATGACCCGATCATCATTTTCCTCCGATCTCGAGTTATCTTGATCCCAAGGATGTGTCCGGCTTTCCCTAAGTCTTTCATATCAAACTGTTTTGAAAGTCATGCCCTTACGTCTGATAACACCTTCACATCGTTCCCAATGATCAGGATGTCATCTACGTATAGTACTAAGAATACCAATGCAGTTCCGACACGCTTTTTGTACACACAAGTTTCAAACTCGTTTTGATCAAACCCATAAGACTTTATAACATGATCAAAACATTGGTTCCAAGCTCTGGATGTCTGTTTGAGTCCGTAAATGGACCTCTTGAGCTTACAAACTAGGTGTTCTTGGCCTGTTTCAATGAAACCTTGGGTTTGTTGCATA
Organism: Stenogyne calaminthoides; assembly: GCA_037126765.1. Taxonomy (NCBI): domain Eukaryota; kingdom Viridiplantae; phylum Streptophyta; class Magnoliopsida; order Lamiales; family Lamiaceae; genus Stenogyne; species Stenogyne calaminthoides. The sequence goes on along the minus strand of JBBCBC010000035.1, from coordinate 6,422,461 downwards.
TAGATCTCTTCATCAAGACTTCCGTTAAGGAAAGCTGTCTTAACATCCATTTGCCAGATTTCAAAGTCAAAATGCGCAGCAATCGATAAGAGAATACGGATGGACTTAAGCATGGCTACAGGCGAAAAAGTTTCCTCATAATCGATCCCTTCTTTCTGAGTATAACCTTTCGCCACTAGTCTTGCTTTAAAGGTTTCAACCTTCCCGTCCGGTCCTCTTTTCCTCTTATATACCCACTTGCATCCAATGGGTTTGATCCCATTAAGTGGTTCGACTAGCTCCCACACTCTATTATGAAACATAGAACCCATTTTGGCTTTCATTGCTGTTTGCCAAGAAACTGCATCCTTATCTTGGAATGCCTCGTCATATGTCCATGGGTCTGATTTGTCTTGTTCGGGAATCAAGTCCGAGGACTCTCCTATTCCCATGAATCTCTCAGGCTGTCTAACAACCCTCCCACTACGACGAGGCTCCGGTTGTGAAAATGAATTGTTTGGTATATCATCTAGTACAGTTGGCCTCTAAGCTCATTTAAGGTAATCTCACTTCTGGGTTTTCTTTGGTTCATATAGTCTTCTTCCAAAAATCTAAAGTGGGTGATGAAGACCACCTTTTGATCTTCGGGACTATAGAACATACACCCTTTTATTCCCTCGGGGTATCCTATAAACAACCTTAATTTTGATCAAGGATCCAATTTACCAGCTTCCTTGTCCAACACGTAGGCCGGACACCCCCAAATTCTCATGTGTATCATACTAGGCTTGCGCCAGATCCACAATTCTTTGGGAGTTTTTGGGAACCGATTTGGATAGCACCAAGTTCAGAATAAGTCGTTGTTTCCAAAGCATGACCCCAGAACGACTTGGGAAGATCCGCATAACTCATCATTGATCTAATCATTTCCAAAAGAGTTATGTTTCTTCGCTCTGCAACCCCGTTTTGTTGAGGGGTTCCGGGTGCAGTGAGCTGGGATACAATCCCTTCATTAGATAAGTAGTTCAAAAACTCATCACTGAGGTATTCGCCTCCACGATCAGATCATAGAGACTTGATACGTTTTTCCCTATGATTCTCTGTTTGAGCCTTAAATTCTTTGAATTTCTGAAAGGTCTCAGATTTATGCTTCATAAGGAAAATGTAAACGTACCTTGAGTAATCATCAATAAAAATTCTCATAACCTCCTCTTGCTTTGGTTGACATTGGACCACATACATCTGTGTGAACGATCTCTAACACTTCTTTGGCCCCTATCCCTTGGCTCCAAATGCCCTCTTGGTCATTTTACCCTCCAAACATGATTCGCAGGTTGGAATTCGTTCAACTTGGAGAAACTCCAGTGAACCGTCTTTCACCAACCTTTGGATCCTCTTTGGATTTATATGACCTAATCTTATATGTCAAAGAAGTGTCTCGTTCACGTTTTCTTTTGTCGGAAATAGTTGATGTGTTATAGGATGCATTTCGTGAGTGGTGTGCACAGTTCATTGTATAGAGATTTTCCATCAATGTCCCGTAACAGATACACTCATCATTTCAAAAATGATGTAATTCTTATTAGAAGAAACTTAGTGTCCTTTAATCGAATTTTTAAACCGGAAGTGAATTCTTTTTAAAACTGGGAACATAAAGATAATCTCAAAAAAAAAAACTTTATCTTCAAAAGATAGGTGCACTTCTCCCATCGCTTTAACTACTACTCATGTAGTATTGCAATGTCCGCTACTTCATGTAGTATTGAAATAATCATTACTATCATAAGATTGCAATATATTCGCCACTTACGTAGCATTGCAATGACTTCTACTTTAGAACGCCACCCAAAGGTGATGAGGATCTCACTCCCACTAAGTTGTCGGATCATTTTGAACCCGTGAAGCCAACATGATTAGTGGATCTCAGATCAACCACCCACGAATGAGAAGTATATCGCCGCTAAACAAGTTTCAACAACTAGGCGTGAGAATTACCTTTCTTTCCATCCTTTTGGGGTTGGAACCGCAAAACCTCCATTGTCCTCTCTCACCGCAGCTTAAGCACTTCCTCTTTGGATTTTCCTTGACACAACAAGCATTCCTCATCTTACAATTGCCCTTGGCAACAGTTGAGTTTTATTGCTTATGGCCTTTGGTCCTCTTCTTTATCTTGCCTACCCTTGGCCTAGAAGATGAAGACGGACCACTTGCTGTCAAAGCTTGAGTTTGGTGCCTTATCATCATTTCTGCCGAGACCAAAAGCTTGCAACAAATAAGCTAGCGAGGCCAAAATGCTCAAAAACTTTTTGGGCAGAGAGTGAAGTACCAAATTCATCTGAGTCTCCAGATCATAATAAGAATCTCAAGTTTGTTCAGATGGACCATCTATTTTGAGGACGTAATCCCTTACGGGTTTGCCCTCCACCATTTTCAGCGACAACATCTCTCGCAAGGTGATTTTACGAGTCCCGCATGTTTTAACCCGTCAGTTGGCTCATCTGATTTTGGTGTGTCAAGAATCCACTTGTGCTTTTGTGCAGTTAGGACAATTATAATTTTTCGTTTCCAATATAGTTTCCATACATATTGTATTGACTTTTAAGTATAATAATAGTGGATTAAAAGGTAATGACATCTTTGGGAAATAAACAACTATATGCAATAAAGACAAGTATATCGAAGATTCGATCACATGCATCATATTTAAAATCTCAAAAAAAAAATTATGAACACGATCGCCCAACATCTCAAAAGTTTTAAATAAGCCACGTTGGGTGGGTCATTATTTAAACACATTCAAGCAAAGTTACAAACAAGAACAATTATAAACCTTTAATATCCAGATTAATAGTTGGTTCCCACTTGACCAATGTAAAATTGGCGGGGACTTGGGGAAGTATATGCATATCAATTTTATACCTAAGTAATAACCATGATTAAATACTGAGATTATTATTTCGCTTTGAACGAGCCTCGTTGGGGGTCATCGCCGCCACTAGTAATAAACCACAATCATCCGTTTGGAATTCATTCATGTGAAAGCTATCTTTTGACCGTCCCCGTGGGGGAATTTCTCCAAAAGAATTCACAAATAAATAAATCATGGAGGTCAAAAATTAATTCAATTTTATTATCCTAATAAAATTGTCAATTAATTATTTAAACATACTTAGTAATTTTGAAGGTGAGATTTTTCCATTTGGCAACTCTTCATACCGAACACATTTAAACAAATTAAATAAAGCACAAGATAGCACAAATAAATCAATGAAAAAGCAGAAAAATAAACATATTGGGCACAAATTATCAATTGACATGGTTTGATTTTCTTGGCTTGATCTTGAAGAAAACGTCTCGAATTTCTCACTTAATCGTCTCGAAAAAATACTTAGATCTCGAAATGACACACCAAGTAGCTCGCGGTAGGATGCACTCCCGATCCGGCGGCAACAACAGCAACCGTCCGTCCGCGCCGCCTTAGCATTGCCCAGCGCCGATGTCGCCGCCCGAGCTCAATATCGCCCGCCCGCGCCAGCTGTCGCCCGCCAGCGCCCGTGTCCTTCGTGTCAGCAGCGTCTGCCCGCGTCGCTAATCGGCATCGCAAGACGCCCACGCATCGCTTTCCCGTCATCGCCTTTCGGCGATGTCGACGCCGCGGTCTTCTGCGTCGCCTATGCGCCGCTTCCGATGGCTGTTCGTTTTTCGCTCGCCACCTCGGCCTCGCCTGCGCCCGTCGCGCCATCGCAAGGCGCCGCGCCACGCCCACGCCTCGATTTTGTCCTTTAATTCTTCGTCTTCTCTTCCGATCCGGTTACAATTTATTTACAAAAAAATAAATAAACCTAGATCTAGACTCATCTATTACATTGATCAAATCAAACAAAACCTAGTCTACTCGTGGATTTTTCACGAGGCAAAAAGCGAATCCCAATCTAATCAATTAAAACCACAATTTATATGCATGCATAAATAAACACATTAAAATCCATGACAATGGGATACCTACAAAACAGATCTAACAGTTCTTATCCAATTTCAAATTTAATGAAAAATAATTAAATTACAATTTAAAAAATTGAGAGCTAAAACCGTGGCTCGATATCAGCTTGTTGGGAAATAGGTTGCACAGATCTATTCGGGGTGAATATTTAAATACAAATTTAATTCTTTAATTATTACTAGCATGAATTAATCCTATATTAATTCAAATAATAATTGCAACAACATATCATGCATATAATAAGCCACGTAAAACCCCACGGAATCGGAATCTACGGTTTTCGTGGAACGCATTCTCTCGGGATGGCGGTGAATTCGGTTGGACGGACTAACCAAAAGGACTTCCCAAGTATTCCCTTAGCCCTTGCTCAACTATCCGGTGGAAGGACACTTGTTTAACAATTAACAAAAGGAAAAAAAATAAACTTTGTTGCACCACATGTGGATTTGCTAATTTTTCCAAAGACATGGAATTGTACTTGGGAATGAAAGAATCATCCCTATTTATAGGTGAGGAGTGGTCGATTTTTTCAAATTGGAAAAACAATGTGGGGAAAAGACTTTTCTTGATCACCGTGAAATCTTGAATATATCTCCTATATTCTTTTTCCCATAATTAAAATATTCCACAAAAATCCCACCTCCTCAAATTATGGAATTTTCGAAAATAATGATGTGCAAGATTCCAAGATTTGGATCTTCTTGAACTTATGAGATATTCTTGTATTTCAAGAAATACATATCTTCCATAATATCTTTTCAAGAAAATCAAGAAAATCTTTCTTGCCCATTATATTTCCAAATTTTCGAAAATCTCTTATGAATAACCAAGTGGGAGATTTCTTGAATTTAATGAGATAATCTTGTATTCCAAGAATACATATCTTCATTCCATAAAAAAATTCAAAGGAAATCTTTCTCCCAACTTATCCATAATTTTCGAAATTTTATAGGAAAAATAGGCAACAATATTTATTTTATTTTAATCACCTTTTTCAGTTATTGGACTATTTGTTGGGCTACCCAGGGGGCCTTTAGGAGAATTAAGATTGGACCTTCTAATGGACCTTGAATATCTAATATTGAGCCACAATATAATTCAAGCCCATAAATATTAATTAATCCCACTACATAATTGATATTGCACTATCCATCTTAACCCATATTACAGTCAATATGGCTCCCGGTCATTTTTTCTCATGTTTAAGATTATCTAGCCCATTAATTAATTCAAGCCACTGAAATAGCTTTCCATTAATTAATATATTTTATCCTTGGTCAAGGAACGGTTCAACATTGTTATCCATACCGGAAACTAATTCCACTTGCAAGATTTGGTATGATAAAGCTTATGAACCTCCCAAGGGGGCAAATCAAACAAGTGTACTTGCACACGATTCTTCGTATTAAATCTTAGCAATCACATGTGACCAATAATATTGCCCAAGATAAAAAGTATTGAATCTCATTGATTCGCTACCCATGATAAGTCAAAGCAATAGTTACCAATCCCACGTGATCCTATTTAAGGGACGAAGGTTAAGAAATAACAAACCACTGAGGTCTAATTCTTCCTTGTTCAGTTCTGAAGAATTTATCCTCTTGTAGGTCATATTCAGTGCATCAGTCATGCACTAGTGTAATCTCTTGGTCAAGACAAGCCAATCTGAGCCTTACACTTCAACCTTTCACGATGGTTTGTTCATTTCCATCTAGGTCGTGAATAGCGTACTTTTAGTTACAAGGGACTGTTAATTTAATCTTCTGTGATCTGGTATCACTAAATTAACTACAATGTAACACGTACGACTTATTGAACAATTATGCAGTAAATATATGTAACATTCGATAATATTTAAAGCATCAATGATAAACAATTTATTTCAGTAAATAAGTCTGAAAATTCAGTTTCGATTATACAAAGTAAAAGCATACTTTCCAGTATAATCTCAACTGCTCCAAGACTTGAGAATGGCTATGTGAATGAGACAGCCATTTCTCAGGAGATTGCTCAGTATGCCATCCAACTTGGCCTAACAGGAAACAACCCAGATATCATCAAAGCAAGGGATGAACTGAAGAAAAGATACTATGGGATGTTCAACCTGGAGGTGCCTGAGGATGAGGTTGATGTAGACTGAAGATGATGAAGACTGAAGACTCTTTGTACTTCTTTTTTTTGTTCTTGATTTTCATTGTAATCTGTAACTCTAATCTTACAATCAATGAAAATTTATCCTTATGCTCAAAGATAATATCTCATTATCTTTTTACATGTCTTTTATGTTTGATATGCCTTATGTTTTGAATTTGTTGAAAAATTGCCATTTTGGATTGTAATAGAAAAACTGAAACCTGAGTATAGGTTAGGTGTTTTTGTAACAAGATGGTTTTGGCATCATCAAAAAGGGGGAAATTGTTGGGAGATGAATTTAATAAAGAGATTTTGATTAGATCCCAAAACCCCTGAGTATGACATGTTCAGGATAATCTTGATAGTTTGAGTCAGGATTCAGTATAGAGTGTTCAGGATGTTATCTGCACCATGTATAGTCAGCAGATATAGATCAGGTTAATGGCGGAAGGAATCAAGACTCGAAGAAGTTTCTAAAGATTCCGAAGACTCAAGAAAGTTTCAAGAAATCGAAGACTCGATAAGTTTTCAAGATTCTCAAGACTCAATAAGTTTATGAAGAAACTGGAGATTGAAGAAGTTGTCAAAAAAATCAAGACTCAAGATGACATCGAAGACTCAAAAGAAAGTTTCAAGAAATCAAGACTCAAGAAGTTTCAAGATTCGAAGACTCAATAAGTTTCAAGAAACTAAAGATTTAAGAAGTTGTCAAGAAATCAAGACTCAAGATGACATCAAGACTCAAGAGTTCCTAAGAAATCAAGACTCAAGAAGTTTCAAGAAATCAAGACTCAAGAAGTTGTCAAGAAATCAAGACTCAAGATGACATCAAGACTCAAGATGTCATCAAGACTCAAAGATGTCATCAAGACTCAAAGATGTCATCAAGACATCAAGACACTAAAGACTCAAGACATCAAGACTCAAGACATTGAAGACTCAGAAGACACTAAAGACTCAGAAGATACTGAAGACACTAAAGATACTGAAGACCCAGTAGCTACTAAAGACTCCAAAGAAGATATCGAATACTCAAAGATAAATTGAATGTTCCGAGGCACTGAATAATATATATCTGAAGACTACAAAATTGAGAAAAACGCGGATATTCAGAAAAAATAGATATTGCCCCACACATTCATATGCAGACAAAAGGAACCAAGTCTAAGTGTTGTTTAAGGTTATCTCACTCAGAGAGATTGACCAAAAAGAGCCGTTATGTTTGTCTACATTTACTGAAGACAAGAACCAATCAGAGGAAGACAAAGACTATACTTTTTACGACCTAATCGAAAAGCGACAAGACACTGAAGCATGTCAGTAGTATTATGTTCCAGACTGCAAAAAGTGGTGATTGGCTACATGAATGCATATTTCCTAAAACATGCAAGGGAGTATTCAAAACCTAAAAATAGTCGTTCATCAAACACCATAAGAGGAAACTCATGAAGCTATTTCCTCCAACGGATAGTTTTTCAAGAGTGACCTTGGTGAAGTTGCCTATAAATACTAGTGACCCTCTACATTGAGTGGTTACGGGAAATTTGAAAGCAACTCAAGAGCTCATTCGTATTATTGCAAATTGAAGCACTCGAAAAACCTAGAATTTTCGAAGTGTTTCACGTTGAAGAGAGCTCATTCACTAAGCCTAGATTGATAAGATATATCCAAAGCTTAGTAGAGATATCCTAGCCTTTGCATTGTACTTATTGTAAAGGATATCTCATCCTAGTTGGAAACCAACCCAAAACCCAAACCCTTTGTAAGGTAGTTTGAGTGTGTTTGTTGGTGAGTTGGAGTTGTAAAGAGTTAGTAAGCTACAGTGAGTTAGCCAGAAAACTCTAGAGAAGAAGTTAGTGAGCTACTTATGGTAGTCTGAACACTTGTTTGTGTTTGAGTTAGTAAGCTGCAGTGAGTCAGCCAGAAAACTCAAAGTAGAAAAGTGAGTAAGCTGCAGTGAGTCAGCCAGAAAGCTTTAAGAAGTGGTTAAGGAATTTCTCTGAAGGTCAGAGAGAGTGGACGTAGGAGCTTGAGTCTCTGAACCACTATAATTGCTGTGTTGTTTTACTTTTTGTACTGCATTATTATTTGTTGCATGTTTTTCACTGAAATCATAATTCACTGATATTCAGTTGGAATCAATCCACTGAACTGGCATCAACTGATCACAGCCTTAATCACTGTTTCATTAAAAGGAAGATTTTCAGCAAAGCTAAAAACGAGTATAAACTTAGGGCCAACCATTCCGCACACTTGAGTAGCTAGAACAGATAGTTACCAAACTGAACTAACTTTACTGAGGGTTCAGTAAGATAGTTATCTGATCCAAGCAGCTCAGGATCTCTGATATAACTCAAGCTCAGTTGGGCTAATCTGAAGCTTCTGAAAGCAGCTCAGGATCATTGTCTCAGTAGACTTTGACTCAGGGGAATCTGAGCTTCTCAGGGCCAAATTATCAGGACAACCTGACCCATCTGACCTCAGTGGAAGAAAAGTTTTTAAAATCACTGAACACGTGTATTCCCCCCCCCATACACGTGTGAGACTCGTTAGCACTGGGACCAACACAGCATATCAATACTAGTTTGCACTAGGATTACCTTCAATTGAAAACACCCGAAGAACATTGGGGGAATGGGAAGTTTTGGAAATATGCATAATGTTTTGCTTCCAAAACTAACTGTATAGGGGAATGGCATTCGCTTACTTGATTATCAAAGGATGAAATTTTTTAATGATATGTTGTGTGTTAAAACACGACTTACTTTCTATGAAAAGCAAATCACAAAAAATGATCCTACTTTCCTTTTATTATTCATGCATAGCGGTTTTGATTTTATTGATAGACTTTAGCTTCTTAACAGCTTCATATTTTCAAATCTTTAGCCGTTATGCATACTTCTTTAACCATTTTTTAAAGGATAATTTTATTATTCAAGTTCTTATTTTTATGAACTATCGCCTTTTATAAATTCAATAAGAAAATAAGGGAAGTGTTTTTTCTGTCCTGTGTGTGGCCATTATTATGCTATCAGTCCGGGTAAATTGCCCAAATTTGTATTGGACTTATACATTTTCATAATTAGACTTTTATCCTGATACAAGTTATACTAGGCAGAAAACAAGTTCCTTGATGATGTGGGTCATCTTATAAGCAATTGAAAAGTATGACCAAATTCTTTTAAATAATAATGTCAAATCTGATGGGACAAAGAAAATTCTCAACACTAACTTTATTAAGGGAACAGAGGAAATAGTCTCAAAGGAAAGTGGACACAACGTGTTAATCCTACCAACGTGGTACGGGTTGTGGGACTCATGGTAAGGGTCACAATTACCATGCAAGCACAAAGTAGAAATTAATTATAAGAGGCATGGGAAATCTAAAGAACATAAAACCCACTATATGGAAGGCGAGAACCATCGTAAAGATGTTAACCTAACGATTGCAAATTTCAATGGCATCAAGGACTTTGCCCAATCAATAGGTATTCATGATTTTAATTGCTTTACTTTATCAATTTCTCATTTTTTTTTTTCAAAAATGTTGTTAAGGCATAGTGTCTCCTTTTATTTGAACAATTACTTTTGGTCTTAAAGTTATTTAGACCGATGATTTCTTAGTTTGATTTTTGGATTAAGATCTTTTAATGACGTTAACTTATTAATTTGAACTTTATTCTAAAAGTAATAAATTTATTTCAATATACTATGCAACAATATTCCTTGTTAAATTTTAAAGATATTTGTGCCAACATTATTATTTGAAAGATCATAATAAGGATGAAATTTAATTACCTCTAGTGAATCTGGAAGAAAACACATCTTAGAGAAATTAATGAGTCAATCTAGTGAATTGTATCTCACTATTATTTGGATTCTCGAATTATATATTGTCACCAATGATGAACTATGGGACACTTATTAATATAGAATTTGTCATGATGATCTTGGACATCCAAGTTGTGACATAATGATTCATATTTTTAAAAACTAATACGAACATCTATTTTCTGAGTAAAGCATAAAATGAGATAAAAATTAGATATAATGCACAATATCGGTCATGTTGTTGTTTTCCTGCAACCTCTATTTTCTGAAGTACCAGAAAATACTATTTACATTGCACTCTACCTCATTATAAATCTCAAAGGCATATCACTCATTTTACAAAGCCCACTCTTTAGCAAAAGTAACAATGAGACCTACTTATGCTAAAGATTCAAAATAAAATATTTCATTCTCACAAAGAATACAAGATGATATTTGTGGAACAATTCATCCAGAATGCGGACCATTCAAGTATTTTATGGTTCTGGTTAATTTTTCGACATATGGTCACATGTCGTTTTACTGTCCATAATTAATTTTGCAGAGCAAACTCTTAGCATATATTATATGTTTAAGGGCTCACCACCCTTATCATTATCAAGAGCATTTGATGATTATTGCATATCTAGTGGGATCAATGTGCAGCATCCTGCACCTCTTGTGCTACACAAATGGTCTCACAGAGGCCACCATCAAAAGAAAATAAATGGTGGCTAGGTCACTGTTTATGTGCATCAACATGCCTATCTCTGTATGGGTTTATAAAATATTGCATGCAGTTTTACATATCCGTTTCAAACCCATTATTGATCAATCATTATAACTCTTGACAGACGACTTAATTACCCACTATGTCTCATTTTGATCCCCAACTTCACAACGTGAAAGTGGAGTAAAAAGAATAGTTGAAATTCAAAACGTAGCAGATTTGATGTTTGATATTTTACTGATATTGCTAAAGTGAAAAGGTCTCATTTATCAGTTGCAAATGTCTGCAAAGTTAGAAGTCCCCAATAAGGGGCACAATGCCACAGAAAAGGTGTTGCAACCACACTTGGTGGAAGTGGGGTTGAGGCCTTGGCTCTCAAAAGAAAATGGGGGAAGCCACCCGGTTCGATTGACACCACCCAAAGGAAGAAAAGGTAGGTGTGGCACAATTCAATTTATTGATCATCAATGTCGAGAATACATCTCGTGAGATTATCTCTAATTATAGTTATGTCCATGAATCATTACTGGAGGAGCTCCTAAGTTTTATATTGATTTCATAGATAAATAAGTCTCAATATATTGGAGTGCATATGAGTCGATGTACAGACATTGCACACAGATTGATGATGTATTTGCTTATATTGTTGCTCAAGAAATTATAGAGCACGATGATATCGAACCATGCTCAATTGTATAATGTCAACAAAGAGCATATTGGCCTAAACTGAAATAAGCAATCTAGGAAGAACTTGATTATATAACAAAGACACATGTATTTAGTTTAGTAGGCTAGCCTGACCAAGTGTAAAGCTTATAGGACATAACCGAGTCTTTGTCAGAAAGCATAATGAGAAAATAAAGTCCTGATATATTTCTCACTACGCCCTGGGTTGACATAATTATCATTATAGGTTGACATAATTATCATTATAATGTTTAAAGAACTTAGTTAGCCTAATATTTTCCAAAGAATACTGATGGTCTTTCCATTACCAAAAATGCAAGTGTGTTTGCAATAAATGGTTCTTGCATATCTCTATGGGATTTTAATATAGAGATATATATGGAAGTACCTGATGGTCTTTCCATTAACCAAGTCAAGTGACTCTAAACCACGGAGTGTGTTTGCAATAAACTTGAAATACTCACTTTAAATTGAAACAATCTAGACGTATGTGGTATACCCGCTTAAGTCACTACTTGATTGGGAAATATTATAGAATGAAAAGAAAAAGTGCCCTGGAGCTTGTAGAATTCTTATAAAGAAAAAGTTTGGATTTAGAGTTTATGTTGATGGATGAACATAATAAAGAAGATCTACCCTTAATGAACTAAGAGAAATAAAAAATAATAGGCATTACTCTTAGCTCAATCGATTGAAATAAAATAATCATTTGAGGAACTTGCAATTCGGGATGGTGTCATGGAGATAAATAATTTTTGGGAAACTATGTCAATTTGTTAAAGGGGCTTTGTTCTAGAACATTGAGCTTGTAAGAATACTTATCCACCAATCTACATTTATGTCTTCAAAATATGTTCTAAAATGATTTATGTATTTAATGGAAACAACATGGACAAGTTCTAATGAAATTTGTTTAGTTGTTTACATAATTATTGCAAGAACAATTCTTGAGAATTATCGATCGAATTATGGATTAGCCATGGAGAGGTAGTTTTAAATTTATTTATGAACCAATTATTCAAGAAAAGATCCATTTTTCAAACCAAAGAAATATACGAAGAGTTGTAAATTCCCATTATTGGGATAAACAAATTCCTATATGAAAAGTTAGGATATGCCATCAAATATAGTCAAAAATTCTTAAAAGATACAAATAATAATTATTTTGTAAGCAAAAGAACAAAAATATGATTCTAATTTTTTCGTCCATGTCAAAATAGCTCAATACACTTAAATACATATTTGATTATAGAACTTTCAAACAAATGAACTTGCGTTATCAAGATTTATTAGGCCCATTTACATCAAAAAAAATAACAAAAAATTCTTAAAAACAAATATCAAACCGTTGTTACAAACTAAAAGAATTTCATGTTTGTAAGAAATATGATCGGGATGACAAGTTGTAAATATACTTTCATTTTCTCAAATTTTGTACTTTAAAAATTATACTAAATTCACTAATTTTTGTTTCCATTACCTAAAAAGAAACATTTTAATGGGATTGCTATGTCATTATTTAATTAAAAAAGTATTTTCTAAAAGGGACCTTATCCAAGTTTCTTTCTTTTTTGGTTGAGATTGCAAGACCTTTTAAAAGAAATCTTAAAAGGGACAACATATGAAATAACCCTTAAGTTGCTCATGAAATGTTGAACCACTCCCCTACACTTATAGACTAAAAAAAATAATATATTAGTTGGTTTTGTTTATGTTGATTATCCTTCTAATCCACATAAATGATCATTCCTAAAATGATTTATGTATTTATCATGAGAAACAACAAGTATTACTCATCCCCATTACAAGTATTTTCAAGTAAGTTTTTAATGAAATTGAGTTTGAGTTGTTTACATAATTATTGCCATGGAACAATTCTTGACTTGAATTTTCTCACAATAGTTAAACAAGAATTGAGATTTTGGAAGATCCTCACATTTTTTTTTAATAAGGTCTTAAATTTATGTACTCCTTTAATTTATCAAGTCGGGAAAATGAGAGTATTGTAAAAAGTTCTATGATCTTGTCTTATCCAAGAGTGTTTGCTTAAGTTTCTAGAAAAACACACGCTCTCAAAACAACTATGTATTTGTAATTATTTTTTGGAAGATCCTAAACAATATTTTCTTATTAAATAAATTTATTTTAACCATTATAGTCAAATGAGTATATTTTTGTTATTTGGAAAGGGCATTAACGCTATTAGGTATCAGACAACATTCGTATAGCTATAAAGATCTACCATCTTGATTTGACACAATGAGGGGAGTAAGATGTATATATATTAAAGGAGATTAATGTTGAGATGAACAACTTTTAGATGAAAGATATATTTATTCAATTATTGAGAAAGAATGATTAATCTTTATAATGTTTTGCATAAGGACAAAAGTTAGTAAGATGAACAATGGTACAAGTATAACCACAGTTAACTTACTAGATGAATTTAAAGGAGTTTAGGTATTGAGGATTTCCATAGTTTTGAATATTGTTTGTTTTTTGTTTATTAAATTATAGGCTTTATCATGTCTCATTTGCCATATCCAGGAGATGATGGAGATGATGATGGATATTCTCGATGGAAAATTATATATGATCGACAACATATATAAAGGGAGTGTGACACCGATGTCCCACCATTAACCGTGATATAAGAAGTCAATAGTGAAAAAACGTAATTTTATTACAATTGAATAGTTTGAAATCGATAAATATATTGATGCCTAATTAAATACTATGTTATTCATTATCGTTCAAAAGTTTGGAGTAATAGGAAATCAAATTTGTGTTCATGGAGCCGCAATCGAGCGTGATCCCTATATCCTACAACAATAATAAATATTTTGGAGCAATTTAGAACAAAAATATGATTCTAATTTTTTTCGTCCATGTCAAAATATTGAGTGCATCATACACATTAAATACATATTCAGAAAATCATATAGAAATTTCAAAAAAAAAAACAGATTAGTCATTAAAATGCATATACAACCAATTTAGCGATTAGGCCCATTTACATGAAAAAAATAACAAAAAATTCTTAAAATGTATATATACACATTTAAACACAAAATTTATATCATTTACATGATACATGTTTAAAGAATTTGATGTTTGTAATATATAAATATATATATATATATAAAATAATTGTATATGGTAGACTTTATAAGTTATAAATATATTTTTCATTTTAATTAAAAAAATTTTGTACTTTAAAAAATTATACTAAATTCACTAATTTTTGTTTCCATTTAATACCAATTATTACATGTACGTATAATGTTCAGTCGCACTCGTTATGACTAGTTTTCCCAAAAACATAAGAACTTCAACATATCGTCCAGTTCAATGGTACTAGTTTTAAGGACTATAAAAGAATAACAATGAGGCAAAATAATGTCTTGCACTAGTTCAAGAATCAGACAATCATTCATCTCTTACAAGAAACTATGCAAGGCAATCAAAGAAAGTGAAGCTAAAACCAAAGTAGATAAAATGACTGAGGTTCGAAGTGTCCATTACTCTTTGACAGGGCTTATAGTACTCAGAATAAACAAAAAGGAGACGATGAGAAAATCTTCAATCCGAATTTTAGCAAATGAGTCACAACCCTAGTCGAGGAAATAAATAGATGAATCAAAAGGAAATGAGCATTTATCCTAGAATTGTTTTATGCAAAATAATTTTACCGTGCAACTAGTTCTCAACTATCACTTTATAGTAAAACAACTAATATTTTTTAATGTAACATCTAATACTATCGAACAGAATTCACAACTCTCACTAACTTCTGTTAAATATACACATAGAACAGCAAACCAAACTGATACAGTATAAACATAAAAGAAAATAAGAATTTCATAGAAACAACATAGTATCAAATTCATGTGCTTAAGAGTGTTCTGAAGGGAATAAAAGGTGCCAGATAGTTAAGAAAATGTAATTGACAGCAGGAATCGTTGTTCACAGAAAGAACTTAAATAGCTTTCATTATAACATTTGATAGCAGAATTATTAAACAAATACAATTACAAGAAATCAATAAGAAATCCATATCAGGATCATTCATGAGTCTACCTATAATTCTCCTAGTGCACATGAAAATTGAACTTCGCTTAAAGAATCCAACGGTCATCAACAATCATCGTTGAGATCTGAAGAATACAATGTATTAAGATGAACACAAGACCAGAACATGAAAACAGTTGCACGAAAGATAAGCAAGTGATTTCCTTGGATAAGATTAAAAAATAAGGCACTGGTCAATAATCAAAATAAGCCACACTGTACATGATAATAAAGCCGCAGTTTGATACACTAGAACGTAATGAAAGAATCGTCTAGGGGCAGATATAGCATTTCACTGTAACATAAAATTCCTAAGGAATCCTGGGGGCTCCTATTGAAAATGTATGTACTACATCAATTCGTAGATCGCCTTAATTCACCATCTATAATTCGGGGTGTTGGAGCATTTATTTTTCTAAGAAAATGAACCAATTTTCTAAAGGATTATCATTCAGTAAGTAACAACCATAACATAAGGATTCATTGATTTATGATCACAAATTGAACAATCATATTTCCATTAGAGATGTCCAATTTGTGTACCATTTTTCTGAAATTTAAGTATTTTTCTCCCCTAATCTTAGCCTCTAACTCAGACAAAAACGATCCACATCAGTATATAAGTAATTCCAATTCAATAACTATTTGCCAGAAAACTCAATGAAAGGGCATTGAATTGAATTATTAAATTAAAATTACCTTCAATACTCCATCCTTGACCACGAGAGAGCATAGAATTGAGCAGCGCAGAGGCTGTTGCAGTGTGGTACGGCAACATCGACACTACGCTAACGCTGCATATCTCTACAGGAGACCTAATTCATGCAACAATTTAATTAAACAGATACACAAGAAAATCGGAAATTATCAACGGAAAAGCTTAAGTAGAAAAACCTGAAAATGCGAGCAGAGAGCGGTTTTCGAGAAGAAATTCGAAATGGAGAGGGAACCGCCCTAGGCTTAACGCCGGCGGAGAGTCTAGTGGTGCCGCTTCGGGCGGCGGAGCGCAAGAGCGATCTGGCGGTAACGGCGGACATGGCGTACGGTGAGTGTATAGAGTTAGAATGCCGCCATTAGAGTGATAGGGCTTTGCTTCGAACACAGATTTTGGATTCTCTTATAATTTTTGCTAATTTTTGTGAATTCCCTTGCTGACGGAATCCGGAAGTTTTTTAGAGGATGGGGATATCACCAGTGGGCCGAGTCATTTTCACTTTCATCTCTTTGGGCTATTTTGAGGCACAGGTTATTAGCACCCCATATTTTTAGGAAATACACCACTTATATTAACTCACCCCTCTTCAATTTAGTACACTACTAATTAGCTTCTTAAATTACCCTTCTCTCTTAAACTCTTTCATTCATTTACAATTTGAAAAATTCAAAACACACAAATCCCTTCATTCATTTTGGATTCTTCATTAAAACAAATGAACCCACTTTACAAAACCACTGACAATACAAATTGTGTTTTTAGAATTTTTAATTGATTTACCGATTTTTTAATTGATTTTCGAAAAAAAAATCAAAAAATTTCATGCTTTCTCAAAAAAATATTCCAAAATTATCAAGAAATTTCGAGAAAAACACTCGAAAAATATATTTTGGAATAAACTAGGAGTTTTCGGAACAAATTTTCGAAAAAATGTTTTAAACTGTACTAAATATTTCGACTTTTTTTTTTTCCTTAATTTTCAATTGGAGAATTTATTTAATTTCTATTGGAATAAGGATTGCATGGGGTTGGTTACAAGAGAGGGAAAAAAATTATGACATTTTATTTGTGCATTGAAATTTAAAAATTGGATGAGTGGTGCATTTCTGGGGTGCTAATAACATGCGCCATATTTTTAAACATATTCATTTGTGGCCCAACTGCTATTTGGTTAAATCAATATTCTTAATTAATTGATTTAAAAATTTTTACTATCTACGTCTTATTGTGTTTTGAGATTTCAAAATTCAATTCACATTCACACCTTGAAAATCCACTAAACTTTACATAAATTATCTCTAACAATATTGATTTGATATAAAACTTCTCCAAAAATAGAATAACTTTTAATGATTGACTCGATATCGGACCCAAGAATGGACTAATCATCCGGGACCAATATCGTCCTTTAGTGAAACCTTTATTTGAAGCCAGATCAAAACTCCAAAAATACATCACTCACTCTTAAATATTTGATTTGGCATAAAGTGACATTCAATTATACTCAAAATCTCAAATTAAGACATAATCACTATTCATCAATATTCTGAAATACTATCTAATTTTACCTTTCGAATTTACACCGTACAACATCACCCCCAAAACAAATATAAACTTAATTATTGTGTAATATCCTCAATTTAAAATAAAATGTTTACATTTGGAGAATCAGCTTACTATTTTAAGACAATTTTTTGTGATAATACTTGCACTTTTTAATTTACAAAGTACTCATACTTACACTTTTTAATTTACAAAATACTCCCTCCATGGCCCAGTTATTTTCCCAACCTTTTGAGCCCTAATTTAATTATAAAAAAAGGCAGATAGTCGATAAAATAAGGGTATTGTAAAATTCAATAATAAATAAAATAATTATTTATGAGTAAAGAGCAATGACAATTTAAGTAACCAAGTGATAATTGAAAGATAAAGATAAAGTGTTTTTTTTCATAAATATGCAAACAAATGCATAAATATAACAATGATAATGTTTATACATAACAGTGATAGTGTGTTACATAAAAGTGGCATTTGAAAATATAGATTTCACCGTGAACTTAATACGAGTTTTTGTCAGAAAAATAGATTAATCAATAGTAACAAATAAACAACAAAACTAACACTAAATACGAATGTTCTTCAACATGTCATCTACATAAACTGAAAAGCTTACTAATTCGTTTATGTTCGCTAGATTAATTACTAAACTGGCATAAATAAACACAGACCAAACATATGCACGAATTGATTGAATTCTCCGTTCATTTACAGCCCTATTTGAGGTTCACTGTTCACTAAAATATCCAAATAAATGAAGTAAGGTTCCAGAAAAGAAGAAATGGAAGAAATGCTTCAATGTATTATCTGGAAAATTTAATGAAAAGCTACTACGAGAAATCTGTCTAAGTGAATCTCAGTAACAAATAGCACAGAAACTTTGTGCAATGGAAGTGGCTTTAAGAGTTAAAAATGATAGCATAGCAAAAGCAGAATAACATCTCTCGCAGTAGCATTACATCCATGGATCTATCATGAAATGCAGAGACTTTCTAGCAATCAATAATCTACAATGCAAGAAAATAAATATTTCAAAAGAAAGTTGAAAAAAAACCTATGTAGATATCATGAATATAGTCTATAGCGCTAACTACTTTCTGAGGCTTATATGTATTCAGCTTAAACAAAAGGAGACAAATGGAAATCTTCAAGGCAAGTCTAGATGCAATATAAGAATACAAGACAATTAAGTATTTTATAGGGATAAATTGGATGATGCAGTATAAGATTTATTTGCTTGGTTTACCATATTTTCTGCTCTCTGCACATACTGTAACATAGTACAGTTAAGAAAAGGTTGCACACATGACACACTGAGTGTCTTTGTCACATCAAGAAATCAACTAACTTTTATCTTAACATTTGATAGTCAAAGTATGATACAAAAAAAATTACAAGAAATCAAAAACACTTCTTATCAAGATCATTCATGAGTCTACCTATAATTCTCCTAGTGCTCATGAGATAAAACTTCGCCCGAACACTCATCAATTATCATCATTGCAATCTGAAGAATACAGTGTATTAGGATGATTCACACAAGACTAGAACATGAAAAATTGTTGCTCAAGAGATATAATGTGATTTACTTTCTGTAGGATTGAGTTTCATAGATAATTAGATATTAACAAAAATTGCATTGACCAATAACCAATGAAAACCATGTAAACCACACCTAAGGTGATGTTTGTTTTGGGTTTTAAAAACTAGGATTTTGTTTTGATATTTAAAACCGGTTATTACGGTTTTAAAAAACCACCACCACAACATCTGTAAGGCAACAATTGTGTTAACACCTAAGGTGATGTTTGTTTTGGGTTCCTGGAAAAAAAAAACATAAGACCTTGATTTTGTTTTGATATTTAAAACCCCAAGTTGGTGAACCAACTCATCTTTTAGAAAAACCACCCACTCATTGCTTTCATCTATATCCCTCAAAGAGATAAGGCAACGATTAATTGATAAAAAGTGAATCTTGAAACCCTAGATGTGATTCACTTAAATATTAAGACTTAAGAGATAGTATTTTTATTATTCGATGTTATTTGACAAATAAAAAAATTTTTTTTTATTTCAAACCCTTACAGAAGGGCGCCTTTTGGTATGAAGTTTGTTGGCAGAGCCAGAAAAATCCCAATGGGATAATGGATACACAATACATTAGGGGTAGTTTTTTAATAATTGGGGCAGAGATAGTAGTGTTGGTATGAGTTTGGAATGGGAATGATAATGGATATCATTAAGGGGTCGATCAGTAGTTGGTGATTGCACGATTAGTGCTTGGTTAAAAAATTATTAAGCAATATTAATGGGAATGACTCCTCAAAACTCCCCATTCATTCTCATTACCCACCCTATTACCCCAACCGAGCGAACCCTAGGTTTTTTTGGCTCCCATGAAAATTAATGTACTTCGTCTTTGGTTGATTGGTGGATCACCTTAATTCCCAACTTGAAATTAGGTTTTGTTGTTCCTTTTTTCCTCTAGGAAAATGGACCAATTCCTAAGTTGATGATTTAAGAACCATCATTCTGAAAGTAACAACCAAAAACATCATGATTTATGAGTACAATCTCATGCCTAGACTCCCAAATTGAATATATTCATTTTTCCTTTTTCAGATATTCACCCAGTTTATGATCTCTGCAACTACAAGTCCTTTTCCGTTGCATAACAATTAGGTAAAAGCTATCAATATTTCTAATTGCATAACTATTCGTCAAAATTCCAGCAATTGAATTAAAATATGAAACGAAATTACCTTCAATAATCCATCCGTGACCACGATGAGCAACAGAGAGCATAGAAGTGAGAAGCGCAGAGGCGGTTGCAGTGTGGTACGGCAACATCGACACCACGCTAACGCTGCTCATCTCCACCGGAGACCTAGTTCATACATCGATTAGCAACAAAAATGCAGAATCGCTATGAAATCAGAAATCATCATAGGAAAACTCAATTAGAAAAACCTGAAAATACGAGCTGAGAGCGGTTTTTGAGATGAAATTAGAGATGGAGACGGAGCAGCCCTAGTCTTGACCCCGGCGGAGAGTCTGGCCGTGGCGCTTCGAGCACATCCGGCGGCGGAGCGCGTGAGAGATCTGGCGGTGACGGCTGACATGGCCGATAACAGAACAGAACAAGGAGAGTAGGGCTTTGCTTGGGTTTTAGTTCCGAATTACAAACGTAACGACACCGTTTTTTTTGTTTTTTTGAAGGGCGTAACGACACCGTTTGAACCAAGGTATTTTTAGCTTATCACTTTTCACCGCAGTTTATATATGTATATATATATTTTTTATTTTATTTTTTGAGCGCTCACCGCCGTTTATATTAAGCCGCGGCTAATCAAACGCCAAATTTACTAATTTGTATACATATCTCAAAGATGAACAAAAATCCTCTTTTATCAACGACAAAAATTTGTATGAGACGATCTCATACATGAGATGAGGTACAAATTAACACAATTCAATATTATTTTTTTTCAAAGTGTTAGAAACGGCAATACTCAAATCATGTTCCGTTTCATCTTAAGACCGTCTCACGCAAGTGCATCTTTTTATTAAATATCTATTGTACCTATATAAATATTATTTAGAATATGAATTAAATTTACATTTTTTTTACTTCTCATCTTCTTCTTTCCATTAAAAATCCTAAAACCGTAAATTACCGTCGTTGAAATAAACACAAAAATTAACTCAAGTATGTAAATTCTAGCATGTTTGGATTTTTTAGCTTGAGAAATATTTGTTCGAGCTCTTTAATAGAACTCGTTAATATAAAACAAACTCAAATTTAATAATATCTTGTTTGCTAGCTCTTAAACTTGTTTATTAGTAATTAAGCTCGTGCCTTAGCTCAAATAAATTAAAATAGTAATTTAATTTTAACTTATAATTCACACACTACATGTAGCACTAAATATATATGATAAATATAAAAATATGTAATTAAATTTAATTAAATAAATAAATTTATGAAATTTAGTATAATATATATTCTCTGTCAAAAAAATTGTGCCCATTTATTTGGTCACACATTTAAAAAAATAAAGTAAAGAATATTGTAGGTTATTGTGGGATCCATTTATAAATAAAGTGATTTTTTTTATTAAAGTACAATAACAATTTGAGTAATTAAGTGATGATTGGAGGGTGCAAATAAAATTAATGTGTTCATAAAAAAATATAAGCATATTTTTGGTGGACGGGTAATTAAAAAAAGTGAACACACTTTTGTTGAACGGAGGAGGGAATATGATTTTTAAGAATACATAATTTTATTTTTATAATTAATTGATGCATAATTTAATTTAAAATTGATGATGTATTCTAAAAATAGATAAAAAAAAAATTAAGATTTGATGTTATTAAGCTCATGTAAATTTAATTAAGCTCAAAAAAACTTGTAAATATTCAATAATTAAACTTGAAATCGAATTAATAATAAACAAATTAAATTTAAACACTAAGATTCAACCCCACTCGATTCCATTACATCTCTACTTTGTTGGATGGGAAGAAACATTAAACTCATTATTTTAATTATCTCCACCTCTTTCTCATTTTTCATAATTTTTGTTTTGTTTTTATATCTTTTGGAGCAAGTATTTTCCCCAAATATTATTTGTCGTACTAAATCAATTTAACATGAGAAAATCAACAATAAGAAATACAAGAAATCTTAATAATCGCAATCATTATAAATTAATGACATATAAAACTAATGAATTAATTAAATAGAATTAAAACTTGTATTAAAAGTCGTCAATTTCGATGGGAAATAATTGTTTTGGGGATTAAGTTTTACGCAGTCCAGTAATTTTGCATCGTTTTGAAATTAGTTTCAATTGTTTTTTATTTTTTATTTTGATCCAATAAATTTTTTTTTTGAAATTGGTCCTTTAACCTCCTGCAGCAGTTTTCCAAACAGGTAACCATCACATGTGTAATTATTTTATTTTTCCCTTTAATTTCGAAGCGTTGCTTAAACTTTTTTAATCCTGATAGTTTTGGTCGGGTATAAAAACAAATTATGTATTAAAATACAAAGTAAATCGAGTCGGTTTACTGGGTCTAAACAGACCAAAAAATCCAAAAATAAATTAAAATATGTTATATATAAACCACTCTATCTCCCTAAAAAAATACGCATAAAAATTCCGACACATAACTATTAGAATTAAAAAAAGTGTATGTGACATTTCGAAGTTAAAGGAAAAATAAAATAATTACATAAATGGTCATTACTTGTTTTGTGACCTGCTACAGCTGATCAAATGACCAATTTTAAAAAATTTAATAACTTTTACGATCAAAATCAAAAAGTCAAAACAATCGGGATCAATTTAAAAAAGAAGCAAAGTTACTGGACTAAAAAAAATTTAATCCCTTGTTTTCCCTTCGTCAAATTCTAGAACATAAAAAATGTCGTGAAGTGAAATTACAAAGTATATTTGTCAAGACACGTGAAGATCAATATATATGTTCGTCTTCTTGTTTGTTTTCATATCTTGCCAAAAACTAAATATAGTAAACATCGCTCTGATTCATCATAAAATGGTTTATAAATTATATCTCCAGCCTTGCATGCATAATGCATTGCTTAAATTCACCAATAAGGCAGCAGAAAAACACATAAACATACATTTTGGACAAGCGCATCAACCGTTGGTTGTCAAGGCTTGAACACGCTTCTTATGAAATGGAGGACATTTTGGACGAATGGGATTACGCACTTCTCAAACTTGAGATGCAAGAGCGTCATTCTGATGGCGCGGTCCTTGCTCCGGTATGCTCCTTCATTCCATCGTCATCATCAACATGACCTTGGTGTTTATGTTTCAAGAAAGTTGTTGTTCGTCATAAGATTGGTAAAAAAATACTGAGTTCTCGTCCTAGGGCTGATCCTTTGCCTGGATCTTGGTGGGTTCAGTCTACTTCCTTGATTGACTCAAGGAAAGTACTTGGTAGGGATAGGGATAGAGATATTCTTGTTAGCAAACTCGTGGATAATGGGGGTAGCCGAGAGGAATCGGGTATACAGATTCTGTCTATAGTGGGTGTGGGAGGACTCGGGAAGACAACTCTAGCTCAATTAGTTTATAACAATAGTCGAGTGGAGGAATATTTTGAATTAAGGGTTTGGGTTTGTGTTTCTGATCCTTTTAATTTGGTTGTCATTGCTAAAGGGATTCTTGAGTGCATAAACGTTGGGAGTTCTCCAAATACCGACCAACTAGAAGTCCTATTTAAGCAAGTGAAAGAGTCTATTTTCGGGAAAAGGTTTCTTTTAGTGCTTGATGATATTTGGACAGAGGACACTAACAAATGGGAACCCCTGGCGAATTCCCTAATGTGTGGTGGAGCTGGTAGTAAAGTTTTGGTGACACAAGAAATGAAAGGGTTGTGAAAATGATGGGATTGAGGGATAGTGAGATATATCATCTAGAACTACTCTCGGATGAAGATTGTTGGTTAATATTGTGTCGTATAGCTCTTTCTGGAATGAACCAAATGGAGTTTGAGGACATTGGTAGGAAAATAGCTAAAAGGTGTAATGGTTTGCCTCTTGCCACAAACACTTTGGGAAGTCTTCTGCGTTTGAAAAGTAGATTGGAAGAGTGGGAAAACATATTAAACAGTGAGATATGGAAAATGGAGGTGGCGGAAGTAGACATTTTTCCGCATTTGCTTTTAAGCTACAATGAGTTGTCCCCAATACTTAAGCGTTGCTTCTCATACTGCGCGATCTTTCCTAAAGACTCTAAGATTGATGTTGAGACCGTAATAGGATACTGGATGTCACTGGGTTATTTGGGGTACAATATTGGTGACTTTGAAATTAAAGGGCGAGAGTGTTTTGATATTTTAGCAATGCGGTCTTTCTTTCAAGATTTTGAGAAAGATGATTTGGATGAAATACAGAGTTTTAAGATGCATGATATTGTACATGACTTTGCTCAATTTGTTAGGAAGAATGGTAGGGAACACACAAGAATGAACAAGACAACTTGTCGAGATTGTGACCCTCTATTAGTTTCTACTGTGAATCAATTTTGTACCTTATTTTGCGAGAACGAAACTCCTCCAATTCTTTGTGATTGTCTTTCACGTTTGAAGGTGTTAATCCTTGCAAACTGTGGCTTGCAAGGTCTTCCACAATCAATGGAAAAATTGATTCACTTGAGATTGTTGAACTTGTTTAATATGAAATTATCATGTGAAGAGCTTAAAATCATTTTCCATCTTTATAATTTGCAAACTCTTAGTTTGGAGCATTGCAACATTAAAGAGATCCCCAAGAGAAATTGAGAATTTGACTCATTTGAGATATCTTGATATTTGTGAGAATGAGACTCTACAAGAGTTGCCAAGGGAAATTGGAAATTTGATTAACTTGAGATGCTTCAACTTGGTAAGGAATTTGTCTCTTAAGGAATATCCAAGAGAAATTGGATATTTGATTAACTTGAGAGACCTTAAATTGAGTCGAAATTCATTGGTGAAGGAGTTGCCAAGGGAAATTGGAAATTTGATTCAGTTGAGACGTCTCGACTTGACCGATAACGAGTCTCTTAAAGAGTTGCCAAGAGAAATTGGAAATTTGATTTAGTTGAGACGTCTCGACTTGAGCAATAATAAGTCTCTCAAGAAGTTGCCAAATGAAATTGGAAATATGATTCACTTGAGACTTTTTAACTTGAGTGGGAATACATCACTGGAGAAGTTGCCAATGGAAATTGGAAATTTGATTCACTTGAGACGCCTCGATTTGTGTGGTAATGAGCTTTTGAAGGAGTTGCCAAGAGAAATTGGGAAATTGATTCGCTTGAAATACCTCAATTTGGGAGGTAATACGTCCTTAAAGAAGATACCAAATGAAATTGGAAATTTAATTCACTTGAAACACCTCGACTTGAGTTGGAATGTGTCCCTTGAGTTGCCAGAGAGCATATGCGGTTTGCAAGAACTAGAAATCTTTTATTGTCCAAGTCGATGTAAACTTTCTGAAGGTTTCGCTCAGTTAACTAGTCTTCGCCCTCTGTTTGGATTCAGAGGGGGAAGTGGACGTTGGAACAAACTTGGGACTCTAAAATTAACGATCATATTAACAGTTGACGATGATTGTGAAGAAGTAGTTGAGGAAGCCCGAAAAGCAAGAATGAGGAATAAGATACACATTGAGAAACTCCATATGAGATTTGAGGATAAGATGGAGGAAAATGAGTTATCATCACATGTGAGGAAGGGTGTTATTGATGCCCTAGAGCCCCATCCAAACTTGAAAACTTTGTTTATCTGGGACTACAAGGGCTTCCAATTTCCTCAGGGCTGGATGGTCTCGCCTCTCAACCAACTAAGAAATGTTCGTCTCATATTTTGCCATCACCTGATGTCATTGCCATGCCTCGGAAAACTACCTTCTCTGGAAAAGATTTCTATGGCTAGAATGGACGTGTTGCAAAATGTGGGACGAGAGTTCTTGGGAATAACAAAAGGGGACATTTCGAATCGTATTGCCTTCCCAAAG
Source organism: Stenogyne calaminthoides (assembly GCA_037126765.1). NCBI lineage: Eukaryota > Viridiplantae > Streptophyta > Magnoliopsida > Lamiales > Lamiaceae > Stenogyne > Stenogyne calaminthoides. Next base: position 6,396,237 of record JBBCBC010000035.1, on the reverse strand, counting down.
TTGAAGAATTTGGAATTTATAAACTGTGGCAAGTGGAAGGAGTGGGAGGACATAACTGCAGAAGAAGAAGAATCTGAAGTGTTGCTTGTAATGCCTTGTCTTGCCAACTTGACAATCACATGTTGCGAAAGCTTGACTGCATTGCCACATCGCCTGCTACATAAGGCGTCGTCGCTCAAATTGTTGAAACTTAATGGTTCGAAGGTGCTACAACGATGTTACACCAATGGGAACGATTCCGATTCAAGATTCATATTCCAGAATAATCCGTGCATCCAGTTGAGCTTTGAGTAATTGAATTTGATGTTGCTGCGTGCTCGTTATTGTCCATGCATTCATCAATGTTGTTGTCTTGATTAATTAGCATTTCCTAATTCTTATGTTTTGATTTTCTAATTTTTCATAGTGTATTTGAACGTTGAATTGTGTATTCATTTTGTTGGGAAACCATCAACTATGCAATATAGCATTATCAGAATACACGTGATCGATGTTTATATTTCAATAAAATGAATTATGATTGTCCAGTGACATGTACGATCATCAAGGTACACAAGAAGATGGGAATTTCTATTTCAAAATTTTAATTAGTTAATATATGTGTATATATATATTAAAAAAAAATCAATTTTTTAAAGAAAATCTTGACCAGACAAATTTTTTTGAACCATATTTTCACCGAACAGAACGATTTAACCAAATTAACCAAACGAACTGAACTCTATCATTTCAATTCGAAACTTAATTTTATGAGTTTCTGCTCACCCCTAGGCCAGGCTGAAGTTGTGTAGGCCTCTGCATCTTACGTCTAATATATCCCCTTCAACAAAATATCCCAAATTCATTAAAAAAAAAAGGACAAATTACAAAAACAAGACTTATTTTTGTCACTAATTGCACTTTAACGATAAAACTTTAGACTTTTGCTTAGCAAGTACCGAACTCTGAAATTTGTGTAAAGGAAGACCTAGGACATATTCATTGGTAAATATTTGGTATATGATTTGACAAAAAAAATACCCCTTGTTCTGCCAACGAATATGCTGGAGCTTGGAGATCCTTCTTTTGCAACAATTCAAAAGTTCGGTACCCACCTTGCAAAAGTCGGAGTTCATTCTTTGAAGTCCAATTAATGGCAAAGATATATCCTGTTTTTGCAATTAGTCCTTTAAAATATACATTTATCTTCTTTGGCTTCATAATGTCATATACTTCATGGTAGTTCAACAAGAATTCAAGCTATACATGCATATATTACCAATATATATACACAATCATTCACATTTCTTATTAACAACCCCCTCCCCATATAAACGAACACAGGATAATGAAGTGCAACAAAATAAACCACTTCAGTTTCAGAATCAAGAATCTAAGTGACCATTTCTTGCACCCCTGAGAAGGGGAAAGATCACTATGACTGAAGCGCACCCAGCCTTCTCGATTAATTACCTCAAGTGTTGTCTCTTGTAGGAATCAAATAGGGCATCGGGAATGATTAGAGGCAATTTATCAACATAATTGAACAGCCTCTTCAAATTCTCACTTGTGAAAGCCGTCATGTCTATTGCATCCCGCCCATCCAGAAATACCCATAGATCACCAGAATTGATCCTTTTTAAGCTATCACGACAAAATGGGCAAGATTGTGATCGTGCATGCCTGCAGTAATAATAACCTTGTGGCATTAATACTTTTGATGATATAAAGATAAAACATCGTAACCAGCTTTAACAATTTAAGATATTCGATACTAACAATTATTAGTAATATATAACTGAATATTAACAATTGGATCCCAGTAAACAACCACCAAGAAATTTATTCTATCAAGCACGGTAGAGCTCTATCTATTATGATCACTTTTGTTTTACCCCAGGAAAGGATGTTTACTGATGTAATAACTTGCATTCTTACAAAAGTATTGCAGGAATTCCGCCAACGGTCCAGTTATCTAATCTCTTTCATTGTCTTAGGCAAATGTGAATGATAATCAAAACCACATTGATCATTAGTAGTGACAAAAAATGTTAAGGGCTTCTGATATAATCTTTATGTATGTTTCCAATGGTAGTAGCTCTACTAATTGCTTTTTTAGGTTCTGTTGCTTGCAACTTTTTTCAATATTTAAGCTCTACCATATAAATTATTTTATTTTTCAGGTTACTATCAAAGTTCTGAGACAAATAATTAGAGCTGAATAAGCAGAAAGAGTACTTCTGTAAGTGTTGTTGCAAAAGAATTTAAAGAAACAACAATATCATTTAATTTTTCCTGGTTGAGACTTGAGAGAGATTGACTAACATATTTTCATTTTTTTTACACTATTATACTCTATTTATTTTTTGTGATTACATTAGGGTGTAGAAAGTCAACGAGTTTCCGATTAAAACGACACTGTTATGATGCTATGTTAACTGTTAAGAAAATTAGAAAATCAAAGCTGACAAACTACGGCTAAATGCAACAGTAATATGCAATAAACTCCACATGGACTTAACATTAACAATGAAAAAGTCTGGAAATAAAAAGTATTTTGGCCTCTTTAAAGTAAGAGATGGATTACCATTCCCTGTAGCATTTCAGGCACATTGCATGATTACAGTCTGGCAAGACGACTTTACTCTTAATCTCCATACAAATCCCACATTCTTCTTCCCCTTCTACTTCCGAGCAATGCTCATCTTCTTCTTCTTCTATGTCCCTTTTCCTGTATTTCTCCATGCATACAGCTTTCTGCTCCTTTTCTTCTGAATCAGTTACACCTCTTTGAAGTTGAAGTAAAGAGGGATAAATAACAGCTGGACACAAAATAGTCGCCACAGTCAAATATCACCAGTCTGCTCGGTAAAAACATGTGGTCGGTACTGAGACCAGGAAGCTTACCATAGAATTCTCTAATGCTTGCTTTTCTCTCATGGGTGGACATAGTGGTGGTACCATCAACATACACCTGGTGCGCTGGTGAAGTTAGATCATTAATCGGGCAAAATGAAAAATATGAACTGATACATTTCATTCCGTGGAAACAATGAGGTGAGTTGCATTATACTACCTCTGTTACTAATTACTATCTGCATGATTGTATCCATTCACACAAACTAATTTTTCATTAATTAGGATATCAAAAGAGTATTGCATCCTTGATGATATTAATAAGCTTATATATTTCTCTGAGGAGTAACATTTGGGTGCACCAGTTGCACTGTCCAAAGTGACAATAACTAGGAACATCATTTTGGATATAATCAGACAGATAATTAGGAACGAAGGTAGTACAAGACAAAGACTTAACCTTGTAAATTAGGATTCTCAACAGCCCAAGAGCGCCAGCAAGGTGGCAGTCAGTCCACTGAACAAGAAAAAGGAACAATGGTGCTGCTCGACTGTATGACATTCTCATTTGCAGGCATGCTCCGTCATACTCCCGTGGAAATTCAGATGCTCTGATAAGTAGTGCTGGTTTTAGAAATTTCTATGACATGATATATGTTGGGAAAATAACTAAATTAATAAGCACCTAAATTAACCGGCAAACTCTTGGCGTAAACCAGTTTTACCATGCAACTAGTTTGCATTTTGTGTACATTCTGAAACATGGTTTAGTTGTTTCATCAAAAGTATCAGTTGCTTTATAAAAGTATTAGTTGCAAAACAGTTGTACAGTAAAATTATTTTACATACAACCAACTCAAATTAACCACCAAAGAATTTCTAAGTACCACTTTAGAAACATGATACTACTAATTAGATACAACAGCATTTTCACCAACTCAAGACAAGTATTCTTTCTTCTCCCATGGAATTGCAATGGAGAAAGTCTGCAAACATTTCAAGGAGCAGGTAGAAAATAAATATGATCAAAACAGCTATATTGCGAATACTAATCCGTGTACATTGCAAACTATCCTGAATCAGTAGGCAGAACTGACCTTTTCTTACGAAACACATAAAAAAAAAAATCAATATAGAACGCAGCTACTATTAAACCAAAAGCTTCAGTAGTCAATCACAAAGATTTTCACAATCCTGTCACTAATTTTCACTTAATTTTTCGAGTTTCCTATGGAGTGATTCTTATACTTAGTTTACTCAAACTCATTAAGGGGGTGTTCGCAAAAAAATATAAGTAATTATAGTCACATAAAATTTAATACAGAAGCAATTTGAAGTGTTTTATTTATCTTTTATTAGATTAATGGTATGTTTTAGAACTCAAATGATAAGGTACAAGTGCTTAATTTTTGAAAAAGTTGGGTCACACCAACTTAAAAATTAAGCACGTCTACCTCCATGAGGAGAAGTTGAAAATACCCCCTAAATAAACTATCAAAAGCTATAAGCTAAAAGTTAAAGGGGGTGTTTTTAGTAGGTTATGAACCTTTTTTTTAGATACTATTAACTTTTTCTTGCAAACACTATCAACTTTTTTTAAAATTATTTTATAAACACTGTCAACTTCCACTATTTTAATCAATTTTATCGTAATCACTAATTTTAATCAATTCTTCAAAGCATAATTTTTTGCAAACACCCCCTAAACAGAGTAAGGCATAAAAAGCCACCACTCAGTGCTCCACAACTGAGGGTTTAAACAGTAGCATTCCGACTTCCAAATTTATCTAAATCCAAACACTAAACCCATCAACACTAATTATTCATCAAAACAACACATAATTAAGTAAAAAATCCAGAATCGAGAAACAGAGGATCTCAGAAATCAGAATATACAATTACAAGTAAACTACAAATAAAATAAAACAACCAAAAAAGAGGTTTTAAGAGTACACTGACAGAGTATTCGCATGCTGAATATCAGCTTCGAGCAATTTGATCGAATCCCTAAAATTCCTCCGCATCTCAAAATTCTAACAATTTCTTCGCCGTAATATACATACAATCATCACTATCGGTTATCACTAGTACGAAAATGGGAATGAAATGCGAGTGGATAAAAAGTAGATATTTCTGGATTTATTTTTTTGGTTTCGTCTTTTCGGTGTAGAAGGTTTGAAAGAGAACTGTGGTAGACAGTGACTCGCTGTAATTTATTGGGATTTGTCACTCTTTCCTTCTCTGAGCTATTTTCATTCCTTCTTTAGCATTGCAGACAAAAATAAAGAGATTGTAGAAGAGGACGCGTGGACAATGGTTTCATGGGGTAATGATTTATTTGATAATTAATTTTTTATGTTATCTGCAAAAAAAGAAAATTTATGCCACACTTTATTTTTGGGTAGTGATTTGATAATTAATTTTTTATGTAATCGGCAAAAAGAAAATTTCGGTCGCACTTTATTTTTCCTTTTATTTCTATTTTATTTTATTCAAACTGCTAACTTTGGCATTACTTAGGGTATTATGTGAAATTTGTTTGTAGTGAAACTTGATTTTATATTTATAGACATGAGCATTTATTATTGAGTGGGTTTCATGTGCACTCAGGTGCACCGTGCATTCATAGTGCATTTTAGAAGCGTGCAATTATATAAAATAGAAACGTGCAACTATGTTCCCATATTAACAGTTGCACTTTTCTGTGTAAATAAGTCGCACTTTTCAGCATAACAAGTTGCACACTTCTAAAATGCATTATGATTGAGTGCACGGTGCACCCGGGTGCATACAGAACCTAGCCTTCATTATTCAGTATAGTATAATGTAAATTATATTTTTCAGTATCACTATTAATACTCATATTTTAATATAAGTTATATTCTTTAATATTCTGAGTAATTTTTTTTTTTAATAAAGTTATACATTTCCGTTATCACAACTAATATCATTTACGATTATATATTATACTCTTTAATCAATTTCACAAATTATACAATTTTAAAATGAACTATGAGTGCACGATGCACCTAAATATACATGAGACTTAACCCAATAATATCTCATATTATGAATTAGATATGGGTAGATATTTAATTTTTAAAATATGCTGAAGTTTAGTAATGTCGTATCAACTATCATCATCTAAAAATATTGAGAGAGAGAAAAGTGGGGCTTTTAAAAAACTTGTACGCAATATTATATATAAGTTATATGTGTAATTATAATTAATTGGTTTTTTTTTTCACAGGTCTGCAACGCTGGGTAGGGTAGGATTTCTTCTTTCTCACGTCGCGCAGTCTTCAGATTTTTTCTTCTTCCTCGTGTCGCAACAAACACGATTCAGATCTCGATTTTGATTTTTACGGCGCTGCTTCTTCAGGTTTTTGCTTCTCTTCTCTTGTTCTTTTTTTTTCCTTCTTCCATATTCTTCTCAATTTCTTCAGTTTTCTCTACTCACAAATTTGCAGACTCTTCTCACGCTATTCTTTAAATATGTAATCTTGAACTGATGATTTTTTTTCGCAATTGTACTGGTTTTTGTTCATATAGTAACGCTCGTTTGTTCATAGCGTAACACTTTTTTATTCATGTAGTAACACATCAAGTTGTTTTTTAAATCTGTAATTTTGGACTCATGATTTCTTTTCGCGATTGTACTGGTTTTGTTCATGTGGTAACATGTTTTTCTTCATAAGGTAACAGTTTTTTGTTCATGTAGTAACACTTGTTTTTTAGTAATATATGACATTATATACATGTTATAATACTATGTGAATACTCATGTGTTACCATATGAACAATAGTGTGTTACGTTATGTTTTAATATGTGTTACGTAAGATATGAAGTTATTTCAATATAACAATGTAATAACACTTACACATAAATGTAGTAACACACAAAAACATGAAAAACAAAATTATGTGCTCAATAAGAATTGAACTTGTGTCCACCCAACCCACAGCCCTAGGCCGGCCTGCTCGCCCCGCTCCCGACCTGTCGCGCCCGATCGGCTGTCGACCCGCGATTTTTTGTTTATTTTTGCCCTAATTGTGGTGTATTGCACATATCACTATTATGCAATATTTCACTAGAGTTCTGCTCGTATTTTTATTATGTAACATGCTATTTTTTAAGTACCATTGGATAATAATTATTACTATTCCCTGGTTCCATAATTGATTGAATATTTATTGTACACATGAATTTTTAAAAAATAATTATTTATTATTGTTAAAAGGGATAAAATTATTTTTTGATTATGGTTAAATGATAAAATAGTGACATTTGTGTAAATTAAATAAGATAAAATTGATTTTAATGTTGAAAAAATAATGACATTGAATATAATATGAATATGTCTGAGGGGTGGTGTAAATAATAATAATAAAAAATCACTTTATTACTATTTATAGAAATATTCAATTGAGTTTGAAACAGATTTTTTTGTCAAATCTTCAAGGTTGTGTTTGTTTTGAGATTTAAGTGTGTGGAACAAGTCAAAATTTTAGAATACAAGGATTTAGAATCCTTGATAAATAATAAATATATGTGTTTGTGTTTAGATTTGAGTAGGGTGAAATTTAATTTTATGTCAAATCGATGTTTAATAATAATTGATGTTGTATTATTATTAGGGCTGACATACCATACCATACCATATCATACCGTATCGTACCGGTCATACCGTATACCGTATCGGAATTTACGGTATGTGAAAATTCATATCGTACCATACAAAAAATTTTGGTATACCGAAATTTCGTTATGCGAAAATCACATACCGTATATCGTACCGTAGATAAATTTCAGGTACATACCGAATTAACGGTATACCATTTCATACCAAATTAACGGTATACCGTTCATACCTTAATTATTTATTAAAAAAACACCTATATTTTATGAATAATAATCTATCTTAAAATTCTTAGCAACATATATCTTAACGGCCCAACTGTCCAACACAACAAGTATTAAAATAATACAATCCATGTTGCAACAAATGCTAAAATACGATCGAATATAACAATACATTTCATTCAAACTCCAATATTTCTATAAACCTGCAAAGATAAAAAGACAATTTTATTAGAAAAAGGGTTTGATAAGTGTAATAAAGATTTAACTAATTTTAGATTAATTTCAATTGGATTATTATTCATAAAGGAGAAAGGCTGGCAACGACGCGATGGCAGGGTCGCGATTTACAGCGGCGATGGAGGACACCGGTGAGAAGAGAAATTTATAAATGCGGCGTGACTCGTGAGTGTCTGCGAATGAATCTTAGGGTTTGTGTATCTCAAATTTAATTAAATTGAAAAAATAAAATATATTATATATTTTTCTAGGTATGGTACGGTATATATCTAATGTACCGGTAGACCGAAAAATATTTCGGTATACTGATATATTTTCGGTATACCTGTATACCAAGACTTTTGAAATTTTATACCGTTACCGTACCGAAATTTTCGATACGGTAACCATACCTTACCGAACATTCCGGTATACCGAAAATTCCGATAAATCTGGTATTTTCCGGTACGGTAAATCCGATATACCGGTATTTTCGATATATTTTCCACTCCTAATTATTATGTTATATTAAGAAGAGTAATAAAGTGTACAAAATGTGATGTATTGAGAAGAATAATATTATATTTTACATATATTTATAGATGTAATTTGAATGTGAAATTTAAAAATCAAACTCTAAATTCTAAACTCGTATAAAATGGGGAGCACAAAGTCTTAAGTCCATTCGCGTGTGTCCCAAAACAAATATTCCCTCTATCCTACTATAAGGGTATGTTTGTTTCGGGACTCACCCGGATGGACTTAGGACTTTGCGATCCAAGTCACATTCTAGTCGGGGATTTCCACATCCAGCTTTTAAATACATTCCTATAAAATATATCTATACACCTATTTTAATAAAATTCAATACAATCATATCACCACTTTTCTTCCACCCACTTATTCTCTCTACTACTTTTCTCTCACCCAATACAATATAATAATATCACATTAATCACTATTTCATATTGATTTGACATAAAACAAAAATCTCAACCTACCAAAATCTCAAAACAAACACATACTTTTACTATTCATCAGGATTTTTAAATCCATAGGATTTCGAAGTCATGACTTCCCCCGCACACCTAAATCTCGAAACAAACATACCCTAAGTTTCTCAATTTCTTTTTCCATCTGTCCCATAATAAGTTTCATGTTTCTATAAATGGAAAAAGTAACTCTACTACCCATCATTTTTATCCTTACTTTTCACACAATATTACAAAGAATGCCACTCACTATTCCACTCATTACTCCACATACATTTTTCCTCTCTCCCAATACTCACAACTACCCTTCATTTTTATTATTTTATTATTATTCCATAACAAAAAAAAACATAAAACTTATACCGGAACTAAGGGAGTACACCCAATTGAATTTGGGACATGAGTATAAGGGCATGGTTGGTATGACTGGATGGAATTGCGGCTGAATGGAATGAAGAACTGAATGAAATGATATATGAATAATCATTTTTATGATTGGTATGACTTATAAATGAAATATAAGAGTGTGATTGGTACGTTGGAATAGATAGTGAATGAAATGATCATTCCTTAATCTATTCTAAATACATTGATTGATATGTATTTTTGGAAGGAATCATAATTCCATTAGGAATGGTCATTCCCAAAAACAAAGGAATTGTGATTCTTTATATACCACATGAGTTTATGTATTCCACATTTAGAGGAATGAAATTTTTTTCCAAAAAAAAATAAAAAAATTATCATTCATTTCATAATATTACCTTCTTCCCAACAACAACAATAATAATTTAATAATAATATTATTTTATTAAAAAAATTATTTAATAAAAATAAAAATAACCAAATCCAATAATAATAATATTTTTGTGATTATAAAAAATATTATTTTAAAAAATATATATTAAAAAACTAAAAATAATAATATATTAAAAATATATATAATAATCAATAATAATATTAATATTAAAGTAATTAATAATTAATAATAATAATTTTAAAACAAATTCAAAAATACTTATATTTAATTCCTATGTCATACTAATCATAAGAATGGTAATTCCTATATCATTACATTCAAGCCTTCATTCCATTAATTAATTCATTCCATTCAGCCGCAATTCCATTCAATCATACCAATCATGCCTTAAGTATTGGTAAATCTGTTTTAAAATTATTATTATTAATTATACTTTAATATTAATATTATTATTGATTATTATATATATTTTTAATATATTATTATTTTTAGCTTTTTAATATATATATTTTTTAAATAATATTTTTTATAATTACAAAAATAATATTATTATTGTGTTTATTATAATAATATATAATTTTAGTAAACATATATATGTATATTAATATGTTTTTAATTATTGTTGAAGGTATGAGTTAATAATAACGTTAAATATATTTTTAATATTTTTTATTATTAATAATATATTATTAAATAATAATATTTTTATTTATTTTTATTAAAATATTATTAAGAATTCGCTTTAATTTATATTTTTTGAGATATATTATTATTATTAAAAAAATTATATTATTTATATATTTTAATATTATTATATTTAATATGATTATTATTATTATTGGAGTTGGTTATTATTTTTATTAAATAAATTCTTTAATAAAATAATAATATTATTATATTATTATTGTTGTTGTTGTGTATAAGGTAATATTATGAAATGAATGATAATATTTTTTGTGAAAAAAAAATTTATTCCTAAAAATGTGGAATATATAAACATATGTGGTATGTAAAGAATTACAATTTCTCTATTTTGGGAATGATCATTCCTAATGAAATTATGATTCCTCCCAAAAATACATATCAATCAATATATTTAGAATAGATTAAAGAATAATCATTGCATTTCCTATCTATTCCAACATATCAATCATACTTCCCTAAAAAAAAAAAACATATCAATTATACCATAAGATTAAGGTAAACGAGTGCGTTGAGAATTGCAAATTTTCATATGGATAATTCATAATTGTATGTGTGACGCGTAGAGATAAAGAAATGTAAAGTATAAGTCCTCTTGTCAGTCCACGTCAACAATCCGCAAGCCTTAATTTCGCACCGTAGATACTACAACAATTGACGTCTCTGATTTACTCTAGTCCCTATCATCCACATCATCAATCTCAACCAAAACTGTAAAAACAAACCACAGCCGTCCGATGCCACAATGAATCAACGGCCTACAGTAATCATCATCCCGCCACAATTTTCAATCCCTTATTATAAATTCCCCCAAATCGACCTTCAATTCATTCATACTCACACTCCCATTAACCCAAATTTTAAATTCCGAGTTTTTCAAATCCACTCACAAACCCTTACAAAATCCATTTCCATGGCTCGTACGAAGCAAACTGCCCGTAAGTCCACCGGTGGCAAGGCGCCACGTAAGCAGCTCGCCACCAAAGCCGCCCGGAAATCCGCCCCGGCCACCGGCGGCGTGAAGAAGCCCCACCGATTCCGCCCCGGAACCGTCGCTCTTCGTGAGATCCGTAAGTACCAGAAATCTACCGAACTGCTCATCCGTAAATTGCCGTTCCAGAGGCTTGTTCGTGAGATCGCGCAGGATTTCAAGACGGATCTGAGGTTCCAGAGCTCCGCCGTGGCGGCGCTGCAGGAGGCGGCGGAGGCGTACTTGGTTGGGCTGTTTGAGGATACCAATCTCTGCGCTATTCATGCTAAGAGAGTCACCATTATGCCTAAGGATATTCAATTGGCCAGAAGAATTAGAGGTGAGAGAGCGTAAACGTAGATTTTCATTTCAGGTCGATGAAGTTGCTTGATAATGGGGATTAGAGTCTTGTTGTAGGGATTGTGCTATGTTGTAGTTGTGCTTTTTTGTTTAAAAATCATGATTAAGTCGAAATTTTCAGATGTGACATGTAAATCCTGTCATTAATTAATTAATGTATGGTGAATTCCTCTCCATTATGACCATTTTTAGTTTTGTTATGTCACAAGTGCCATTTCAATGGAGATGTAATTGGCTATTTGGAGCTTGATTCAATAATGCTCTTTTAAATTTTTTATATGTAAAAATGCATATTAAAATGAATAAATCATACTTAAATTGGCAATATCCATTTATAATGAATTGTTTACAAAATTCAGTAATATATTGTTCTTGTAGATTTTAAAATTTATCTTTTGATGAATTGATGTACCTCATGAAAACGAATTTGAAAGTATGGTATTATAGAACTTCACGAATAATGAGTTCTTAAGATACAATGCCCAATCTCGCTACTCTTGGAAGCAACGAGAAACAATTCTTCAAACAATTTGTGGATAAAACTCCTTTCTAGACTTTGTAAATATATGCAGAAAAAAGAGGAAGAAGATGATGCTTTCAAAAACAAAATAAAAAATAGAGGAAGATGATGCTCGTGTATGGACATGTGAGAAGTCGTTTAAACTGTTGGGGAAAGACATTATTGGACGCAACTGAAGAGCCTCAGCCATTACTCTAAGTTGGAAAAAACCATAGGTTTTATATTAAGTTTGTAAAATAAAGAGAAGAAAAATATGGAAGTGGAGGCTAAAGGACACCTTCCAAAGTTGTAGATGAATTGAAATAACTCGAGTGATTAAAGCACTATTATTCGATGAAGTGAAATCATAGGCCATTCAACTAATCATTTAACCTTTAAAAAAGATTTATTTTTTAATCTCTTAGAAAATCATGAACCAAAATTGGCTTATAAACAGGGACATGTGCAACATGACAAGGCGAGTCAAGACAAACATACGGACATCGGCGCCTTCCTTGCCACACACTAATCTCCTTACTCTTACTATTATTTTTATAGTAGAGTAAATTAGTTCTCTAAACCAATGTGCAACATTTGCACCGCATTAAAGTGCATTTCTCAAATGGAGCTACCTAATCCAATCGCAAATTCTCACCACTTTGAGCCAAATTACAGTTTACATAGAAAATTGATTTTTTCACGTGTTATATTTTATTGCACAACTTAGACAACCACTACGCCACAGAACTTAAAAATACCAAAAATCAAGTGATGGAATCCACACAATATTTATGTCAAGGATCTCCACTTTACCGATTAAGTAATCAACCTTTCAATTAGACCAAATCTTCAATAACACATAAATTTCAAAGCTTGATAAATTTCCAAACAAGTTTGAACAATTATCAACTATTTCACAAAATATCATGTTATAATAAAATAACTTATACTATTAAACTATTTTTTTAAAGAAACATGTAATACTACTATCTAAAAATACACTCAATATAACTTATCGTACATTTGGTTTGTAATTCTGACTTTATTGTGACACATATATTTTATTTTTAATGAAAAAATTTATTTGTAATGAGTGTACGTAAGATCGTTATAATGATAATTACATTTATGCAAATATAATTAAAATACAAACAAATAAAATAATATAACTATAAATATAATACTCTCTGTCCCAATATATTTCTCCCACTTCTTTTTGTTGAATTGTTTAAAAAATAATATTAAAATAATAAATAATGGGCTTTTATAGTATTTAATAGATGAAAAGTGGTAGTTGAGATGAAAAGTGAGGGGAATAATATTAAAATTATAATTAGTGGAGTTACTTTTTTTCTTTTATGGATTGTAACAAATATAGTGGGACATTCATAAAAGAAAAGTGGGAATATGTAGCAAAATAATAAAATCAATGGTTCAAAAAAGAAAAGCAATATAATAAAATCAAAATGAAATATTATTTTACATGCTTGAAACAATTTGTTACAACATTATACATAGGATTTTTGCGAGTCTTCCGTATAATAAAACAAGACAAAATATTCGTCGTATGCGACATGTACAACCTCACATAAATGTGTCTCATAAAACAATTATAATTATGTAAATTTTCAATGGTCGGTGCACTAGGCCGAAAGGTAGAATATTGTACAAGGGTCCATATCAAACATTAATCCATTCCTAGATCTTGACAGATAAATCAGAATAATATATTATACTATACCATATGGTATATTACTAGTTTCAAGATGAATGAAAATAAGATTAATCACTAGATTAAAAACATGTCGAAACCCCATTTTATAATTACCCATTTAATTTGATTGCCCTCCAATTAGAATAAGTCGATTCGAAGTTTGAACCCAGCCTATTGAAATCTCTGTATATAATTGAAAAATGAAAAGACACAATGATTCATTGTCATCTCTATGATCCAGCAACGAAAACACACAATGAAAGGAATAAATTCGTTGCATGTCCCACAATTCATAACCTTTTATATATTCCTTCTCGGGATTTAAATCGATTTGGTCGTAAGCTTTTGGGCCTTTATTGAAATGGTCTCCTATATATCACATGTTTCAATTTAGTCTCGTATGTTTTCAATTTGTGCCAATTTAGTCCCAAGGCGCCGGAGACCGGTCAAACTAGCCAAAACGACGTCGTTTTTTGGGGCGTGTAACCCCTAATATCGATCCGGAAAAGCTGAGTGGCACCAATTTGGACACGTGGCACGCCACATGTGTATTTTGCCAATTAAAAAAATGAAAAAAAAAATAAAATTACACATCATTAAATAAAAAATAAAATAAATCAATTTTAAATTAAATTAAATTCAGAATATAATATAAAATAAATAAAAAATCTAAATTAAATGAAAATAGCTTCCTGGAAACAATCCCCCCAAAATTAAAATTAGAATTATACTAACACTTCCCCCCTAACAGTTCCAAACGCTAGCTTGTGCCCTCGCAAAACGCCGTCGTGCGACATGAATTTATCGCGCTCCCAGAAATTAACCAGCCCTTCGGAGGACCCGCAGTACACCATCGTCGCGGAGGGTCCACCGCGAAGAGGTTACCGCGCATTCTTGTTTTAACGGGGTTTGCGAGAAGTAGTGTTTCGTGCCTTTCCCTGCATCTCACGGCGCCACACTTTTCTGGTGCCGTCGGCCGACCAGAAGAATATGAGGCCCGTCGAATCCGGTGACGACGCCGGAGTTTGACGGCGTCGTCGTGGGCGTCGATCGATTGTCGAGGCATTTCGAATCGGCGATTCGCCACACTTTAATTGTTTTATCCGAAGCGAGTATAGGAGATTTGCATCTTCGCTCAAACCGAGGAGGGGCTAAATCGCGTCGATGTGTTTGATCCAGATCGCGTTGCGGCTTTTTTCGCGCCGGCGTAATTGCCGGGTTTGAATGATTTCTTCACTTTTTGCCTTCAATGTCGGTAATGTCCCTATCCGTTTGTAGAGAGTCTCGGATCCTTGCGGATATTTTCCACACCCTGATTTTGCCGTCCTGGTGGCCGGAGAAAATTCGTTCTCCGGCGATTATAATGGCTTTGACCAACCCGGAATTGGATTTGAACCCGGAGAATTCCTTCTGGTTCAGGGGGGAAGTGTTATAATAATTCTAATTTTAATTTTGGGGGTGAGATTGTTTCCAGGAAGCTTCCTATTTTCATTTAATTTAGATTTTTTATTTATTTTATATTGTATTCTGAATTTAATTTAATTTAAAATTGATTTATTTTATTTTTTATTTAATGATGTGTAATTTTATTTTCTTTTTTCATTTTTTTAATTGGCAAAATACACATGTGGCGTGCCACGTGTCCAAATCGGTGCCACTCAGCTTTTCCAGATCGAAATTAGGGGCGCGTGCAAAACACGCCCCAAAAAACGACATCGTTTTGGCTAGTTTGACCGGTCTCCGGCGCCTTGGGACTAAATTGGCACAAATTGAAAACATACGGGACTAAATTGAAACATGTGATAAATACAAGACCACTTCAATAAAGGTCCAAAGTTATGGGACCAAATCGATTTAAATCCCATTCCTTCTCCATGCAACATATGCATGCCAATACATATTGATTCTCCCTCTCTCTCTTCATGCAATAAGAAAAGCACATTTCTCAACTCTAATTCATCCATCTTTCCACAATATATCCATTGATGGTCCCTGAAATGGAGGTAAGCTTTCTCTTTTTCTTTCCCTCTATCTCTCTCACAAACTATTCTAATCTCTCATTGTACTTCAATTTCAAGAAAATTGCAGAAACCACAAGTCACAGAAATAAAAGTGAGAATGGACTGCAACGGCTGCGTTCTAAAGATCAAGAAAGCCCTGAACGGCATCTCCGGTATACATGATTTCCACGTCGATTTGCCTCAGCAAAAGATCACGTCGGATGGGCGGACCCTGAAAAGTTAGTGAAAGCCATCAAGAAAACAAGAAAAAATGCAGTCATCATTTGTGTCCAAACAGAACAATGCGACGATCAACCCCCAGAGGGAGGAGCACCACCACCGGAGCCCACAAATTCACCGCCGGCAGAAGCAACACCACCACCAGAGGCACCAAACGGACAACCGGACCTGGAAAATCCATCACATGTAAGACAATCTCATCAAGATTCCAAACCAGAAGATGCTCATGAAGAAGTTCATGTTATTTATCAACACCCACCCGACTATGGAGACCCAGGCCCGGGCCCGTTTCAACCACCTCAGCCCGTTTACGTGACTCACAGCTACAACACATACAAGCCATCACCGTACGTGACTGAATACACGTACCCCCGATCACCACCCAGGTACTCGTTTTACAGTAGGAGAGAAAGTTATAGTCAAGAAGATTATCACAACTATGGAAGTAACAATATAACATCAATCTTCAGCGAGGAAAATCCAAATGCATGCACAATTGTATAAGGCCGTTTGGTTCACGGGATTGATCGGGATAGGCCATAATTAGGATTTTAATCCTAACTAACCTACCGTTTGGATTGCGGGATGAGGACCCATGATATACTTCAAGCCCGGGTAGAAAATGTACAAAATCCCTCTATGTAGGGATATGTCAATCCCATGTGAAAGGTGAGATAGAGCATATCTCATGCAATATTACAAATTGTCCTTCTATTATTTGAATAGATTCACAAGAATGAAGTGTGGTTGTTTCAATTCAATTTAAGGGTGTTTTTATGACATTTAAATAGGTATCTCATCTAATCCCTCAATCCAATCCTACAATCCAAAGGCATATCTTGACAAATCCAGTCAAATCAATTCAATCTTATTCAATCCCACTCAATCCTATTACACATAATCAATCCAGTCCCGTGAACCAAACACCCCCTAAGTTAATGAAATGAGAAAAACAACAAAACACCTGTGGTTTCATTTTGAGCTGCTATGCCTTTTATCCTCCATTCCCTGTATATTCTCAATGTTTAACCTTTATATACTCAAAAACATTCAAGTACTAAACGACGTCCTTGTTCAAATATATAATTTTGTCTCGAAAATAAAGAGACAGGCGGTAGTGAATCAAAGTATATCATCATTCTGATATTGGATAACGTTCAAGAAAATGAAAAAACACCAACAATTACTATATTGCTCTAAATTGTATATGGGGACAAACTTTTTTTTTTTTTTTTCCTTTTTCAACATGCATCTTTTTTCTGCTCTTTGATTTTTTCAACTCACAAATATGTCATTTTGTGACCATTCTACACCTCTCCTTAATCTCATCTCTATCCCATTCCATCCAAACACGATCTAATCCTGGACCCCTTGAACCCAAACCCTAAACCACGAACCATGAACAAATTTTGGGGCCGAGTTCAAGCATGGCCATGTCGGATCCAGGGCCGGGTCTTGTTTAAAAGTTGAAATATGTGGTGGAATTGGAATGAGATTAAGGGAGAAGTGTAGAATGGTCACAAAATGACACAAATGTGAGTTGAAAAAGTCTCAGGACAAAAAAGAGAGATACAAGTTCAAAAAGGACATTTTTGTCTATTTTCTCATAGGCTTAAGTATAGAGTCACATATGCAATACATCTTCAACCATATTCATGCATTTACCCTTCAAACTCAAACATATTACATGATAGGGTAATAGTTAATTAAAAATAATAAAATAACTCAAGACATCATCAATGGTGTATTTAAAACATGACTAATAAAATACACATTTAAAAATTTATTGTGAATTTTCGTCGGTCCAAATTGAAGAGAGGTACAGACTACAGAGCGATGAGTTGGTGCGAGAGAGTAAGAATGCGTAATTACAAATTGAGAATTTTATAGGATTCTCGATAATTATAAATCACAAATAAGGAAGTAAATATTCTAATATCTCGCCAAAATATTCATATGATATATTCAATATTAAATTACATGAATATCAATAATCTATAATACAATTTAATGAATACAAAGTAAATTATTAATTAAATTTATTATATATTTAAATCGGTTATTCGGTTCAATTCGGTCCGGTACGGTTCGGTGCGGTTTTATTCGGTTTTTCGGTACGGTTAATTCAGTAATATCCATGTCCATATCCAAAAAAACTTCGGTTCGGTTCGGTTCGCAAAAAGTAAAAAAGTCAACGGTTATTTTCGGTTCAGTTCTTTTTCGGTTCGGGTTCGGTAATCTCCAAACTCCGTGAACAGCCCCCTACCTCAAAAGCTGCAGAATAAAAACACACGGTGCAATATTTATAACTTACTAACCCTAATCCTAATTTAAGCCCTAAGTAACTAAGTCTATGGGCCAACTTATTTCATAACTTAAATTAAAAAATATTTGTGGATGTTTGTCAATTCAGGCTTGCTCTCTAAAAAATATTTTATGAAAAACTTATATCTTATGTCTAACATGCATATAATTCTTGCTTTCATTGACCACAACTTAACTTCACAAACAAACATTTTACTTTTGCTAAAGCACATTAATTATCATTTTCCTCTTCAACTTTATTTGGTTTTACTTTTGCCAGGTCTTACTGTGGCAAGCATGTTCTGCCTTGTCTATGTTTTATATTGGTCTATCACAGACTATGTTAATTGGCAGTAACCAAAACTTCTTGATTCCCTGTACAAGTTATAATGGTGAAAGTTAATTATATTCTTTAACATGCTAAGTTTTGATCCTTACTAGTAATTCTGCGTTCTTCTTGATCATTTTATATAATAATATGTTGGAAAAAGAAATTAAGCAATTCATATTCAAATTTTGTGTTCTTTATGTTTCTTGTCTTTGACACTCACAACTTCCCTGCTACAACATCAATTTTTCAATTGGGAAGAATCAAAATCTTCTAAGATGTTCTATATCTGTAATTCTGGTAGAAAGCAGGAAGAAGTTTCTTCCTATAGTTGCTCAGTACACTACAACAAAAATAAGAATTGCCTACGAAATTTTCAAAAGGCTACAGAGTTTTCCTACAAAAGTTATTTGACCCTTAAAAAGTGAGGATTGTCTACCACTTCCCTACCAGTTTTTAGCATAATCTATGAAAAAATTACCTACACAAATAATTCCCTAGGCAAACAAATTACCTACGAGCAAACTGCTTACATATTTGTAATTTCCGTAGGCAAATAAATTGCCTACACAAATAATTCCTTAGGCAATTTATATTTCCGTAGGCAATTATATTTGTAGTTTAAAAATTGTCTACAAACAAATTTATCTATGAATTACATTTTCGTAGGCAAAATTACATATGAATGAAAATGTCTATATGATTGAAAAAATTTATAGACAAATAGTAGGCAACAAGACTATTTAAGGACGAAATTATTTTCGTTAAAAATTGCGTAGGTATATTGAAAAATTCCGTAGGCAATTCATTACTTTCTTGTAGTGGTAGACATACAAGTTTTAGTATTGTATTGAATTCATGTGCATTTTGGGTAGATTACACCAATATTCTTAAGAAAATTGTGATTAAAAAGAAAAATGATGGGTGATAGAAGAAAAGGAGAAAAAGGTTAAAAAAAACCGTTTCTTTTGTCCGATCCGATCCGGTCCGATCTGATTCCATTATAACCGAAAATCCGTACCGAACCATACCGAAAAATTAAAAAACCGTACCGTTTCGAACCGAAGTTTTGGTACGGACACAGACACTCCAATTTTAAAATAACCGAACTTTGGTACGGACACGGATAATTTTAAATATCCATTTTGGTCCGTACCGTGAACAACCCTACTTTGAGGCGTGGAACGAGAGTAGCTCTCGTTGGTTCCTTGTTCCTTTTTATTTTCTTGTTTGCAAATTCCATAATTTCTGTGATCCATTTTCTTAACTCCAACAATTGGTCCGACCTGCCGAATCTTCCATAGACAAAGACAGGATCGAGACGTTGGAGAAGAGCATGGAAGCCCTGCGTACTGACGTGGAAGCAGTGAAATCTTTGAAACCCGACGAGTTTTGCAGAGATTTAATCCCTACTGCGCGCGAACTTGCGCGGGAAAGGGCCTGCAGAGGATGGGTCCTCTTCGGCGACACAAGGGTCGCAACCTCCCCCTGCCTCTTCGCCGATACACTCGCTGGCGAAACTGGAATTGCCAGGCTTCACTGGCAACAATCCTTCAGCCTGGATTGCTCGGGCGGAGCAGTTCTTCCGGGTCGATAACACTGCACCAGACATGAAACCGGACTATGCCCTGGTGGCTATGGAAGGTAACGCCCTTCACTGGATGCAGTGGTTGATGAACGACTCGCCAAATTTGATTTGGCACAAGTTTACTGTTGAATTACTACGACGTTATGGGGATGACCCTCGTGCCAATCCATGTGAATCTTTGGCCTTGACGCGCCAAACGGGAACAATTGACGAGTATGTGAGCTCCTTTATTACTCGTCTTGCTGTAGTTCCGACTCTCACAAAACCTGATGCTCTTGGGATATTCCTTCAAGGGTTCCGTGAGGATATTCGTGTCTGTATGCGCTCTCGGGATGTGGAAGATATAAGTGCAGCGATGCACACAGCCCGTGAAATTGAACAGGAAATTAATGCGACGCCAGTCTTGCACATGGAATGTTCGTTCTTTGGCCAACCAAATCGGTCCTTTGTGCCAAATCGTTCTTCCAAGAACTCGGGTTATTCTCAGTCTTCGGGGTTATTGGCACCCAAATCCACGGCTTCTACATTTGCGCGGAGCCATGATATGACTAAACCGTCTGAAGTAGGCTCCAATGGCCAGAATCCTACTGAGTCGGCGAGGAATTCAGATAATCAGGGGTCTCGTCAACACCATCAAATGTCACAATCGGAATACCGGAACCTTCGAGCCAAAGGTCTTTGCTTTAGATGTCGGGAACCCTACTCTCCACAACACAATTGTGCTAAGAGTTCACTCCGTGTTATGATTGTTTTGGATGAAGATGAAGAATTAGATCCTGGTGGATGAAGAGCAACTTTTTGGGTTCAATTTTATGCCGTCAACCTTGAGGACAAGGCTGTTTTCGAGGGGAAGGGAATTGATACGCTACTTATTTTTATTATTAGTGTTTAGGGATTATAATTTAAGTTATGAAATAAGTTGGCCCATGGGCTTAGTTACTTAGGGCTTAAGTTAGGATTAGGGTTAGTAAGTTATAAAAATTGCACCATGTGTTTTCATTCTGCAGCTTTTGAATAATTAAGATATTGGATTTCAGCCTTTGAGGAGTGGGACGAGAGTAGCTCTCATTGGTTCCTTGTTCCTTTTTCTTTTCTTGTTCGCAAATTTCATAATTCCTGTGATCCATTCTCTTAACTGTTGGGATTATATTGAAAAGTATGCTTTTTACTTTGTATAATTGAAACTGAATTTTCAGACTTATTTACTGAAATAAATTGTTTATCACTGATGCTTTAAATATGATTGAATGTTACATATATTTACTGCATAACTGTTCAATATTTCGTACGTGTTACATTGTAGTTAATTTAGTGATACCAGATCACAGAAGATTAAATTAACAGTCCCTTGTAACTAAAAGTACGCCATTCACGACCTAGATGGAAATGAACAACCCATTGCGAAAGGTTGAGGTGTAAGACTCAGATTGGTTTGTCTTGACCAAGAGATTACACTAGTGCATGACTGATGCGCTGAATAGGACCTACAGGAGGATAAATTCTTCAGAACTGAACAAGGAAGAATTAGACCTCAGTGGTTCGTTGTTTCTTAACCTTCGTCCCTTAAATAGGATCACGTGGGATTGGTAACTATTGCTTTGACTTATCATGGGTAGCGAATCAAAGAGATTCAATACTTTTTATCTTGGGCAATATTATTAGTCACATGTGATTGCTAAGATTTAATACGAAGAATCGTGTGCAAGTACGCTTGTTTGATTTGCCCCCTTGGGAGGTTCATAAGCTTTATCATACCAAATCTTGCAAGTGGAATTAGTTTCCGGTATGGATAATAATGTTGAACCCTTCCTTGACCAAGGACAAAAGATATTAATTAATTAGAAAGCTATTTCAGTGGCTTGAATTAATTATTGGGCTATATAATCTTAAACACGGGAAATAATGACCGGGAGCCATATTGACTGTAATATGAGTTAAGATGGATAGTGCAATATTAATTATGTAGTGGATTAATTAATATTTATGGGCTTGAATTATATTGTGGCTAAATATTAGATATTCAAGGTCCATTAGAAGATCCAATCTTAATTCTCCTAAAGGCCCCCCTGAGTAGCCCAATAAATAGTCCAATAACTGAAAAAGGTGATTAAAATAAAATAAATATTGTTGCTTATTTTTCCTCTAAATTTTCGAAATTTATGGATAAAAGAGGGAGAAAGATTTTCTTTGAATTTTGTTATGGAATGAAGATATGTATTCTTGGAATACAAGATTATCTCATTAAATTCAAGAAATTTCCCACTTGGTTATTTCATAAGAGGATTTCGAAATTTTGGAAATATAGTGGGCAAGAAAGATTTTCTTGATTTTTATGAAAAGATATTGTGGAAGATATGTATTTCTTGAAATACAAGAATATCTCATAAATTCAAGAAGATCCAAATCTTGGAATCTTGCTTAGTATTTTCGAAAATAATCCATAATTGAGGAGGTGGGATTTTTGTGGAATATTTTAATTATGGGAAAAATAATATAGGAGATATATTCAAGATTTCTTGGTGATCAAGAAAAGTCTTTTCCCACATTGCTTTTCTACTGAAAAAATCGACCACCTCTATCCTATAAATAGGGGATGATTGTTTCATTCCCAAGTACAATTCCATGTGCTGGAAAAATTAGCAAATCCACATAAGTGGTGCAACAAAGTTTATTTTTTCCTTTTGTTAATTGTTCGACAAGTGTCATTCCACCGGATAGTTGAGCAAGGGCTAAGGGAATACTTGGGAAATCTTTTTGGTTAGTCCGTCCAACCGAATTCACTGCCATCCCGAGAGGTACGTTCACGTAAACCCGTAGATTCCGCATGCGTAGATTTTACGTAGCTTTTTATATGCATGATATGTTGTTGCAATTATTATTTGAATTAATATAGGATTAATTCATGCTAGTAATAATTATTAGAATTAAATTTATATTTAAATATTCACCCAGAATAGATCTGTGCAACTCATTCCCCAACATTAACTCCAACAAAGACGAGAGCAGTCCGTTTTTAATGTTGACCAACGGGTGGGTGAAAATACTAATGTGCAAGCTAATAAACAACATGATGTGCGCTAATATAAACAAATGTTATAAAGATTGAAATAAGGTACCTTCAAGTTTAAAAATGACATGCTGTCGCCGTCGAAGGATTCTCATAGCCTCCCTGAGGTCCTCCGGAGTTTTGATATCGGCCAGGTTCTTGAGGGGACCTTCGTTGCTGGAAGTGGCCTCCTCTTGCTGGCCGGAAGCTTGCATCCCTGCGGAAGCCAGGATGAGCTTCGGGTATAATTAGGATTATGAAGATTTGAAGATTCAAAATGGTGTATCAATAGGAAATCTGGGAAAATTCTAATGAAACACCCTTCTTCTAGCGTCAATTGTTGATACCAAAAATATGAGCAAGGGTTAAGATATTTATGTGGCTAGGTTTGGCATTAAACAAGTTAATGATTTGGGGGGATTATGAATTAATGAGGAACAAAGAGAATGTTCTCCATTAATTGTGGATGATTGGTTCTAATGTATGAGGGAGTAAAACATTAAATTTGCAAGAGGAGTTGGGTCAATGACCTCTTTTTAGCTTCTTAGAGCCTTGTAATAAATGATAAGTGTGGAACCCTTTAATGAGTTCTTTTGTATTTATACTTGTTACAATATGGTAATAGGCCCCTAGATCCTACTTCTTAGGCCATTTAATACCAAACTAATCAGTATTCTGGATTAGAGGCAGCTCAGAAGCAGCCTCAATTAATGCTCCCGGTCTCTGTTCGTCAGTCCGAGGTCGCAGGCACTGTTTCTGAGGTCGCTGGCACTCTCCTCGAGGTAGCCGATCAAACCCTTTCCCAAACGGGGATTCTGCTCCAGTACCTTGAGCAGCCTATAGGGCACGGCTTCTCTTTGAGGAAAGTCGCCCCTATACAGTAGCCGTCGGAGGGCGCAGATAGGCTAGCACTGCGCTTAGGATTCTGTGTCGCCCGCGGATCCTGGAGATCGAGTCTTCTAGCGAGCTCTTTCTTCGGGAGGTCGGGACCATCTTCCGCCCTTGCTCTCAGAGCCAGAGCGAGGTCGTTTCTGGGGAGCTCGAGTAGCATAACCTTTTATTTGGCCATCGAGCTCGTACCAATACCCCGGGCTCGATCCGAGCTCACCATAACCCGGGAGGTGGGCAATGATCCCGAGCTTGGGGACTTCGCCAATCCTTAAGTACGCAGCTAAGCTTACTTATTGCGAGAGCTCGTTCATCCCTTAATATCTCGTACACAACAGTCATGTTTCTCATTGACAGCCTCATCTGTATTTCTATCACTCCTGTTGACACCATCAAAAGATAATTTGACCATTATTCGCGTAAGTACTTCTTTGTTCTCTCGCCATGGCTTGAAGATCTTTTATAATGATAGCTTCCCCTTTACCATTTTCCTGCAATCACATTTTTTTAAGAACAATGATATAACATGCTAAAATGATCAATGTTGTTTTATTGTACAAGTTTGAAAATAAAACCAAACGGATACTCCCTTTTTCCCTCTCTTATTAATTTGAACATTTACTATTTGCACGAGTTTTAATGTAGGAGTAGTTTATTAGTATTAAAAGGGATAAAATTACTTTTTAATAAGGAGTTTTTTTTTAAAAGGTAAAGATGATGTATATTATCACGAACACAAGGGGTACTCGAAAACCAAAAAACGTACAGAATCCGAAAGAAAAATAAAGCTTACAACTTAGAAGGGAAACATTCGAGTGGTTGACTCTCCCAAATATGTAACAGAACCACAAACGAGAGGGGATAATGTGATCCATAAATATTAAAGCTTACAACTTAGAAGGGAAACATTCTAGTGGTTGACTCTCCCAAATATGTAATGGAACCACAAACGAGAGCGGATAATGGGATCCAAAAATATGGGAAGAAGGATGCTACCCGGTAATCGAACACATGCCTCATCATAAAATAAAAGGAAACTATACCACCACACCACAATTAATTTCATTACTTTTTGATAAGGGTTAAATGATAAAGTAATGTCATTTGTATAAATTAAAGGAGATAAAATTGACATCAGTGTGGGAAAAATAATGACATATGGTGTAATATTGAGATGTTTGAAAGAGTTTTATAAAAAGGATAAAGTTGTTTTATTACATTTTAAGGAAATGTTCCATTAAGTAAGTGATGAACTTTTTTGGCAAATGGTCAAATAAGAAAGAGACGGAGGTAGTAGTTATTAGTAAGGTCTCCTATAGTCCTATTGAGGCCAAGAGGCGGAAAGGCTTGAAAGAGATTCACAAAGAAGTCAGACTACCCAAATATGCAAAACTATTACAGAAGCATCAATCTTGAAAGAGATTCACAAAGAAGTCAAACTACCCAAATATGCAAAACTATTACAGAAGCATCAATCCATTCTTTATCATTCTACATTTTTACAAACTTTACCTTTCAGATATTTTCGGTACAGGAAAAATAGCATAAGGCGAGGTATCTACTATCGAGCTCAACATTTCATATGTTATAGTCTAGGTATTTATATTTACAAGCTTATTCTCAAAAGTAAAACACAAACAGATAGGATAAAAACTTATATGAACTCGAGTTCACGTTAACTCTTTTTTATCAAGTATCGCTATTATGCCTAAGTACTATCACTGTTATAACCAAATATTTTTTTTTTAACATTGATAGTGCATATGCATACCAATAATAGTACTACTAACGCATAACAGTATTGACTCGAAGAAGAAAGTTCACATGAATGCAGGTTCACAAGAGAATACTCAAGAGCTGATTACACTATGACAGAGCTGTAGACATGTTGCTAAGAATAACTTATACCACATATGCCGCATGGAATTAACCTTAGAATACTTGGTTATAACAGTTAACAAATTTCTCTTTAAACAGAACAAACAGAGGGCTATGTAATCATTTGATTATTCACAAAATCTATGTTATACAAACTATTAAATTCACTCTAAAACAAAGATTTCACTCAAGTGAATCCACACTTCAATCCCTCAATTACATCAGCCTAGCTAAACAATAAACACACACTTACTCTAACGTCAAACAGATTTTCTGCCACATAATACGGAGAATATCAAAATTATATGCAGTAAACAGTTATCGAAGCGATTACAGATTTTATTCAAGGAAATCAATTAAAGAAAATCCGCGCGAAAACGAACACCCGAATTAGAAAAACGAGAGAGTTGTTTGCTCTGTTTTTTCCAGTAAATTCATTGAAATTGAAAATTGGAATAGTCAAATTCCGATCTGGTGAAATATGAACGAAATGCGAAATACGATGAAGAATTTCTCCGTGATCATGTTTACGAAATAAAGCGGAGTAAAATTAGGGCTGTCTAAACAACATTAAGGCCGGTAACTGGTAAATATATAAGATTAAGAGAGCGTCACTAAAACATCTTTATTTCATAAATCGTGTTTAATGTGATACTTACTCAAAATTGTGACAAAAAAATAGGGTAAATTGTGTCAAACTCCGTGTAGTTTAAAAAATTAGCGTCAAATTTCTTGTGCTTTAAAAATTGTGTGAAATTTCCTTGTAATTTTACAAATATGGCGCGAAAGCCCAATTTTTTTTATATAGTGGAAAGTGTACTACAACCTCGTTTTTAATGGGTTTTTTCACCTTTTTTGTTGGAAAATTACAAAATTACCATTCGTTAACTATATTAAAGTGGGTTTTGGTGTCAAATTTTCATATTTTTACAACTTCTTAATGCACGGGGGGTTTGACGCTAATTTTTCAAACCGCAGGGGGGCTTGACACAATTTACCTCAAAAATAAATATTATTGTAAGTGGTATTTTTGGGGTTAGATTTTGTTTGCATCGGGTTCACGTACACTCCATAGTTTATTTTTTAAACATATAATTTATTGCACTGAAATATGTAATTTATTTATACTGAAATGTGCAAACTGTATTCAGTGTAAATAAGTTATAAATTTCAATGTAAACAAGTTGTATATTTTAATACAACAAATTATATATTTAAAGAATACACTCAAAGAGACCCACCCATCTTTTGGAAGTATCTTTTTCCAGAAAATTCGAATTCAGACATCGATCGTAGTATTGAAAAACCACTCATTTATCTTTTAGTAATATTTTTTAAGTTTAAACGAGAGCTTTTATTCATAAGGAAATTGCAGAAGAGTACACAACTCTTGAAATAAGCCGAAAGCCTCTGCACCACCCACACAAACGGGTGCAACGAGACAAAAAGAAAAACACAGGCTATCAAACTCTATTTGGCCCTGAATAACAACACCGAAATCAGACAACATGCCGCCCTGTGACTGCTTGCACGGGCCACCATGAAAATTGGACTTGTAGGATCAAGCGCTTATTACTAGACTAAAAGCTCGGACTTGTAGTGAGGTGCTACTTTAATTCCCTTGACCAATATCTAGCTGCAGGCGTCACGGACGGCACACAACTATGCCTTTAATAGAGCGAACGAGGGGTCTTGGGCCGCAACTGACCTTAAAGGCAGGAGACTGCTAGGATTTCTCCCAACAGGACTCAAAAAACTACTAGATCAAACAACAACACCAACTCGACCGACAACACCATAGAACCAAATAAAAATAAAAGTCCAAAACACAACAGGAAGGAGAGAAATCAAAACAGGCCTAATCTCAAGAAGAAAAAATGCACAAGTCGTGAACATACCACATCTAGAAATCTAGAGGGAAGGAAAACAAAATATTTAAAAATACATGAGAAACTAACATACTGTATAGAAAATAAAACGATCCAACGGATCGAACTATGGCGTCGATGGAGAATCGACCCGTCGATCCGAAAATAGCATTGAAAGAATTATCGCAGGCAGTCACGGCTATGACAAAACTGCAGCGGAGATGAATGTGGCGGGCGTGGGAGGTGAGCGGTGGTATTTAGAGAGATAATATCCTTCGAAGTGAACTTCTACAAGACAAGAGATTACATATGAGGTTTGAAATTTACTTTTCTTTTAGTTAACTTATGTTCATTGATTCTTACATTACTTGTTTATCTAGATTGAGAGCAATTTCTCATTTTTCTTGTTGTTTTCCATTTGAAAGTCGAACTAAGCATTCTTGACATATCATTTTTCTTTTCTTTTGTGTCCAACCCTCATCACTTAATTGAGAACAACTTTTAATTTCTACATATAGCAATATTGGCAACAGAAATGAGTCAAAAACATTATCAGGAAAAGAAAACCCCTTCTTATATACGTCATGTGACGTACAGGCCCGTGCCTCTTTTGAGATCAATAAGTCGATCGACTGAGGCCCCAACATGACGTTTCAGAGGTCAAGGTCTCGAATCCTGATGGACTGAATGTTATTAGATCTTTTTTTTTTTTTTTAAATTTGACAAATATTTATTCCCAAAGTACTCAATTAGGTATTTAATATTTCATTTCTAAAAGTATATGATTTATTTTTTTTCTTTTTCTTTACTTGTATTATATGATTGAAAATTTTAAATACACTGAAATTTTTATATCACAATATTTTTTATTAACAACATGGTGATATTTAAAATTGCAATTTAAATTTGACATATTTATCAATATATATAATTTTTAAAATTTTGTTGATAGATAGTAATTAGTGTTTAAATATATAGAAAAATAATGAAGCTGAAAATTTGTTAAATAAAGGAAAACATAATAAATTGGAAGAAGAAAAAATTGAAGGGGATAATGAATTCGATTTTGAAGAAGTGACTGAAACTTGTGCTACACATACATAAAATGACAATGAAGAAGCGATTAAATATGAAAAAGACGAAGAAGAAGTGACAAAAAACAAAGTAATTAAACTTGCATAAAAATGTTTTTTATTTTTGTATTTTACAATATTAATTTTATATTACAATGGGCCAAATTTTAGGGCCGCTTGGTTGAGGGTAATGGAAGTAAGTAATGTGAATATTTCTATTGATATTTCTTGGTAGTTTTGATACACATGTAATATAATGAGAATATAAGTAAGCAAATGATTATCCCCACTCACTCAACCCACCTCACATGATAACCATTGTTTATGTTCTAACCAAACAATAATAATGCAATCAATAACTTTTAGTGATTGACTCCTTAATGATACTCATTATCATTACCATTCTCTAGTCATATCAAGCGGGTCCTTAAACTCGACTCAAACTCTATAATTAGTAGAATCGGTCCTAGTAGCGTACTTGCATCAAGGTTGAAGAGTTCTGACTCATCTTTATCTACCTCATTCATAATATGAGTAGCATGAATTTAAACAAGACAAAAATTCATATGAGACGGGGTACAACCTAACACAAATCACATATACCCCTCCTAAAATATTGTTAAAGCGTCAATGTCCAACTTATATCATGTATCACCGTGAGACGGTCTCATGCAAGTGTGTCTCTTTAAATAAAGAATGAATGGGTTCAATTTTAAATTTTAAATAAAGTTATTAAAGGATGAGCATCATGTAATGGTAAATACTTTGTTGGTAAAGTTCTATTTATTTCAATTCTATCAGTTGGAGCAATCAGAAACTGGAGAAGTGTGCAGTGCGGTCATTAGACACATAACTGATCATTTTATAATCCTTGAAAATTTTAGGAAAAATAGTTTTTTTCTTATAGCTTTGTCACTTTTTTATTTTGGTATTGTTGACTACTCTCTCCGTTCTACAAGATTTTGCACATTTACCTTTGTGCTCGTATTTTAACGAGCGAGTTATTTATTAGTATTTAAAATAATAAAGTGACTTTTAAGATGGGGTATAATATCATTCTCCCTCCTTTATCGTACGATTGATTCAAAATTACTTTATCATTTAAAATACAAATAAAAAACTCGTTCGCTAAAATACAAACTAAACAGTAATTGTGCAAGGTCTTCCTGGATAGAGGGAGTATTAAAATTTAATTTTTATTCTATAATTTACACACTTTCGAATTTTTTGTCCTATTAATTATTAAAATTTTATTTTCATCCTATAACTTACATGAATCAAAACCAAAAGTGTTAAAAATATGTAAGTTACCGGACGAAATCAAAATATAAAAGTCAAAAAGACTAAAAAATTGAAAGTATAAATTACATGATAAAAATAAAAAAGTGACAAAGTTATAGAATAAAAATACTTTTTCCCCAAAATTTTAAAGTGTATTCAACCCAGGAGAATTGCTACTTGTCATTGTGTCTTCAACCTCTACACATTGGTGTAGAGGTGCTTATTTTTTAAGTTGGTATGATCCAATTGTTGAAAAAAATAAGCACTTTTAGTCTTTCACTTGTGTTCTAAAACACACCATAAATGGGGTGTTTTTCTAAGAAAAAAAATTACCAACTTCATTTCTCCACATTGAAATTGAAATGCTTGTAATATTTGGAGTGTGTATTGAAAATTTTAACATGGGAATAGCCCCCAATAAACAGTAAAATTCTAGCTTGTATTTACTGATGAGCGTTGTTTTAACAACACTCGTCAATTAGCTTTAGCTTTTCTTCTTTTATTTTTGTTTTTACTACATCCGTCCCAGAATAACGTGCATACCACCTTTATTATCGAGTTTGCGATAGGGTGACCCGTTGTCCCCTTTCCTCTTTCTCATTGCAGCAGAGGGGTTGAGTTTATTGTTTAAAAAGGCTGTTGTGAATAACTTATTTGTGCCTGTTGAAGTTGGACGTTATAGAGTGAGGATTCCACATCTCCAGTTACGCGGACGATACTATTTTCTGGGGCAAGTGTCAGGTGAAAATATCAATTTTATTAAAGTTTTCTGTTCAATCTGGAGCTGGTGTCGGGACTTAAAATAAATAGAGAGAAGTGTTGCTTATACGGGGTTAATGTGGAGGAGAAGTGTTGGATAATTTTGCTGCACGACTCGGTTGTCGTATTGACTTGATACCTTTTTGCTATATGGGTGTTAAGGTTGGGTGTACTCATAGAAGAGTGTCAGACTGGGAGTATGTGGTTCGTAAGGTACGGAATAGGCTGAAGAAATGGAAGGGTTTAATTTCTCCATCGGGGGGAGACTTACTCTTATCAACGCGGTTCTCTCGTCTCTACCTGTCTACTACCTGTCAACTTACAGGGCTCCTAAAGAAACCTTGAGTGAAATTACTAAACTTCAAAGAACTTTCCTTTTGGGGGGGGGGGGGGAGGGTGAGAGTGAGAGAAAAATTGCATGGATCAAATGGGAAACGATTTGCAAACTTAAATCTCTTGGTGGCTTGGGGGTTAAAGATCTTGAGTGCTTCAATAAGGCTTTACTGGGGAAGTAGGTGTGGAGATTTTATACGGAGAGAGAGTCTTTGTGGATGAGGGGATTAGGTCTAGATGGGGGATGCCTTGGGGACCGGGTCTGAGTGGAGGGAGTTTCAGGAGAGGGGGTGTTCCAGTGGGGTGGTGGGGGGAAGTCCTTAAGGCGGTTGAGGATAGAGAGGGGTGATTCTTCTCTAATTTGAGGAAGGAAGTGGGGGATGGGGGTAAGACATTATTTTGGGAGGATTGGTGAGCGGGAGATGAGCCGTTAAAAAGCTCTTTTCTCAAACTTTTCAATTTGTGTGATAATAAAAATGTGAGGATTAGGGAGATGGGGGAGTGGAGTGGAGTGGAGGGAGAGAGGGTGGGAGTGGGTTTGGAGATGGAGGTGTCCTCTATTCGATAGGAAAATCCCTGTTCTTAATAATCTTGTTAATTTTGTGAACATGTTTTCGCTAACTCAAGGAAAAGAAGACAAGTGGATTTGGAACAGGGGAGTATCCGGCATCTATTCGACCAAAGACGCATATAATCGGCTGACCCTTGGAGAAGACGAGCTAGTGGAAAATGAGAAAGAAGAGTTCAAGATCCTGTGGAACAAGCTCATCCCGTCGAAGATTTGCATTCATGCTTGGAGAGTGATTATGGAAAGAATCCCAACGTCGTCCAAGCTGCAGAGACGCAACGCCCTGCCGAGTCACGCGAGTGCTAATTGTTGGGAGATGAATTTAATAAAGATATATGATTTTGATTAGATCCCAAAACCCTTGAGTATGACATGTTCATGATATTCTTAATAGTTGAGTCAGGATTCAGTTTTAGAGTATTCAGGATGATATCTGCAAAATGTATAGTCAGCAGATATAGATCAGGTTAGGATCTGAAGATTCTGAAGAACTCAAGATAAGTTTCAAGAAACCTAAGTTTTCAAAGATGAAATGTAAGTTTTCAAGACTCAAGATGAAATGAAGTTTTAAAGACTCAAAGCAGGAAATCAAGTTTCAAGACTCCAGAAACCGAAAGTTTTCAAGACTCAAGCAGAAATCGAGATATCAAGACTCAAGATGAAATCGAGGAACAAGACTCAAAGATGAAGATTCAGTTTATCACCAAGATATCCGTGAAGACTCGAAGACACGTAAGACTCAAGACTCAAGACACGTAAGACTCAAGACTCAAGACTTCAAGACTCGTAAGACCCTCAAGACTCGTAAGACTCAAGACACGTAAGATCAAGAATCAAGATCAAGAATATCAAGGCACGATAATTATCAAGACTCAATAATGTCTTGAATGCTCGATATAAACTGAATGTTCCGAGGCCTTTGAACATATCTATATCGAAGGATGCAATCTTGAGAAGATCGCGATTCCTTAGAAAAATAGATATTTGCCAAGACATTCAAATGCGGGACAAAAGGAACTAAGTCGAGTGTTGTTAAGGTTATATCAACTCGTAGTTTGTAACCAAAAAGAGCCGTTGAAGGTGTCTACCGCCTTTGGCGGAGACAAAAAGTCAAAAAGAGGAAGACATCATCGTACCCATCTTAATCAGCGGTGACATGTCATTTGAAAAAGATGTCAAGTACAAAAGTTCAGCATCGCAAAAAGTGAAGACCGGACACGTGAAAGGCTATTGCCTAAAACGTGTTAGGGAGTTTCAAACCCTAAATATAGTCGATTTTCTCACACACCATAAGAGGAAACTCACGGTTTATCTCCTCCAACGGATAGTTTTTCAAGAGTGACCTTGGTGTATGCCTATAAATACTTGTGACCCTCTACATTGTAAGGTTACGGGAAATTTGTAAGCAACTCAAGAGCTCAAACTTATTATCGCAAAGTTAAAGCACTCGAAAAACTTAGAATTTCCCAAGTGCTTTTATATTGAAGAGAGCTCACTAAACTAAGCCTAGCTTGATAAGATATATCCAAAGCTTAGTCGAGATATCCTAGCCTTTGCATTGTACTTTATTGTAAAGGATATCTCATCCTAGTTGGAAACCAACCAAGAAACACCAAACCTTTTAGAAGGTAGTTGGTGTGTGATTGTTGGTGAGAAGAGTTGTAAAGAGTTAGTAAACTACGCGGAGTAGTCAGAAAGCTCTAGAGGTGAAGTTAGTAAGCTACAGAGGTAGTCTGAAAGCTTGTTTGTGTTTGAGTAAGTAAACTACGGAGGTAGTCAGAAAGCTCAAGGTCGGGTTGAGTAAGTAAACTACGTGGAGTAGTCAGAAAGCTCAGGGCCGAGTTGAGTAAGTAAACTACGCGAGGTAGTCAGAAAGCTCAAGGAAGTGATTAGTGAATTTCTCTGAGGATCAGAGAGACTGGACGTAGGAGCTTGAGTCTCTGAACCACTATAATTTGCTGTGTTGTTTATTGCTTTTTTTATCGGCTTAATCGTTGCATTGACTTAAAACTGAAAGCATATTTTCACTGACATTTCAGTTGGAATCAATCCACTGGAAGTTGCATATAATTGAATCATAGCCTAATCACTATTCCATTCAAAGGAAGGTTTTCAGCAAAGCTTAAAACGAGTATAAACTAAAGGGCCAACCATTCAAGACATATCGAGTAGCTAGAACAGATAGTTACCAACCGAACTTACTCTTCCGAGGGTTCAATAAGCTAGTTATCCGATCCAAGCAACTCGGGATCTCGAAGCTTCGGGACTCGGTTGAGATTATCCGAGATTTCGAAAAGCGACTTCGGGATCCTTTGTCTCATGAGACTTTGACTCAGAGTGATTTGTGCTTCTCAGGACCAAATCTTCAGGACAACCTGACCCAAGCTGACCTCAGTAAAAGAAAAGTTTTAAAAACACTGAACACGTGTATTCCCCCCATACACGTGTAAGACTCGTTTGCACCGGGACCAACACTAATTGTGCTTTTTGTCAAACACAACCGAAAACCGTAAGACATGTTCTGTTTGAATGCTCTTTTCCTTATCAATTTTGGATGGAACGTGTTAAGTGGTTGGGGGTTCTTTTTGGCGCTCCCGTCCGACCCGACTAGGAGTCTACTCCTTTTTAGTAGACTCCTAAGAGGAAAGGATGGTAAGTCGTCGATGGTTTGTGTTTGGGAAAGTAAGGTTTAGGTCTTATGGAAGGCTAGAAATTCTTTTATTTTTCGGAATGAGATTGCCCAAGATAAAGATCTTTGGAAGAACTGAAATCCCAAGTCTGGAGCTGGTATACGGTCAAGGCGACTAGGAATCCTAATATTGCATACGAAGATTGGGAGCATAATCCTAGAGTTATGATAAACAAGGGTTAATTTTTGTTTTGTAATGCTTCGACCTTGGTGCTATTGTAAATTTTCATAAGCTGTAGATTGTTTCTCTTAAGGGTACACCTTATACCTTTATTCTTTGGAATGGAAATTCCCCTTTTTTTCTGATAAAATAAATTATCGACTTTTAGTGAGCGAATTATTTATTAGTATTTTAAATGATAAAATAATTTTTAAAGATGGGTATTATAGCATTATCTCTTATCTTTTATATGTATCTTTAAAAATTAATTTATCATTTTATATACTAATAAAAAACTCGCTCGCTAAAACACGTGAAAATAGTAAACGTGCAAGTTATCATGAGACGGAGGGAGTATTTTTTATAGAGTGAGTCTCATGTGCACCGTGCACTTATAGTCATTTTAGAAGCGTGCAACTATACAAAACAGAAACGTGCAACTATTCCAAACAGAAGCATGCAAATATGTTCCCATATTAATAGTTGCACTTTTCTATGTACATAAGTTGCACTTTTCAGTATAACAAGTTGCACGCTTTTAAAATACACTATGAGTGCACAGTGCACACGGGTGCATACAAGACCTATCCTTTTTATATTTACCTTTTATTTTATTTTTTTGGAATTGCGGGATGCCATAATTAGCTTAAAATTGATAATTCAGGCCATATATTTCCCAACAAAATAGTGTATATTTCTGAAGATTCAGAACTGCGATACCTATTGTCCCTGATTGTGAAATTCATAGCTAGGGTTAGAAATTAGATTCAGGAATTAGGTTTCGGCAATGCCTCGTAACGATAGAGAAGACGATCGTAGGAGATCATCGCCTTACAACTCGTCTGGAGATCGACGCTCCCATCGTCACAAGGTTTTTATTTATTATTTTTGGTTTATATATTGTCAGAAATTGGTGCATATTTGTCCGATTGAATGCTATATCTGTGATTTTGATTGTGATTATGCACCTAATAACTCTCGAGTGAAAATGTTTACGGTACTGTTTGATAATTTATACCATATGAGAGTATGGAATTGCATACCGAGGTTATGAAAATTAAGTTTCACGAAATCAGGTCATGTTCGATAATACAGAGTTTTCTTTGAAAAGTGACAAAAACGGATAGCATTAGATATCTGTTCATTTTACCTTTACTTGCGGTATAATGCAAGTTCACAGAATTGTTGAAAATATGTTATATTTCTGGCTTTTATGAATGAAGGACAATGATAAAGGTCAATTGGAGTATCATATTGGTGCTTTTGATTTCAAATTGCCTTTATTGTAATGAAATGACTAGGGTACATTTTCATTTAGTTGGTTTTGAAAGTCCGGAATTGAAGTAAATTTCATCTGCATTGAGTTATTGTTTAATATTTGGTCCTCACTATACTGCAGTACAAACATCACTGTCAGTGTTTAATTTGGTTGTGCTTCTCTTTGAGGGCATTTCAAACTTAGTGATTTCTATGTTGTGTCATTGAAATGATTCAAATTCTCTATCCTGCAGTACACAGAACATAGCTCAGATGACAAAGGATTCAAGAGGAAAACTGGAATCAAAATGGGGAGAGAGATGAATATCAAAAGCAAGACAGGCAAACAACTATGAGATATGATGGAGGAAGAAGCAAAAACGAGGATCATGGAAGTAGAAGAAACCGGGAGTCTAGCAGGTATTAGGATTTATTTTTCTTTGAAATTGCTCTTTGTACATGCAGCAACTTTTGAAACATGAGTAGTCACTACTCACTCCATTAATCTTGAGTTTTTTGTGCATGCTTAAGTTAGAATGTTCTTACATTATGCGTTGTGTTTGATGGATAGGTATCAAGAACACGGTGGAGACAGAGAAAAGCAGTATCGACAGAGGTCACCCAGCCGATCAGATAATAAGTCTCATAGGTAACCTACACCTCAGTCAAATTTACCTTATTATGGAAGGAGATTCAATAGCTAGAAGCTATGTTTTCTGAGTTGAATCTGTATCTGCAGGTCTTAATTTCTCGAAATTTTAAATATAGTATGCCTATTATATGGTGTTATAATTATGTTTATTGAGTCCTTTTTGTCAAAGTTGCCTATGCCACATGGACAGAATCAAAATGATATTGCTCTTCACGTATGTGCTGTGAACTGGTATCATAATTCTCTGTGCAGGTTTTTGTAGTTACACCTCTTAGTGTATTGTGTATTTTTCAGTTCCCTTTCCTAGCTGCATGAAAAATCACGAGAGTCCGACTGATGTTTACCTTCCTTGTCCATGGATGTTACTGGCTTTTCCCCCAAATCCTCTGACTGAAAAATCAAGTCTCTGTAATATATCTCGTCGTTTGTTCAATTAATCATCTTGGCATTTTATCTTGTTGACAGCAAGCGAACCAGTGGATTTGATGTGGCTCCATCTGCTGCTGCTGCTGCTTCTTCTTTGCAAAGTCCTTCAGGTTAGCATGTACACATGTTCTGGCTGCATATGAAAAGATCTTGGATTGAATTGCTTCCTTAGTTTTTTCTTTTCTTTATGGCATCATATATGTTTTGGTTTTACATATCTTTTGTTAGTCGTTGAGTATTTTACTAAATCCATCATTATGTTGTTGGCTGTTGTGTGTGGTTTCTTCTTTTTGATTTGTCACCGTTACGTTAAGAAGGCAAAATTGCGCTATGCATCTCATGGGTGTGAGGGATGTAGAATATTTGCGAACGAGGAACTGATGCTCCAGTAGCTGGACCTTTTCATCTTCAACTGCAACTATTGTTATTTCGTAGACTTGAACTGTAAGGCAGATGCAGTGGTGAATATTATTTCATATTATATAATCTGAATGGTATACAGCCCT
This sequence comes from Stenogyne calaminthoides, assembly GCA_037126765.1. Classification (NCBI taxonomy): domain Eukaryota; kingdom Viridiplantae; phylum Streptophyta; class Magnoliopsida; order Lamiales; family Lamiaceae; genus Stenogyne; species Stenogyne calaminthoides. The sequence goes on along the minus strand of JBBCBC010000035.1, from coordinate 6,358,481 downwards.
AGGTAAGAATAGGCTTTCTCTATACTTTTAATAAACTGATCCCTCAAGTCAGTATGGCCGTTTTGTAAATTTCCATGCTTTATGTCACAATGCCAAACTTTCATTTGTGTTTTGGCAGCATATCTTCATGTTTATATTTGAAATTGTGGTTGATATCATGTTCTCTTTATCTTTAATCATAAAGAACATGTAGCTGGAGCTCCCATGATTCCTCAAGCAGCATCTGGAGTGATGCAAAACATTCTTACTTCTGAGACTACTCAGGTATATCAGATCATTGGATTGTTTTTACCGGCTTTTCATGATATTCCCATAATGTTCTTTTCTGTGTGTTTTCAATCATCATCTTTTAAAACGTGACTGTTTGTTGTTAGGTTAACCTTTTCAATCATCATCTTTTAAAACGTGACTGTTTGTTGTTAGGTTAACCAGTTAGGTTCTGCTTCGTACTTGCCAATTCAAGTTATGACTCAGCAGGTAACTTGGTGATGCTTGATGATTTATGTATTTTTTCTTGAACATGTCCTCCCTAGATGAACTTTTTTAATGATTTAGATGACTACTTTTAGGCTACAAGGCATGCGCGTAGAGTGTATGTTGGTGGCCTTCCACCGTTGGCTAATGAGCAGGTACATGATTGACAGACTTCTCCATCATTGGGTTGTATTGATTTCTTGTCATTTCACCTTTCCATACCATATATTTTCGTATGTAGTCCTTGGGGAAATCGTGCCATAGTCTTGAAAATGAATGCAAATGTATTGTTTTTATGTTTTTTTATCAGTTTGTGTTTCTGAAAGTTCTTGGGCACTTAATATTGCAGATTTTTTTAGTAGCATATCTTACTTTAGTTGTTTAATTTTATGCAGACTATCGCGACATTTTTCAGTCATGTTATGACTGCAATTGGTGGAAACTCTGCTGGTCCTGGTTTGTGGCATTTTCTTGTTTAAGGCACAATGTTATGTATCTAGGCCTCTTGGTTTCGGTATCACCAAGATAACCTATAAATGTTTGCATATCAGGTGATGCAGTTGTGAATGTGTACATTAATCATGAAAAGAAGTTTGCATTTGTGGAGATGAGAACTGTAGAAGAGGCAAGTAATGCGATGGCACTTGATGGAATTGTTTTCGAGGTATGCTGAGCTTATCCTTTGTTTATCCATCTTTTATTTAGCAGTGTTGGACTTCGGTCCTGGTTTTACATTTCAAGAATTCACTGTTTTGCTGTATTACCGGAAACAACAGGATTTTCCACTTCAACAAGAAAATTATGCTTTAAACTCTTAAGAGCTGCAGTTTTGTTCATGTTAAGGGTTTTTTTTTATCAAATTAAGTGTCATTTCAGCCATATTTACTTAATTTGCCCCCATATATATCCCTAAAAGATCCTTTTTTTCTAAAAAAAAATTAAGGATATCTTTTAGAATTTATATATTAAGATTGACTGAGGGTAAATATGTCAAAAATTGATTTCCTTAATTTGATTTTTTTTTCTAAAACGACCCTTATTATGAAACGAGGGGAGTATCAAATAATTAAGCTAGGTGTCAAAGCACAGCATTTTCTCAACTTGAAAGTAAAAACTTCCGTCTCATTTATAATTGCAATATGGGTCAGAAATTAAACTTTTTAATTTCATCTGTTAGTGTATGTGGTAAACAGTTTCCATACTTGCCTGCATTTTCCCAGTGGTTCAACATTTATGCCCACTATTTCCCTCTCTACCATTGATGTTACAATTTATTCTACTATGTTTAATGTGTCCTGGAATCCTCACGCAAACACACAGCACATAAATATATCTTTAAAATTGAGGTAAAAAGACTTAGAAATAAACTATTAGGAAAAGACATGCTATGTCTTAATATTAACGAGAGCACGTGCCTCCCTCGATTGAACACAATTACAAAATGAATCATGTGGCTTACCCCAAATACTGGGATAAAGGCTATGGTTTTTGTTGCTGTATATTTAAAACTTAGGTATTTCTACTCTTAACCTTTTTCTGCGTTTATACTAGGGTGTCTCTGTGAGAGTTCGAAGACCTACAGACTATAACCCTACTGTTGCAGCACCACTTGGTCCTAGTCAACCTAGTCCTTATCTTAATTTAGCTGCTGCTGGACTTACACCTGGGTAAGTGGCCACACTGACTAACTTTTTTATTTATTTTTTCGTTTTTCACTTGGCGGTTCCTTTCACCTGCCGGCCTATGCATTTATCTATGAATTTGCTAGTCAATTTTACAGTTTAGTAGCTTTGTTCTGGTGGATTGGTAAGCTGAACTCTATACAGACAGATAAGTATCTAAGTGTGCGTTTGGTAGCCCAGACTACGCGCGATATCGGACTCTAATCGTGGGCTGATGGGTGTTTGGTAGCCCAGTTTAATTAATCTCAGAGGCCCACGACCCAAGCCCGCGCTTATTTACTGTGCGTCTTTGGCCGAACTATCTCACCGTTTTAGATCCGATTTTAAATCAGAGTTGTACGGTATGAAATCCCAAAAAAGCCCCTCGTATATATAAACATAAACCGTTCCTTTATTCATCTATCATTTTCATTTGGATTCTATGGACCACCGTCATATTCAGTGGGTAGAACACTCATTCTGAAACACGACTCCAGGTATTCTTCATTCTTGGTTTACAAAATCATTTGTTTTTTTCATCGAAATCGTTTGTTTTTTTCAACGAAATCGGTTGTCTCTTCGTGGTCGAACAATCTCCGTCTGTATCTATGTCTTTGTCCTTGTTTCGCGACATCCAAAATTAGGGTTTCCATGAAATAATTTTTTTTTGTTCATTGACCAGATCGTCTGTATCTCTATTCTCGAATGTGGATTTGGGGTTTTTTGAAAGGGTTGTTTCCATCGAGTGGAGTGTATGTTGGTGTGCGGTATGGGTTTGAGTTTTATGGGATTTATAGTAGGTTTCAAGAACAGAGAAGATGCACAAATACAACAAATAACAGAAGAATACCTAGACGAAAGAAATACAGGAGTGTTGTGATTGATTCAAGTTGTGATGGAGTTAGTCGATGCTGTCAGATCTCGTCGTCTCTCAAAATATTTTTGGATCGGGATCCGATGAATATGAACGCGAAATTCATTCACATAAAAAAACAATACAGTGATCTGCCACTTTCTCGTATATAATTGAAACAGGATAAAATTGTAATATAATAAATTTAGTAAGGGTAATGTGGTCATTTTCTACTAAACCCTACTCATGTTTTGCACCAAATCGTGGGCAACCAAATTTCCTACCAAACACCCACTACCTAATCTAAAATTGACTTTATCTGGGCTTGGGTATTTGTCGGCCCAGTCGGTGGGTTTATCTCACTGGGCTACCAAACGCCCCCTAAGGTGAGAAACAATTTGACAATGAAATGAGTGATCCTATTATTTTAACTTTAAAGTCAATCTGTAGGTATTGGTTTGACCCCCTGTATTGGTACCACTCACAGCTGCTTTAAGCAGTCCATTTTACAAAATTTACTTGTCTGATGGGCGCGATTGGGTTTGTGTGAAGATTATTAAATTAAATTACTTGTCCAAGTTATTATACTCGCTTTTTTAACATAATCGAAGATGCAGTTAATATGATCTGCTTTTTGTCCATTCGATCTTGTCATGATTAGCTTTAAGGTTTTTTCCAGCTGAATATCACTAATTTTAGCCATCCTCTTATAATTTGGGGGAAAGAGTTAATTACAGCTAAACTTCTGCACCAAGTTGTGTTCTGTGCAAATGATGGCTTGTATCTGTTTGCAATCTATGCTGCAAGAATAATTTTTATGATGCTATAACTTCCAATTGTCAGCTGATTTTACTCTAATTGTTCTGAAGGGCCTTTCACCTCCAATTTTTTGAGTTATAACCTTTGCAATGAATCGATTACTCAATGCTTCTGTATAATAGTTTGTTATTTGTTGTCAGTGCTATGCATTTTATTTCATATAGGATTTCTTCTCATTTGTGTTCTATTGATAGCATGTCTGGTGAAGCTGAGGGAACTGATCGTATATTTCTTGGCGGGGTGCCCTACTATTTTTCTGAAATTCAGATAAAAGAGTTGTTGGAGAGTTTTGGGTATGATAATTTCGAGTATTTATGATTCCCTTGTTAAATAATCCAGCTGTTGTAATAACTCTGAAACAGCTCATTTTTAACAAATATGGTATATCGGATTTGATGTTCCCATTGATCAATTGTAGACCCTTGCGTGGCTTTGACCTTGTTAAAGATAGAGACACTGGAAATTCTAAAGGTTATGGTTTCTGCATGTACAAGGTATGCACATTTGTTGGTAGAATACTTGTTGTGCTTGAGCAGTAAGCTTATGAAAAAAAATTCTATTTTGTTGTAAACTTGTTTAATAGCAACTAATTTGTCTAGACCACAATTGTTTTTGTAAAACTTATATCTTTATGACATTCTGAATGATATGAATTTATGGGGTATATGACCTGTATGTTTTTTTTGGGAGTTTTATTAAGTCTGGGCTTGAAGAACAGTAAACTGTAAAATTATGCCTGAAAATAGAAAACCATCTGGGACCTGAAAGGTAGAAACTACGAATATAGGACTCACATTCTAAGACCATGTTTGACATCTTATATTTTCTAGTTATCCAACAATATTTTTATAAATCACAATAAAAAAAAATAAAGATATGGAGTAATTAATTTCACGCGAGTGGAAAAATTAAGAAATGAAAGTAAAAATAAAAAATTAATGATTTACATTAATAAATAAGGATAATAAAGTATAAGATGCCAACATGGTCTTAATATTTATAAGTCTTTCAGACCCCACATTGATAGTTTCCTAATTTTCTGGTCCTGGATTGATATGAAAAATCTTTCAGATTCCAAATTGATAGTTTTAGCAACTTTCGGGCCCTGAATTGACAATATTCCTTTAATTTTGTTAATGTGCTGGATTCTGACTCTTCCTAAGTGGTTTGACTTATTTCTCCTTACCTGCTCATGTTACTTCTGCAAACCGCCTTTGTTTGATTCAGGATCCATCTATTACTGATATTGCTTGTGCTGCTCTGAATGGTCTAAAAGTGGGAGATAAAACACTCACTGTTCGTCGTGCAACCATCAGGTGGCTCTTCTTTGAATTGATGCCCTTTATTTATCACAGAATTTGCAAGATTTGTATTTTCAACTATTTCATAGATTTTCTTCAAGGAATAGTTGCTTTACACCCTCCACCCCCCAAAAAAAGTAGAAGAGAAGGATAGGTAAATAAAGAAATAATAGAAAATAAATAAATAAATTAGAATATCACGAGTTGGTCTCATGTAAAACAGTTTTACCGTGCAATTTAGTTTGCAACTATCACTTTATTGGTAAAAAACTAATACTTTTTAATGAAACTACTAATACTATCAGACTACTACCTTTCAATGAAACAACTAAAACTGTTTAAAATACACACAAAATCTAGCACGGTAAAACTTGTTTACATTAGACTTTGTTGAATATCTTTTGTACATCAATTTCATGTTCATCATCAGTCATTTTTGTTATAACTAGGTGACTTGTGATATAATGTTAACCTCATTTTTATAGAGATAATGTTTAAGTTGACTCTGACTTGTTTTGTTGCTATCTTTTAAAAGTGGGCAGTTGAAATCTGAGCAGGAGAATATACTAGCTCAGGCACAGCAACATATAGCAATGCAGGTTTTATGTTCTTGACTACTGATTTCAGTTTATGCCTCGTAATTTTTTGGTTTTTATCTTACTTTCCTAATTATTACTTTGTGTTCTAGAAAATGGTTCTGGGAGCTGGAGAGATGAATCTTCCAGTTGGTGGAATTGAGCCCCCTGTGAGTATGAAAATTCCAACCAAAATTTTGTGCTTAACTGAGGTACTTTTGCCTTCCACCTTTTTTTCTTTTACGGAATTTTCTAAAAATGGTTGTTTTTTAAGTGTTGCTCTTGCTGAAACACATTCTTGGTTACATCAAGGTTGTTACTACTGATGAATTGATGGATGATGGAGAATATGAAGAAATCCTTGAAGATATGAGGGAAGAATGCCGAAAATTTGGTATATAATTCACCTCTTAGCTTTATCATGCTTTATGTTCGTTTTACTTTTTAAGAATTGAAGCTTCTATTGGGTAATGTTTGATTTAGGATTACAAAACCAGATTTGGGATTTCAAAATCTAGACTGCTTCTACATGGAATTTTTGAACCGGTTTTTAAGAACATGATCGTACCTACAAATACCTATAAACCCTACTCATATCCTTTTTTCTCCATTATAATACAATGTACCATTAGTGCAAATATAGTTTTCTTATTCCCACTTTAGTCTTCTTTTATACTCCCTCCGCCTCACACTCGTTTGGACGTTTACTATAGATACGGTATTTAATTTATGAATTGTTTATTAGTATTTGAGGGGATAAAGTGGTTTTTAGTTGAGCGTATTATAGGTCTTTCTACTTTTCACACATTTATTCTCAGTTTTATAGGTTCCAATTAAACACACTAATCATTACACAATCATTCAATCATTAAAATTACAATAAAAAAATAATATAACAATACAACATCACACACTCTTGCACATTAATTATATATAAAGTTAAATCATGTCCTAATTAAATCCCGAAACAACCACACACCATTTTGCACTAATTTAGGAGAATTAAATAGTATATTCCAATTTTGCCATTCTACTTGTTTTTTGTGATAGAATGCTTAACTAAGCAAATTTACTCCATGTAGGTAAACAAAAGTGTAAAAATGTCACATCACATATATTCATTGTTATTTAATGACATTCTTGATCCGTGTAAAACATCTTTAAATGACAATTAAATTGCGTTGGAGGGAGTTGGAGATATTACATTTGCTGCTACTTCTGTGGTCCTCATTCTTCCAACTTATGTTCACCTCTTGACTATGTGAATGTGCTATCTCTTTGTGAAATTGCAGGAGAGTTGATTAATATTGTCATTCCTCGCCCTGCTCCAAATGTTGCCCACAGTGAAGGTGTTGGAAAGGTACGAAACTCAATTCATTGTATTTTCTATTGATATCTGAAATATGCTGATTTAATTTGCATAATCATAGTATAGTTGATACTGTATTAATTTACTTGGAAAGAGGATTCAGTATGAAGAATTTGGAGTCTCGTATAGGAATGGAGACTCTTGAAATTCATTTCTATTACCAATTAAGTTGAGCAACACTTGGGTGCACCATGCAACTGGTGCACAACTAATATTGTTCAGTGATAACAGTTAATTCTGATCAACTAATACCTTTTAGTAAAACAGCTAATGCCATTTAAAAACAAGGCTCCATTTGGATGGATGGATGTGAAATCCATGGATTTCACACAAAAATTATCACTCTCCAATGGATTTACAAATACTTAGATTTGAGAGTCTAGTTTAAAATGGAGGGATTTTAAATCCTCATCAAAACCTAGTCATTTGTGAAATCCCCTCATCTCTACCCTTCCCACTCTCCTCCTTCACTCTCTTTCCTAAACTCTCAAATTTAAGTTGTTGTAAATCCATTAGAGAGTATGATTTGTGTGTGAAATCCATGGATTTCCAAATCCATCCATCCAAATGGAGCCTAAGTAGATACAGAAGAAAATCACAAAGTTTAACGTTAAAGGGCATGTTTTAGAACACTAATGAATAGTGAAAAACACTTAAAATTTGAAAAAGTTGTCTTGAAACTTAAAAAAAAAAACACTTCTCATCTATAAAATAGAGAGTGCAAACACACACAAAAAACAGTTTCCGATTTCTTACTTTTATGAGTTAGATTGATTATCCCGGTATCCTTGATGAGATAAATTACAGGTATTCTTGGAATACTCCGATACTGGTGGTTGTACCAAGGCGAAGAGCGCTCTCAGCGGCCGAAAATTCGGTGGCAATACTGTGATGACTTTTTATTACCCAGAAGACAAATATTACGATGGGGATTATGCTGCTTGACATTCAGTTGCCAAAAATCATTTTTAAATGTTATTTTGAATATTGTCAATGACTAGTAAGATGTATAATCCGAGTGCAGACCACCCTAGTATAAAGTATTATAAACCTCATGGCTTGCTTTTTAAGAGATGGACATTTTGATATTTTATTAATGTACATATTAATGTTGTAGGTGCTGAGCCATTACATTAACAATTGAAATTTGTGCACTCTATAACGACAATAATATTTGTAACTTCTGTTTTTGCAATTTGTCCAGTTTATAACGACAATAATATTTTATTGCTCTTTATTTTTATACCGTATTTTACTGTGCATGTCGTCTCCAATTATACTTCATTTTTTATTCCTTTCCTTTCAGAGAGAAATGAATATAGGAAGTAGTGCTCAAAATTTATTTTCTTGTATAAAATTTAAGTGAGTTTGAAAGCTTGGAGCAGAAATAAAAGAAAGGGCGTTGCATTGAGAAGAAATTCAGGGCGAAAGAAATACTAATTGGTATTTAAAATTTGGGATCAACTTACAGGAGAGGATTCGAACCTGCCTGTGTATCAACTTTTTAAAATTAAAGTTACAAGTGATGCTTATTAAATTAATGCAAGAAATAGGAAATCCAGAGTTTGTCCATGTGGGGTAGACGTTCGATTACTCGGTTATCGAATTCAATTGAAATAGCAAAATAGTAATAATTAAAATATTTATTATAATTAATCGAAACGTACCTATTTCACTACATAATTGATCCGAATCGATTTTTTTGGTAAAAAAATATAAATTATTTAACATTGTGAAACTAAACAATTTTTAAAAGCACGTATCTATTTTTTATTGCAAAAAATCGAAAATCAAATAACACAACACAAAGTCCCAATTGTACTGCACTAATATACAAGTTAACAATCAACATATAGTGTATATATAGTATATTATTTCAATTAGAAAATGAATAAATGAACTAGAGCCGAAATTATTTATATTGAGTGTATTATTTTGGTTCAATTTTCGATTATTCAGTAATTTTACCTTAAAAATCAAAATCGAAAATAAAAAATCAAAACCAAATCAAATCAAATCGAATACCAAATTAAATGAAGTAAAATTTTAGTTCGGTTCGATTTTACTTGATTTTTTTATTTTTACATAATAATGCTCATCCCAAGTACAAATAATTATGCATGTCCCACTTAAACATAAAAAATGTAAGTGACAAGATAGTGAAGGTATGGATGTACAGTGTACTATTAATTATTATTTTATTTTTTAAAAAACAAAAAACAACTCTTATAACTTAATTACAAAAATAATAAATATCAAGAAGGTCATTCATAGCAGTTGGAGGCTCAACTTAATAATAAAGACTTGAAAATAACCCAAACGCCCCAATAAAATGATGAGCCAAATTATTGACTTTTTTACGAATAAAACAAATAACGTAATCACTAAGCTGCTTTAGTATAAATTTATAAGCTATCTTCATCATATAGTCACTGACATCAATCCCTATTATAGATTGTTTCACTCATCGATCCACCACACTCACAATGCAGTCAATACTACTTTCTATGATTTGATTTCCGATGCCTATGTTGTTATACACTTGACACTAAAAATACACAATGAAGCCCTCAACTCAGGAGATCCATTAAACAAAAGACTTAATTTCAACTCGGAGAGGAATCAAAGGCTCTCAACGAAAGAGAGAAATCAGGGGCCACACGATCAAGAAATGCGACGGATGACAATGGAGTAATATAATTATCACAAGGATTGAACAGATAATTCAGATCTAATACCTACAAAATAAAAGACAATTTAAAACTTAAAAAAATTAAATGATAATCTACTCTTTAAGGGTTCGATCTAGAACTCCACTAATATCGATGAATGAACATATTTGAAAGGATAAACACTATTATGGATTTTCGGAGAGGGAGAAAGGGGAGGGAGGCTGCCCATAAAAACCCTATGTTCGCAGAAATTTTAATATTAATTATTAAAAGGTGTGTTTTCCTGTTAAAGTTTATGTATAGTGAAAAAATATTTTTGCAGTTGACACTACTACACATTTGAGCTTGGAGAGCTCCACTTTGATAACCCTTTTTTCGAATAGCTCTCCAAGCGGTCCCTTGGAGAGCGGTTCTATTAAAAAAAAAAAAAAAGACAGCGGTTAAAAACCGCTGTCCAAGATCAAAGCTTAGACAGCGGTTCATAACCGGTGTGCAAGGGTACTTGGAGAGCGGTTTTGAACCGCTGTCCAAGGTAAAGCTTGGAGACCGGTTCATAACCGCTCTCCAAGTGAATTATTATTTTTTTTTTTGTAAAGCTTGTATTTTTTGTTGTATTACGCTTTGATATGTTGACATGACGAGACTCTATTTATTTGGTGCAGGCTTTAAACATTATGAAGGCATCTCTTACGTCGATTTGTGCACTGACGGATGGCCTCATCAATCCTAAACTAAAGAAACAACCGAAGGAAAAACTGGCTCGGAGTTTGTACTCATTAGGTTTATTTATGTTGATGTTTGCGTTAGTAGTCACGTTTGTGGTAGGATCATTTCCATAAGCATCTCAGTTGGCTCGGAAGTAGATCTAATTGTTTTTTCCACCATGTTTTAACAGTACTTTTTCCTAACTTAAGAATCCTTTAATTCAGCTTCAATTGGTTTATAATTTTTAAGAAGAAATGATGTTGTAATGTGCAATAGAAATTGGAATTTGAGAAGATTTAAGTCCAACTCCCCTGTAGACGCTGGGCAATTTTTTGTGTTCATTAAATATTATGATAGATGAACTTGTATCACTATTAATTCTTATAAATTAATATCTATAATATTTAATATTCTTATATATTAATTCAATTTTGTCTAAGTATTACTTATTTAGATAGAAAGTACTATTACTTGTTTAAATAGAAAAATATTACTTGTTTATATAGAAAAATATTACTTGTTTAGATAGAAAGATATAACTTGTTTAAAGAAAAATATTACTTGTTTAGATAGAAAAGTATTGCTTGTTTAAATAGAAAAATATTACTTGTTTAGATGAAAAAGTATTACCTGTTTAAAGAAAAATATTACTTATTTAGATAGAAAAGTATTGCTTGTTTAAATAGAAAAATATTATTTGTTTAGATAGAAAAGTATTACTTGTTTAAATAGATAAATATTACTTGTTTAGATAGAAAGATATAACTTGTTTAAAGAAAAGTATTACTTTGTTTAGATGAAAAAGTATTACTTGTTTAAAGAAAAATATTATTTATTTTGATAGAAAAGTATTAATTGTTTAGAAGGAAAAGTATTACAAGTTTAAAAGAAAGGTAGTTAAAAAAAGTTACAAGTAAAAAATATAATTTTAATTTAATTTAATTTAAATTTAAATTTATATAAAAAAATTATTATATAAAAATGTGATTGAATTAATAAATAAGATAATTGAAATAAAGAATTTAAAAAAAAAATGTAAGAAAAAATGATTTTTAGAACATATAGAATTAATTTCATTAAATAAACGTAAGAAAGCAAGTGCCCGAGCGGAATTGATCCCCGCTCAGGCGCCCAAGGTCCCGTGTTCGGTCCCCCATGGGAGCGAATAATTGCCTCAATTAATTGGGAGACTTGGTGACTTATATATGAAAGGTCCCGTGTTCGGTCCTCCATGGGAGCGAATAATTGTCTCAATTAATTGGGAGACTTGGTGGCTTATATATGAGATGCTTGGTGGGTCCGTGCCTAAAAATTATTTTTAAAAAAAAAAAATATATTAGACAGCGGTTGAAAACCGCTGTCCAAGGGAGGAATTTGGACAGCGGTTGAAAACCGCTGTCTAAGCTGCAATCTTGCACAGCGGTTCAAAACCGCTGTCTAAGTCTTATTTTAGACAACGACTTTTTAACAGCTGTCCAAGCTTGGACAGCTGTTACTTGGACAACTGTTATAACTGCTTTCTAAGGGCTATTTTAACAGCTGTCCAAGACCAAATGTGTATTAGTGTGAAGTTCATGCATGATAATTAATTTTTTAAAATTATGTTGCATATTATTTTGAAAATAAGTTAAAATTGTTTGGATAAGTTATGATGATGGAGCTTTTAACATGTTAGTATAATAATTTTATAATTACTGTAAAAGAGTGTCCATATATACGACATCTTCTTTCAGAAATTTACTAAGTGAACACTTAGTGTCTGTTTTGAAATTCAAGTAAAAAGGTAAAAAAAAATTTAAAAAAAATTGTATCTAATAACTTTAAAAATAAGTGCATTTGAAATACTTTTTAGAGTTCTAAAACAGACACTTAATATGATCTCATGTACTGTGTAATTTAAGTGCATTTTTTAAACATACAATTTATTGGTACATGCAAATTGTGTCGGTACACATTTAAGTGTTACAAGTTGCATATTTTGAAAAAATGTGACTTCGAGGTGCCAAAACTCAAAACTTAAAAAACAAACACTAATTTATTATTTATTAGGTTTTGAAAATCAATTTTTTAAACCCAAAATAAAATAGTATTATATATTGCAGTCGATTTCGAAATCAGAAGGAAATATTGCGCAACATTACCTCGTTAAATCTTGGTAAAAATCTAATTAAAGAAATAGAAAGGTCAATATTAATCATCGAGACTCCTAGGTTAATAAATTGGGACATCCCTCATGAGATCTTGTCCGTAATTTTTGATATCGGACTAATTTATTACTGGATGAATAAGTGAATAATCATTTAATGTAAATTAACTTCACTTAATATATTAATTTACTATATATTACTATATATGTTGGCAAATATTCTATGCAGTATGCACCCGTTGCACGCAATTAAAGTGTATTTTTAAATGGTATTAGTTGTTTTATTAAAAGGTATCACTGAACAGTATTAGTTGTTTTCATTGAATAATATTAATTGTGTAGCTAGTGCACCAGGGCAGCAATTTAAGTGCATTTTTAAATGGTATTAGTTGTTTAATTGAAAAGTATTATTTGTTTTCACTGAATAGTATTAATTGTGCAACACCAAGTGTTAGAGAGAATCAATCCTTTTTGGTTTTTCTATCGTAATTTACATCCAAGATTGTAATATTTTCAGGTTGTTCTCAAGTATAAATGATGTATTCTGCATTTTCTTGGGAAGTTTAAACAATCTCAACACTTTGAACAAGCAATATGGGCTTTCAAAAGGTGGGAATGAGGCCATGTTTGTGATTGAAGCTTATTGCACCCTCCGGGACAGGGGCCCCATCCCGGCCCATCGGGTTCTTGAAGATTTCGATGGCAGTTTCGGGTTCGTGGTTTACGATCACAAGGTTGGAATTGTGTTTGCTGCCAATGTAAGGCCAATTTATCATCAAAATTGACAATTTTTTTTTTAAATGAATAAATTATTAATTTGATAATTGTTTGGTGATGAAATGCAGGGTGGTGATACTGATAAAGCAGTGAATTTATACTGGGGAATTGCAGGAGATGGATCTGTTATGATCTCAGACAATGTAGACTTCATCAAACCAACCTGTGCCAAATCATTTGCTCCATTCCCTCATGGTATTCTGCTTTTCTCTCATTATAATTGATGCTTCAATCCAAACACAAAATAAATTGACATCTTGTATGCACCATGTTCTCCGTGCAAATTAAGTGCATTTTAAAACGGTGTTAGTTATTTTCACTGAACAATATTAGATGCATGTTCAAACGGTATTAGTTGTTTTCACTGAACAGTATTAGGTGCACTTTCAAACGGTATTAGTTGTTTCCATTGAAAAGTATTAGTTGTATGGTTGCTCCAGTACAAGTGACTTAATCATGTAAATTAGATTGAAACTAAATTGTGTATGCAGGGTGTACGTATCATAGTGAGAGAGGATTATCGAGCTTCGAACATCCAATGAAGAAGATGAAAGCAATGCCAAGAGTTGATAGTGAAGGAGCACTTTGTGGAGCTTATTTTGCAGTTGATGCTTATTCCAAACTAAACCCTATGCCTAGAGTTGGGAGTGAAGCTAATTGGGCTACCTGGGGTTAACTTTAAAACTCTTGCAAGACAAACCCATTAATCCATCTTTTTTTTTGTTTTTTTTATCTAATGTAATTTAATGTTTTCATTTTAACCCTCCCTTTTATTTCTCGTTAATTATATTTTCTTCCTTCTGTAACTCTGTATGTAAATGAGATGTTAGCTGAGGGTTTGAACCTTGCAATGGAAAGCATTGGCGTTTTAAAGGCTTACAATTATAATTTGATTGCAGTAATCCTTGGGTCTTTCTAAGTAAATTTCCTAATCATAAATACACAATAGAGGGGTGCGCATTGTCGGTCTCTATTTTTTTTTTCTTCAGAATCGTAACTTCGGAATTTTTGAAAATTTTAAAATTAAATCTGTGGTACCCAATTATAATATGAAATCTTGGGAATCATATTATAAACAAAATAAAACTCATATTAAATTAAAGAGGTGTCTTGTCCATTTAAAGATTGAGTTTAACCATTTAAATCATGATTAAAATGGGACTTCATAATCCGTATATTACAAGACATGAGTAAATGATTCCGTCCTATAAAAATTCGTGTCTTTATTAAATGCACCATGAGCATCAACCGATGTTAAGTTATTAAGTACACATTAATAGGTACATTTTATGAATATGCTCCTCTATTTCTTGAGTGGGGACGATGGTTTATGTGTTGGGGTATCAAATAATATCCCACGTCGAAATAATATTGGAGGATCATGGAGTTTATTAGGATGTACATTATCTCCATTGGTATGAGAGATTTTGGGAGATGCCAAAAAAATAAATCTGTGCGGGCTCGGCCCAAAGCGGACAATATCATACCAATGCGGGAATTTGGGTCCTTCCAGGGTCATAACAGTGGTATCAGAGCCATGGTCCCAGATGAAACGATGTGGAGTAGTTCCCGATCTTGAACGAGTAAGACGGTGAGCCTTGGTGAAATAAACGAGGAAGTCTCTATGGACTAGGCGACATTGACCTAGATAGAGCGGGTCGTTTGAGGGGAAGGTTCGGTGGTCTTTGTTTGAGGGGAAGATTGTAGCCATGGTCCCAAACGAAACAACTTGGAGTAGTTCCCGGTGTTGAACGAATAAGACGATGAGCCATGGTGAAATAAACGAGGAGGTCTCTATGAACTAGGCGACGTTTATCTAGATAGAGCGGGTCGTTTGAGGGGAAGGTTCGGTGGTTTTTGTTTGAGGGGAGGATTGTTGGGGTATCAAACAATATCCCACAACGAAATAATATGACAGGATCATGAGGTTTATTAAGATTTACACTATCTCCATTGGTATGAGACTTTTTGAGAGATGCCCAAAAAATAAATTCGTGCGGGCTCGATCCAAAACGGACAATATCATACCAATACGGGAATTTGGGTCCATCCAGGGTCATAACATTATGGTCCCCAATTGGTCCTATAAGACTATCTTTATCCACAATCTATCCCAACCCAATTCATTAATAAACAATTCATTTCTCTCTCATTCACCTATACAATTTACAACTCAATCCAATCTTCTCATTTTTCATACTTTATCAACAATCCAACCCAATTTAAAATAAATTTTCTTTTCTATTGTTTAATAATTATATTTATCTATAATATTTTTTTAATTATATTAATAAGGTGATATATTGAATTATTTTATTTTTAGAATTTGTTATTTTAATAAAGAAAAAATTGCATACATTTAATATTAAGAATTTGAATTTACAACCCAATCCAATCTTCTCATTTTTCATACTTTATCAACAATCCAACCCAATCTAAAATAAATTTTCTTTTCTATTGTTTAATAATTATATTTATCTATAATTTTTTTTATTATATTAATAAGGTGATATATTAAATTATTTAATTTTTAGAATTTGTTATTTTAATAAAGAAAAAATTGCATACATTTAATATTAAGAATTTGAATAATCTTTTAAGTTCAGAAAAGATTAAAAGTAAGGATAATTTGAGGAGTTAGAAAAATAATTTGGACGATTTGAATTCATGATAAATATGATAGAATTATGATAAGTATTATAAAATAAAAGAAAGAATATGAAATTGTGATTTAAAATATATTAATATTGATCTTTACTTGTAGACAAAAAAATTAAAAATTTTGAGATATATATGTATATATTTTTTTATAAATAATACTCTGAAATTGAATATTTAAAAAATATTCAATAAAAATAAATATTTACCAATGAAAAGAGGACAAGTGTCAAATTAGAGAGAGAATTGCATTGAGACCTGTTCTCATTTCCCGATCGGTTAGCCGCACAGATCGGCCCATATTATTTCAATTCTGATTTTTTTTTTTTAGTTTTTTTGTCCGGTAGTATCCGATTGATCAGTTATTCGAACCGATAAAAATAGTCTAAAAAAAAGTTGTATTTTATAATTAAATAATAATTGTATGAGTTTTATTCATTTTAATTTTAGTAATATCAATACATCACTCTTTTCCTATGTCTTAGTTCTTTTTTTCAAAAGTGAGTCTTATGTGCACCCGGGTGCACCGTGCACTCATAGCGCATTTTAAAAGTGTGCAACTATACAAAACATAAACGTGCAACTACTTTAAATAGAAACATGCAACTATATTCCCATATTAACAATTGCACTTTTCTGTGTAAATAAGTTGCATTTTTCAACATAACAAATTACACGCTTTTAAAATGCACTATAAGTGCACAGTGCACCCGAATGCATACAAGACCTAACCTTTTTTCAATTTACCATATAGTAGTTATTTGGGGTAACTTACTTTTGTCGTGACGTTTATAAAATAATTATAAATATATTCATGATAGTAAAACATAATTGTATTTTAATTGCAATCTTTTTTATTTTTTTATAGTATCATATACTGCTAAATCAGTAGTAAATCCCAGAAAAAAAGAAGTCAAATTGCAAAAGAGAAAAAAAGGTGTACTTAATTTATATTGTTGAAGGTTCAAAAGTTTTCTTGCCCCCTGATCTATCTCCCGTACGATGCCACGCAAAAAATCTAGAACTAGTTGGTCGAATGACCAAACAAATGAAATCTTGGCTGCACAAGTACATCATTGTTCGACGGTCACATGTTTCTCGACACTAGTTGGCCGAATGGAGTGCTTAAAATTATACAGTAAAGAAATAGGATGTTAATAGCTGCAGTCCAATTACGGGAAAAGGTGATGGAGTCGCGCTACAATTTGAACAAGGTCAGATACAGGTGAGAGCAATGTGTAACATTTTAACTCCACGACATCTTTGCTGCATTTTGTCTGCCTCATTTGATACTGAGGTACCTCACTCCGGGGAAATATAAGCCAGGGGTGCTTAAACCACAGAATAGCCCAACTTCAAAATAGACGAGCCTCTTCAGCGAACTACAGTCTAACCAGTGAACCACTCACTCCAAATCAACGTATATCTGCATTTCGTCCAAAGAATAAACGATCCCATTGTTACGTAACAAAATGGAACATATTGTAAATGACATCTTAAATACGAATGACATTGGCTGAGCAAATTCTCATCAGGCCACGTTGACAAGTGGAAGTCATTATGATCACCTTGCAACAAATGTACAGAACTCTGAAAATCATGAAGTTTTACTTCATAATTCTCATAGTTTCACAAGTGCCAAAATGAAAATATATAGATAGATATCAGAATAATGAGTGATCGAGTCATAATTTCAAAATGCACAAGCCAAATATGTACACGAAGCAGTATAATTTGGCAGGTAGTATTCACAGAACCAACTGACCTCCAGCTCTAAAAGTGAGTCATAGGTTTTCTTCTCTATCGTATCAAAAACTGTAACTCCGCTGATTTTCTGAATCCCAAGCTTAATAGCAATCAAGTTCTGCATAAAGAAATAAAGGCATGGAAACAACAATAAAGCTTTAGAAGAAACCCCAGATAAATTTGAGTATTAAAGGAATCTAAGAATGCCGGAAAAGTTAAGAAACAGAGTTATAAATCCACCTTATACTACTTTTATCAAATGACAGTGGATATAATCAAACAAAAAGGATTCAATACAAGCCCATGCATATAAGTTTAAAATAAGAATTTTAAGATAAATAAGGAGAATTACCAACTGGAACTTCAACGAGCTAAATGCTTGCACCTCTCCAAGAATCTGGACAAGAGGACCAATAGTCAGTGAAACACACAATTTGTTTATTGAAAGGTTTTAAAATATTAATGGTTATTAGTTCTTTTGTCCCCTATATATAGCTATCTTTGATTTTAGTCACCATAACATTTGCATTTTGATTTAATTCCTCCAACTTTATATTTTTCAACCTTTTCGTCTCTTGACCGGCTGGTGTTGGTAACCCAACAATAACTGCTGACTTGGCAATTATTTAAAAAAAAAAAAAGAAATATAGTGCCATGACAACAGTTACCGACTGGGTTACCTGGATTAGCTGGTCAAGGGACGAAAAAGTTGAAAAATATAAAGTTGGCGAACTAAAATCAAAATGCAAAAGTAATTGTGACTAAAATCAAAGTAGGCTACAGTTGGGGGACAAAAATAATATTAATCCACATCTTAATATTAGCACAGTTCAACAACTGCAATTTTGGATAAATCACCATTCTCTGAAGACCATTGACCATTACAGCCTTTTCATCAAGTGAATCATTCTCTGATAACCATACTTCAAAGGGCCCCAATACGCGATCGGTCAAGTTAATGAGATTAAAACTCACCTACAAAATAATATATAATTTCATCACTTATATAAATACACTCAAATAAAAAGCACATATTCAGTGATCTCATTTCTGCCTTCTTCTTGCAATCAGGTATTCACTGATTAGATATTAATCACGGTATTTTTTATCTTTGATATTTGTTCGGTATTATTGGCAAGATTTCATAGCCTTCGATGATGTTTGTTTTGGATTTTAAAGACCAGGTTTTGGATTTACAAATCTAAATCCGGTTTTCTTTTGGGATTTGGAAATTCGATTTTATAAAACCACAACTACAATACCTATAAATCTACTATCACACTTTCCAATAAAATCAATTCTCTCTCCTTACACTTCAATATATTTAAATCATAACTCACATCATCCAATCATTACAACCACATCCAACAACAATATAACAACATTCACTCATATAAATGATAGTTCCATTAAAAAGATCACGATCATTTATGGTTTCAAAGAAATGTATGATATGGATATGGATTACACAAACAAAAGAGACTGAAACCACATGTTACAATTTTGCAAATAGTTTCGTATTTACCGAGAAAGATTTCTCTAAGATAATGACAGGTGGCATCTCCACTGCATGCAACTCAATGTTCTTGCGAGTAACAGGCTGCCAAGAAAGTTCAACAATAATAAGAATAAGGCAAATACTTCTATGCACCACCAGTTTCACCATGCAACTCAAATTCATTTTGAAATGGTATTAGTTGTTTTACTGAAAGGTATTAGTTAGTAACTATTAGTTGTTTTCACTGAACAATATTGGTTGTTTTCATTGAACAATATTCGTTGTGCAGCAGTTCCACGGTGCAACTGCTGCACCCAAGTGTTAAAAGAATAATACGAGTTGACCATGACAGAGAAATATGTGGTTGTAAGCCATTTAATGAGACGACTTTAATAACTTATTAATTAAAAAGCATAAATTAATTAATACAAACTAAACTCCAGTTATAGTGTTTTGCAGAGATCCGTGCCAGGTTAAGATCTGTCTGATATTTTGATAAGAATAGCAGATCACAGAGGCAAAGAGAACATATAATTGACTTGCATAAGAGACATAATCACAGAGATTTGGCTGATAATAAAAATGGAATATGTTGAGGTTATGCAAATGGAAAGGTCTTGATTGATTGGAATCGTTACTATCTTTCTTGGAACATTACCATTAGCTTAGCATATTAGTATAAAAAATGTCTATCTATTGCATTAGGTGGAAGAACATAAAAGTTTTATTATAATCAGCATATTTGCTGTGCAGACTTATTTCATGTGGAGGGATTTCTTCCCCTTATTTCTAGTTCTTATTTCCTTCAATTCAATAAAGTCGAGTACCAAGCCTTTTCTCTAACATATGTCAATATTGAGTTTTCACCGAAAACAAAATACTTAATGAGTTGGTCTCTTGTGCACCAGTTGCACCGTGCAAGGTGACAACTATCGCTTTTTAGTAAAGCAACCAATATTTTTAAGTAAAACAACTAATACTAACAAACTGATACATTTTAGTGAAGCAACTAATACTTTTTAAAATACGCACACATCAAGTGCACGGTACAACTGGTGTATACAAGTTATTGTCTTTTTAAATTAAATTAGAAAGACTAGTAAAATAACTTCAACTTACATTACCAAGTATGTGTTGAGTTTGAAGGCGACCAGGTTCACCCAAATTGGTACGCCATGTTATCTGAAGTTTACCAAGAATCTTGCTGCTCTCGACTTTAAATTGAGAGTTATCAGGTGACGAATATTTTAATTGATAGAGATAGTTATAAATTCCTCCCGCGGCTCTGATGAGAATGGGTTCCTTGAATGTCTCTCTGTAACGAAAAGAAGAATGTCAATATCAACTTGAACAAGTAAAGACATAAATGTAAAACAAAAAAACATTTCGATTGACTAACTGCCAATTAAAAGATCTTTCTAGAACACCTAGTTGATGAATTATCTTCTGTATGATCAGTAGCTTTCAGCACAATTGCACTCCAGTGCTGAGAAGGCTCGAACTCAACTTGGTCCATGAAAAGGTGAGATTTTGTATGGTTTTCTATGCAAGCTTCCAAAAGGGTAGTGTCCTGAGACAAGAGTGGCTTGACCATCATGAAGAGGGAAAAAATTTCTAAATATTCATAAACAAATAGGGCATGGAGAAAACTTAATAAACAAATGCACTGTTGCATCATCCAATTGGAGTTGATCAAACAAACAAGCAGAGAATGAGTAGAATTTTGTGGAACCTTTGCAGTACTATGCAGCTTCAAGTGCTAGACGAAATGTATATTAATGTAGTTGAGCACAAACTGAATTTTCAAGGTAATCTGTCCAATGACCCATCATCACAAAGGGCACTAAGAGTCTGTTTGGCTAACCTCTTTTTAAATATCTTATAGGCTCTAACATCTTATAAGTTCTTTCAAGAGCTTATAAGATGTAACTTTTAAGTAGCCTATAAGTTGTTAAAGTGTTTGACTAATAATACTTGTAAGTTCTTTGATAATTTGAGAGATTTTCTTTTTAATTTAAATTTGAAATTTAAATAAAAAATTAAGAATCTTTTTTGAGGGGGGTGGGGGTGGGTGGGTGGTTTTTTTTTTTTTTTTTTTAAATAAATTTTTATAAGACATCTACTATTTAAGCATAGGTTTAAAGATTTTAGAAAAAATCTAGTTGGGGTATTGGTACTTTTTGTTTTGGAGCTTATAAACTGTAAAAAACTTATTTTAAGATCTTATAAGTTGTTAAAAATCTTTTTCTAATCTAACCAGACACTTTTTGAGAGCTTATAAGCTCCTAAACCTCTCACAAGTTGTTTCAAGGAGCTTAGAAGCTCAGCCAAACAGTCTCTAACATTAACCATCCTAAAGTCTGCTAGATAACTGCAGACTCTGCATTGTGCTTGAATTATCTTATAGATAAACGTACGCATGACTAATTAGTTTGAAAGGTCGTGAAGTTACAAGCTAAAAGGTTCAACTACTCAGGACGCACCTTTACATTGCGAACCTGCAAAAAGGAAAAGCAAAAATCACATTGACGAAATCTAAAGGATGTGGGGTAGAGTGGGAATTTTACGCACGCATGTACTCAGCAAGACATGCACATTGGCTGCATGAATATTTTTATTAGGAGAGTACCTTAGTCCGAACAGAGAGGGGGTTAGAAACCATAAACTTGAAAAATTGTGGGAGATACTTCCTCTCACTGTCCCCATCGGTGTAAAGTGCTGTACACACCAACCTATTGATGAATGAAAATCACCATCCAAGACAGTTAGAACTATGTCTATCAAAAATATACGTTTAGTTTTGAAGCCTTTTTTCCTGAATTAGCTTACGTGTGTGCACCAAGTTCTTTCACATCATGTTCCACAATGAAATCATAACGTCCTCCAGCACGTATTGATTCAACAGGTGATTTTGATGTATCCAAAAGCAGAAGTCTCTGCCTTTCTGTTTGAATCTCGGCCTATTGACAATATAAGTTAAAGTTTAGATTCTGATTTTCAAATTGCAACAAGCAGGCAAGAGGAAATTTGATTCAGTGTCCTACATTATATGAACTAATATGCTAGTACAAGCCTGCTGATATATACAAAAATCTCCCAACTTTTCATCACGAGTAAGTTTCTTGTACACCACTTGAATGGTGCAACTGTACACAACTAATACTCTTCATTGAAAACAACTAATACTGATCAACTAATATTATTCAGTGAAAACAACTAACATCTTTTAAAAATTCACTTGAGTTGCACAGTACACGGTGTACACCTAGTGCATACAAAACTTTGACTTCATCATGGATATCATCATTCTCTAGGGCATGCAAAGATTTTTTTCTGTAGTTTCTTCTAGCACCATCTCTAGTTTATCTATTCTGATTTCTATAAATGTTTCCAAATATGCAACAAGATGAATGTTTGAAACTACACTAAGGTACAAGGAACGAAAAATAAATCCAATCAGCTAGAAGAGCTAGATATTCTGAACGCAAGACGTGCCACTGAAGGGAATGCAATAATAAAGCGAATTCAAAAACCAACTGTCATAAGAGAATGCACATTCAACCGTGAAAACTCTATTAGCTGATACTAGAAACCGAAAGAGCAACAAAGAATCCCAATTCTAGAAGATAAAATTGCAGGCAGAAATGACCCAAACAATCATTCATAAGCAGTACCAAATAAACCTAAGATTTACCTTAATTACAACGTCCCGAACTTCAAAATTGGAGCTGTTGTTGATGCTAATATAACTGCAAAACGTCTCCCCCAGATATATTGCCCTAATGGGAAGAAAATACAGTACTATTCCATTAATTACAACCAAAATTGACAAGACTAATAGCTCACGAGAAAGTACAACCTGAAACAGCACATTACAGAATACAAAAGGTGTACGTATATACGTGTATATACCCAAAAGCTTGGGGCAGAACGAGGAGGCCAGGGAGACCAAGCGAGTCAGTGGAGTGCTGGAGGAGGAATCTGCTGCGGTAGCTGAGATCGGAGGGATCTGCGCCCGACGCGTTCGATTGGCTACTGAGAAGGCGATTTAGGTTAGACGCCGCGATTGGATCGTCGAAGAGGTCTTTGCCGAAGAGGAGATCGCAGGGGTCGAATTTGAGAGGTGAGGTTTCCACGTGAAGCGTTGGGCGGCATAATCGCATCACTCTGAAAGCCAGCGAGTGCGCCGACTGCTGCGCTCCGCCACCGCCGCTCATTTCTGTAGTTTGTTGAGTTATCGGAGTTGGTGGTTTGATTATCTGCGGTGGTGGTGAGTGCTCCTTCCAACGGCGGAGGGCAATGGGTCAGAGGAGATGGTTGACTAGAAAGCGCACTTACTCAGACCCGCCTTTAGGATGTACTAGTTCCTTTTTGGCTATCAACGTTGGGGGATATTACGATCAATTGGGCCAAACTGACTATGGATTTCACGATTGACGACACGCATATCCACCTTTGTGGGGATCCCTCCCTCACCCCGCAAAGTATGACTTAGAGTTACTGGAGTTATCAGATGAAATTTGGGTCTTATGGTCCATGGTTGGGGAGTCGGCCCGAGACCCTCTCGAACATTCACTGGTAGGAACTATCCGCCACGGTCTCCGATTTTCCCTCAATTATGAAGCCGCTGTTGGGGAACGTTTTGCCCAGATCTATTTGAGGTGCAATTTAAATACAAATTTAAATAAATAATTATTACTAGCATGAATTAATCCTATTAATTCAAATAACAATTACCAACAACATACATGCGTATAAATAATTCACGTAAAATCCTAATATGCGAAATTTAGGAGTTTATACGAATTCTTACCCTTGAAGAGACAACCATTGAGACGATGAATCAACCCAAATGTCTTCTCAAGTATATCCCAAGTCCTTGCTCGTTATCCGGTGGAAGATAAACACGAATAATTTAAACAAAGGAAAAAGAAAAATATATTGCACCACCTTTGTGGATTTCTAATTTTTCCAAGACTGAAATTGTGTTGGGGATGAAAAATCATCTTCTATTTATAAGATGAAGGTGAACGATTTTTGCCCTAGAAAATAGATATGGGAGATCTTTAATTCTTGTACAAAAAGTAAACTTGAATATATCAAATATATTATCTTTCCCATAAATAAAATTTCCACAAAAATCACCTTCCTTATAAATATGTACTTTTCGAAAATTACCCCCAAGAAAAGTCAAAGTCCAAGATTCTTAGATTTATAAGATAATCTTGTATTTCAAGAATACTTATCTTTTTCCATAAAATATTTTCAAGAAAATCTCTTTCTTTTCTTGAAATTTTCGAAAAAAAAACAAGAAAAATTAGGCAATAAATCATTTCTTTTATTTTAATCACCTTTTCATTAATTTTCATTAATTAAACTTATATTGGACTACTTGAGGGCCTTTAGGAGAATTAAGATTGAACCTCCCAATGAGCTCTGAATTATCAATATTGAGCCACAATATTATTCAACCCATTAATATTAATTTACTCCATTATAAATTAATATTGCACTATCCATCTTAACCCATATTATGATAATATGGCTCCCGATTATTATTTCCGGTGTTTAAGATTATTTAGTCCATTAATTAATTAAGCCACTAAAGAGCATATATGAATTAATATTTTTTTTCTTGGAGTAAAGACAACTCAACATTATTATCCATACCGGAAATAAATTCCACTTGCAAGATTTAATATGATAAAACTTCTGAGCCCACCAAGGGGACAAATTAAACAAGACTTTCCTTGCAC
The DNA here is from genome assembly GCA_037126765.1 of Stenogyne calaminthoides. Lineage (NCBI taxonomy): Eukaryota > Viridiplantae > Streptophyta > Magnoliopsida > Lamiales > Lamiaceae > Stenogyne > Stenogyne calaminthoides. Next base: position 6,333,471 of record JBBCBC010000035.1, on the reverse strand, counting down.
ACGTTTCTCTGTAATAAATTTTAGCAATTGTCATGTAATTAATAATATTGCCCAAAATACAAAGTATAAAATCGCTCCCCGATTCTAAACCCAACATAGATCAAAGCAATAAATATTAACCATACACAATCCTATTTAAGTGTCAGAGATTAAGAAATCAACAACCACTGAGGTCTAATTCTTCATCTCATATGTCAGTACAGAAATATTTATCCTCTCTGTAGGTCCGCTTCAGCGCATCACAATGCACTAGTGCAATCTCTTGGTCAAGACATGTCAATCTGAGCTTTGCACATCAACCTCTACCAATGGAGTGTTCAATTCCATCTAGATTGTGAAGATGTACTTATTTACAAGGAATTGTTAATGTGATCTTCTATGATCGGGTATCACCACATTAACTACAATGCAATATGTACTAATATTGAACGCTTAGCAATAAATAAATAATATTAATTCATATTTAAAGCAACAGTGATAAAAAAATTTATATTCAGTAAATAAGAGTACATTAGTATGTTATACAAAGTAAAAATATACTTTCACGTATAACCCCATTAGCCGCTGCCCGGGTTGCCTCCCAACTGGGCGTATGACCACCACATTAATTTGGAATTGGGAAACACCCCAGTGTCGGCCCGGCCGTATCGGTACAACCATTCTCAGAAGGACGAGATGGAAAAATTGGTGGGCAAGATGGTAGCGATTGGAATCATTTAGCCAAACTCGAGTCCATACTCCAGTCCCGTGTTGTTAGTGAGAAAAAAAGATGGGTGTGTCCTTTCTGTGTGGATTACCGTGCACTCAACAAGGCTACCATGCCGGACAAAGTACCCTATTCCAGTGATTCAAGAGTTGCTCGACGAGTTGCATGAGACTCATTACTTCAACAAATTAGACTTACAGGCTGGTTATCATCAAATTCGGGTTGCTCCGGAAGACATCCTGAAGACTGCATTACGTACTCATTCGGGCACTATGAGTTTCTTGTGATGCCATTCGGCCTATTGAATGCACCAACGACTTTTTAGAGCTTAATGAATGACATCTTTCGGTCGTGCCTCCACCATTTTGTTTTAGTATTCTTCGACGACATATTGGTTTACAACCCTCCATGACAGTCCCATATCCGCAACCTTCGTTAGGTTATTCAGATTCTAATCACTCACTCACTGGTTGTTAATCCCAAAAAGTACACACTTGTCACAAGTCGAATACTTAGGGCATGTGGTGTCTTTTAATGGGGTTCAGATGGATCCAAACAAGATTGGGGCTGTGATAAAGTGGCCGACTCCGACGTCTCTGAAGGGGTTTTGTGTGTTTCTTGGGCTCACGGGGTACTACCGCCGTTTCATCCAGGATTATGGAATAATCGCAAGCCCGCTGACCGTGCTATTGAAGAAAAAGGCAACGCGCAAATTGTTGGGGAATTAATTGCCCGAATCTATTCGGGATGAATATTTAAATACAAATTTAATTCTAACAATTATTACTAGCATGAATTAATCCTATATTAATTCAAATAATAATTCAACAACAAATCATGCATATAAACAGTTCACATAAAACCTACGCATGCTGAATTCCTACGGGTTTACGTGAACTAACCTCTTGGAATGGCAATGGTCTCGTCGATTAAAACACACCAAAAAGTCTTCCCAAGTATTCCCTAGTCCTTGCTCGTCAATCCGGTGGAAGGAAGCTCCCGAACAATTAACAAAAGGGAAAATAAAATTTCTTGCACCACCTATGTGGATTTACTAATTTTTCCAGCACATGGAATTGTACTTTGGAATGAAAGAATCATCCCCTATTTATAGATGAGGTGTTGGTCGAATTTTAGGGGAAAAATAATGTGGGAAAATCTTTTTCTTGATCTCCAAGAAATCTTGAATATATCTCATATATATTCTTTTCTCCATAATTAAAATATTCCACAAAAATTTGAACTCCTCTTGTTATGGGAATTTTCGAAAAAATAAGGATCAAGATTCCAAGATTTGGATCTTCTTGAATTTATGAGATATACCTGTATTGCAAGAATACATATCTTCCATAATATCTTTTCAAGAAAATCAAGAAAATCTTTCTTTCCCTTATTCTTTCAAAATTTTTGAAATTTACATATAAATAACCAAGTGGGAGATTTCTTGAATTTAATGAGATAATCTTGTATTTCAAGAATACATATCTTCATTCCATAACAAAATTCAAAGAAAATCTTTCTCCCATTTTATTCATAATTTTCGAAAAATGAGAATAAATAAGCAACAAAATTTATTTTATTTTCAAACACCTTTTCCAGTTATTGGACTTTATGTTGGGCTACTTGAGGGACCTTTAGGAGAATTAAGATTGGACCTTCCAATGGATCTTGAATTATCAATATTGAGCCACAATATTATTCAAGCCCATAAATATTAATTAATCCCACTACATAATCAATATTGCACTATCCATAATCAATATTGCACTATCCATCTTAACCCATATTACAAATCCAATATGGCTCTTGTTATTATTTCCCGTGTTTAAGATTATCTAGCCCATTAATTAATTCAAGCCACTGAAATAGCTTTTCATTAATTAATATCTTTTGTCCTTGGTTAAGGAACGGTTAAACATTATTATCCATACCGGAAACTAGTTCCACTTGCAAGATTTGATATGATAAAACTTATGAACCTCCCAAGGGGGCAAATCGAACATGCGTACTTGCACACGATTCTCCGTATTAAATCTTGGCAATCACATGTGACCAATAATATTGCCCAAGATATAAAGTATTGAATCTCATTGATTCTCTACCCGTAATAAGTCAAAGCAATAATTACTAACCACACACGATCCTATTTAAGGGACGAAGATTAAGAAATAACGAACCACCGAGGTCTAATTCTTCCTAGTTCGATTTCAAGAATTTGTCCTCCCAGAGGGTCCTATTCAACAGCATCAGTCATGCACTAGTGTAATCTCTTGGTCAAGACAAACCAACTCGAAGCCTTACACTTCGACCTTTCACGATGGATTGTTCATTTCCATCAAGGTCGTGAATGGTGTACTTTTGGTTACAAGGAACGTTAATTTAATCTTACGTGATCCGGTATCACTAAATTAACTACAATGTAACACGACTTATTTATTGAGCGGTTATGCAAGAAATATATGTAACATTCGATGATATTTAAAGCATCGGTGATAAACAATTTATTTCAAAGAATAAGTCCGAAATCACCGATTATACAAAGTAAAAGCATACTTTCCAAAGATAATCCCAACAATCTCCCACTTATACTCAAAGTCCGCTTTTAAGTATACTACAACATGTCTCGTGTAGTTCTAACACGTGACATCTAATGTCACCTATCTGAACCTAATAATGTCTCCCACTTATACTCAAAGCAGATTGGCAATGGTCTTGACACCTATTCCTTCCACATGTCTCTAGAATGTATTCTGAGGCAGACCCTTTGTGAATGGATCAGCTAGGTTGTCTTCTGACGCGATCTTTGCCACCTCTATATCTTCTTCTTAACGATTTCTCGATAGGATGGTTTTTTCCTTTCAACGTGTTTGTTGGCCTTGTGGGCTCTTGGTTCCCTTGAATTTGCAAATCGCTCCGACATTGTCACAATAAAATGTTGATTGTCTTTGGGCAAATTCGAACTACATCCAAGTCCACTAGGAAGTTCTTGAGCCAAACCGCTTTTTTCATTTGTCCGCAAAGCAGCCTACATATTCGGCTTCCATGGTAGAATCTGCGATGCATTTCGCTTAACACTTCCACGTCATGGCTCCTCCCCATGCAAAACACACTCTGGGAGGTAGATTTTTCCGGAATCTAAGTCCGATTGGAAATTCGAGTCCAGGTAGCCGATGGGGATTAGACTATCGATCGATAAACCAACATTCTATCTCGAAGTTCTTTTCACTTACTTGTAATCGTTTTTAATCGTCAGTCAATGTTCTTTCCCCGGGTTACTTTGATATCTTGCCACCATGCCAACAGCAAAGCAGATATCCGGTCTCGTGCACAACATTGCATACATAAGGCTTCCGACAGCCGAAGCATAAGGAATGCCTTTCATGTCATCTATATCCTTTTGTGTCATAGGGCACATTTCCTTGGATAGATGGATTCCATGCCTGAAAGGTACGAAGCCTTTCTTGGAATCCTGCATGGTGAATCGTTTCAAGACAGTGTCTATGTATGAAGCTTGCAATAAGCCTATCATCATTTTCTTGCGATCTCGAGTGATCTTGATCCCAAGGATGTGCCCGGCTTCCCCTAAGTTCTTCATATCAAACTGTTTTGAAAGCCATGTCCTTACGTCTGATAACACCTTTACATCGTTCCCGATGAGCAGAATGTCCTCTACGTATAGTACTAAGAATACCAATGCAGTTCCGACACGCTTTTTGTACACACAACTTTCGAACTCGTTTTGATCAAACCCATAAGACTTTATAACATGATCAAAACATTGGTTCCAAGCTCTGGATGCCTGTTTGAGTCCGTAAATGGAATTCATGAGCTTACAAACTAGGTGTTCTTGGCCCTTTTCAATGAAGCATTGGGGTTGTTGCATATAGATTTCTTCATCAAGACTTCCGTTAAGGAAAGCTGTCTTGACATCCATTTGCCAAATTTCAAAATCGAGATGCTCAGTAATCGACAAGAGAATTCGGATGGACTTGAGCATTGCTACAGGTGAAAAGGTTTCCTCATAGTCGATCCCTTCTTTCTGAGTATAACCTTTCGCCACAAGCCTTGCCTTGAAGGTTTCCACCTTCCGTCCGGTCCTCTTTTTCTCTTGTATACCCACTTGCAACCAATAGGTTTGACCCCATTAAGTGGTTCGACTAGCTCCCACACTCTGTTATGATCCATAGAACCCATTTTTGCTTTCATTGCCTTTTGCCAAGAAACCGCATCCTTGTCTTGGATTGCCTCATCATATGTCCATGGGCCTGATTCGTCTTGACCGGGAATCAAGTCCGAGGACTCTCCTATCCCCATGAATCTCTCGGGCTGTCTTACAACCCTCCCACTACGACGAGTTTCCGGTTGTGAAAGTGTGTCGTTTGGTATGTCATCTTGTACAGTTGGCAATGAGGTTTGCCCCATTAGCTCATTTAAGGTAATCTCACTTCTGGGTCTTCTTTCATTCATATAGTCTTCTTCCAAAAATCTAAAGTGGGTGCTGATTACCACCTTTTGATCTTCGGGACCATAGAACATACACCCTTTTGTTCCCTCGGGGTAACCTATAAACAACCTTAATTCTGATCGAGGATCCAATTTCCCGGCTTCCTTGTCCAACACGTAGGCCGGACACCCCCAAATTCTCATGTGTCTCAAACTAGGCTTGCGCCCGGTCCACAATTCTTTGGGAGTTTCGGGAACCAATTTGGATGGCACCAAGTTCAGAATGTAAGCCGCTGTTTCTAAGGCATAACCCCAGAACGACTTGGAAAGATCCGCATAACTCATCATTGATCTAACCATTTCCAAAAGAGTTCTGTTTCTTCGCTCTGCAACCCCGTTTTGTTGAGGGGTTCAGGGTGCAGTTAGCTGGGATACAATCCCTTCATCTGACAAGTAGTTCAAAAACTCATCACTGAGGTACTCGCCTCCACGATCGGATCGTAGAGACTTGATACGTTTTTCCCTATGATTCTCTGCTTGAGCCTTAAATTCTTTGAATTTGTCAAAGGTCTCAGATTTATGCTTCATAAGGAAAATATAACCGTACCTTGAGTAGTCATCAATAAAAGTGACGAAATACTCATAACCTCCTCCTGCTTTGGTTGACATTGGACCACATAAGTCTGTGTGAACGATTTCTAACACTTCTTTGGCTCTATTCCCCTTGGCTCCGAATGCCCTCTTGGTCATTTTACCCTCCAAACATGATTCGCAGGTTGGAATTGGTTCAACTTGGAGAAACTCCAGGAACCGTCTTTCACCAACCTTTGGATCCTATTTGGATTAATATGTCCCAATCTTAGATGCCATAGAAGTGTTTCGTTCACGTCTGATGAACACTTTCTTTTATTGGAAACAATTGATGTGTTATAGGATGCATTTCGTGAGTGGTGTGCACAGTTAATTGTATAGAGATTACTTGACAACGTTCCATGACAGATACATTTATCATAAAGAGAAATGGTAACAATTTTATCAAAAGTAACCGAATATCCATCAAGGTAAAGTTTAGAAACCGAAATTAAATTCTTTCTAAAATTCGGAACGTAAAGAACAACTCTTAAAATTAAAACTCTACCTTCAATAGACAGGTGCACTTCTCCCACTGCTTCAGCTGCCACTCTCGTAGCATCGCCCAGTGTGATGAGGATCTCACTCCCACTAAGTTGCCGGGTCCGCTTGAACCCCTGTAAAGTGAAACAAACATGATCAGTGGATCCCGTATCCACCACCCATAAATGGGAGGCATACGCCGCTAAGCAAGTTTCAACAACTAGTGCGTGAGAATTACCTTTCTTTCCATTCCTTTTGGGATTGGAACAGGCTGACCTCCAATGTACTTTTTCACCGCATTTGAAGCATTTTTCTTTTGGTACTTTCTTGACACCCATCCAACTAGCTGTCTTTCTCTTACTTTTCTTAGTAATGAGTTTGCTTTGGATCTGACCACTTTCCTTTACTTGAGTCTTGCCTTCCATTGGCCTAGATCTTGAGAAAAGACTTTTGGTCACCAATGCTTCGTCTTTCTTTCCTAAATGCTTCTCTATTATCTCCAAGGCTTCTTGTAGAGTGTCCATAGTAAACATGTGATCGCTCATCACAAAACTACAGTAAAACTCATCAAAACACCTTGGAAGAGTTAGGAAAAGAAATTCGATTTGCGCCTCATCACAATACTTAGTACCGAGATAAGCAAGTTTATCAAAATGACGTTTTACTCTGAGAACATGCTCCCTTACGGGTGTTCCCTCAACCATTTTTAGCCTAGCCACGTCGTCGTTTTTAAACTGATTGATCATGCGGTCTTTTGTTAAAAATATTTCTTCAAGACTTTGTATAATTTCTGCAGCAGACTCAACACCTTCACGAATGTGTCTCAAATCATCAGACAGTGAAGTCAAGATTACACGTTTCATGGGTTCATTGGCCTGCTCCCAAATATTATACAAGTGCCTTTCCGCATCAGATCCATCAGTAGGCATACGGGGCTTGGGTACATCAAGAACCCAATGATGTTCTTGTGCAGGTAGGACAAAACTCATATTCCGTTTCCAAACAACATAATTATCACCAGTTAATTGGTGTTCTTTAAGTATATTGAACAGTGGATTAAAAGGTTGCGACATGATGAACTGAAATAAATAATAATATGCATAAGCACAAATAAATATCACAAAATTCGATCACATGTTTCCTATTAAAATCTCAAAAAATATGAACATGCATCCGCCAACATCTCAAAACAATTTAAATAAGCCACGTGAGGTGGGTCATTATTTAAACACATTCAAGCAGGTTACAAACAAGAACATTTACAAACCTTTAATATCCAGATTAATAGTTGGCTCCCACTTGACCAATATAAAATTGACAGGGACTTCGGGGAAGTATATGCATATCAACTTTATACCTAAGTAATAACCATAATTAAATACAGAATTATTATAATTTACTTTGATCGAGCCTTGTGGGACGGTCATCGTCGCCACTAGTAATAATCCACGACAATCCATTTGGAATTTATTCATGTGAAAGCTATCTTTTGACCGTCCTGTGGGAGGAATTTCTCCAAAAGAATTCACAAATAAATAAATCATGGAGGTCAAAATTAATTCAATTTTATTATCCGGAATAAAATTGTCAATTAATTGTTTAAGCATACTTAGTAATTTTCGAAAGTGAGATTTTTCAAAACATTTTCTCATGCATCGCAAATTTAAACACAATTTAAATAAGCATAAAATAATGCATAAACATCCAGACAAAAAATTAAACATATTGGGCACATTTATCCAATTGTCATGGTTAATTTTTGTCTTGTCTTGATCTTGAGAAATCGTCTTCATAGCCTTCATCGTTCGTCTCTAAAAGCTCCCACTTGACCGTCTTAAAAAAATGCCTTGTCAAGCCACGTCATCGACCAGCTCGCGGGTCGGAGTGCCCGCCTAGCACCCCCCCGGCCGTGTCGAGTGGTGACCGTGCTCGTCTTGTTGGCGCCCGGTCGCGTCCCTTTCGGCGACTCTCGGACAAGCGTCGCGCATGCCCGGCCGCCCCATGCCGATCCTATAAGCCCGAACCAGTCGCCCTACCGCCGGCTTTGCGGCGCGCCCTCTTTAGCGTCGCGGAAATGAAGCCCGTAGCTCAGGAAATAACATGCGTCGCCGCGTCGACGTCTGTCCCTCGGCGCTCGTCCCGTCGCCCGTATCCGCGTCGCCTGGCAAGGCGTGCTCGGCCGTGCTCCGACCCCTCGATACCCAGCCCGTGTCGCCCCGGCCGGCGTCAGCGTTAACGCGTGCCTCCAACGCGACGACGCGCCACTTACGCCCGATTAGGATCCCGTCTTTTAATTCTTCGTCTCCACCTCCGTTTCCGATCCGGTTACAATTTATTTACAAAATTAAATAAACCTAGATCTAGGCTAGTCTATTACATTGATCAAATCAACAAATTCTAATCCACTCGTGATTTTTCTCACGAGGCAAAACGAACTCGAACGAATCGAATTAAAAAACCACAATTTATATGCATGCATAAATAAACACATTAAATTCCATGACAATTGGATACCTGCAAAAAAGGTCTAGCAATTCTACTATCCAATTTCAAATTTAATGAAAACGAATTAAATTACAATTTAAAATTCAGAGCCCTAAACCGAGGCTCGATACGCTTGTTGGGGAATTAATTGCCCGGATCTATTCGGGATGAATATTTAAATACAAATTTAATTCTAACAAATATTACTAGCATGAATTAATCCTATATTAATTCAAATAATAATTCAACAACAAATCATGCATATAAACAGTTCACATAAAACCTATGCATGCAAAATTACTACGGGTTTACATGAACTAACCTCTTGGAGTGGAAATGGTATCGTCGATTAAAACACACCAAAAAGCCTTCCCAAGTATTCCCTAGTCCTTGCTTGTCAATCCGGTGGAAGGAAGCTCGCGAACAATTAACAAAAGGGAAAATAAAATTTGTTGCACCACCTTTATGGATTTACTAATTTTTCCAGCACATGGAATTGTACTTGGGAATGAAAGAATCATCCCCTATTTATAGATGAGGTGTTGGTCGAATTTTAGGGAAAAATAATGTGGGAAAATCTTTTTTCTTGATCTCCAAGAAATCTTGAATATATCTCATATATATTCTTTTCTCCATAATTAAAATATTCCACAAAAATCCGAACTCCTCTTGTTATGGGAATTTTCAAAAAAATATGGATCAAGATTCCAAGATTTGGATCTTCTTGAATTTATGAGATATACCTGTATTGCAAGAATACATATCTTCCATAATATCTTTTCAAGAAAATCAAGAAAATCTTTCTTTCCCTTATTCTTTCAAAATTTTTGAAATTTACATATAAATAACCAACTGGGAGATTTCTTGAATTTAATGAGATAATCTTGTATTTCAAGAATACATATCTTCATTCCATAACAAAATTCAAAGAAAATCTTTCTCCTCTTTTATTCATAATTTTCAAAAAATGAGGAAAAATAAGCAACAAAATTTATTTTATTTTTAAACACCTTTTTCAGTTATGGACTTTATGTTGGGCTACTTGAGGGGCCTTTAGGAGAATTAAGATTGGACCTTCCAATGGATCTTGAATTATCAATATTGAGCCCCAATATTATTCAAGCCCATAAATATTAATTAATCCCTGTACATAATTAATATTGCACTATACATCTTAACCCATATTACAGTTAATATGGCTCCCGATTATTATTTCCCGTGTTTAAGATTATCTAGCCCATTAATTAATTCAAGCCACTGAAATAGCTTTCCATTAATTAATATCTTGGTAAAGGAACAGTTCAACATTATTATCCATACCGGAAACTAGTTCCACTTGCAAGATTTGGTATGATAAAACTTATGAACCTCCCAAGGGGGCAAATCGAACAAGCGTACTTGCACACGATTCTCCGTATTGAATCTTAGCAATCACATGTGACCAATAATATTGCCCAAGATATAAAGTATTGAATTTCATTGATTCTCTACCCGTAATAAGTCAAAGCAATAATTACTAACCACATGCGATCCTATTTAAGGGACTAAGATTAAGAAATAACGAACCACTGAGGTCTAATTCTTCCTAGTTCAGTTCTGAAGAATTTGTCCTCCTGTAGGTCCTATTCAGTGCATCAGTCATGAACTAGTGTAATCTCTTGGTCAAGACAAACCAATCTGAGCCTTACACTTCAACCTCTCACGATGGATTGTTCATTTCCATCTAGGTCGTGAATGGTGTACCTTTGGTTACAAGGAACTGTTAATTTAATCTTCTGTGATCTGGTATCACTAAATTAACTACAATGTAACACGTACTATTTATTGAACAGTTATGCAGTAAATATATGTAACATTCGATGATATTTAAAGCATCAGTGATAAACAATTTATTTCAGTAAATAAGTCCGAAATTCAGTCTGATTATACAAAATAAAAGCATACTTTCCAGTATAATCCCAACACAAATGGCAGTGGTCGTTCGAGGCCGAGCAAGCCTTACAAGATCTTATGGTCGCCTTAACTGCTACTCCAGTTCTCCGTATGCCGGACTTCTCGAAACAGTTTGTGGTGGAATGCGATGCTTCCGGCTATGGGTTGGGGCCCGTATTAATGCAGGACAAGCAACCCATTGCTTATTTTAGCAAGAAAATGACGGGTCACACGCTTGCCAAGTCCACTTACGAGAGGGAGTTAATGGCACTAGTCTTGGCCGTGCAACGCTGGCTACCGTACCTTCTGGGTCGCCACTTCGAGGTTCGAACAAATCAGCGCAGCCTCAAACACCTGCTCGTGCAACCGTTGACAACACCAACACAACAAAATTGGGCCGTCAAATTATTGGGCTATGATTTTGAGATGGTCTATAAGGAGGAGGTGTATATCATGCGGGGGATGCTTCGTCACGACGGGAGGAGGAGACCATCTTCGCAGCGGTGTCGACCCCACAGTGGCATGATTGGGTGCGTTGTGTGTCACGGTCTGGGCGGACGATGAGCTCAAGAAAGATCATTTCGGTCTTGGACGTGGGGCGACCGGATCCTAAACACTTTACGTGGTCAAACGACACTTTAGTCTACAAGGCATGGCAATTCCGAAGAGTTCACGGTGGGTTACTAAATTGCTTCATGAGTTTCATGCAACGCCGGGTGGTGGACACGCGGGGGCCTTGCGCACTTATAAGCGCTTCTCTGCCTTCGTCTACTGGCCGGGAATGATTCGGGCTGTTATTCGGTTTGTGGCCGAATGTGATGTCTGCCAGAGAAATGAATATGAAACCTAATCACCGAAAGGGCTGTTGAGCCCACTTTTGATACTGAGTCAAGTGTGGGAGGACATTAGCAGATTTCATAACAGGGTTGCCCTGTTCGCGGGGGCTTGACTGCATTTTGGTGGTAGTGAGTTGTTTCTCTAAATACAGGCATTTCCTGGGTTTGCGGCATCCCTTCACGGCCCAATCGGTGTCCGAGATATTTATGCGGGACGTGGTCAAATTGCACGGGGTCCCCGCCTCCATCATGTCGGATCGGGACCCACTATTCTTGAGTTCTTTTTGGCGGGAGTTGTTTAAGGCTTTGGGAACTAAACTACGGATAAGTCCCGAGATCGATGGTCAGACCGAGGTGCTGAACCATTGCGTGGAGACGTACCTTCACTGTTTCGCCTCGGAGTGCTCTAAGCAGTAGGGGAAATTGTTGGCATGGGCGGAGTTCTATTATAATACTGGTTTTCAGTCGGCCGCGGGCACCACACCGTTTGAGGTGGTTTACGGCCATCCTCCTCCCCCCATTACTCCCTTTCTTCCCGGGAAAATTCGGGTTCGGGTGTTGGCTGATGCGCTCTGGGAAAGGGACGACATTCTGAGTTCGCTGCGTGCTCACTTGATCCGGGATCAACATCGGATGGTCCGGGAGGCCAATAAGCATCGTCAGGTTGTACCGACAGCGTATCTTGTTTCCCGCCGGTCGGTCAAGTTGGCCCTGCGCTACTACGGGTTCGTCTGAAATTGAGGCTCGGGTTGGGCCGTCGGCATATCGATTGAAGCTGCCAGCCAATACCTGGATCCACCCGGTGTTCCATGTTTCCTTGCTAAAGGCCTCGGTGGGTCGATTGATGCATCACCGACATTGTCCGAGGACCTGCTCGCGGTGGATCCGCCCTTTCTGCCGGAGTTGATTGTAGGTCGTAGCCAGATTGATCGCGATAGAATGCTGGTTGAACAGTTGCTCGTCCGTTGGCAAGGTTTGGGAAGTGATGAAAATTTGTGGTTGGATGATGATGACTTCCGTGGCCATGCAGTTCCCAGATTTTGACCTTGCGGACAAGGTCGTTTCGCCGGGGGAGGGTGGGGCAATTGATAGACACACTGCTTCGAAGCCTATCCAGGTGTATCGACAGCAGTAGCCGTGAAGCAGTTTGTGATTGTTTACTTAGTTTGTTATATGTCGAATTATTTCCTTTTTCTGCTTAAGTTAGTTTCTTATTTACTTGTCCGTCAGTTATAAGGCTTGGTTCATGGGCCTTGGATTTGTGGAGTATTTAAACATTTCGTTATGCACTTTTGATATGGTTAGCAGCCTTTGACTTGTGGCAGAGAATTTCTCCGTGGTCCTCATCTCGAGAATTTGTTCGTGTTTATTTTTGTCTCAATCGTTTTATGCTCCCACCTTTAATCGCAAAGAAACATTTCGATTAGTGGTTGTCTCTTCCCATGACCATTTCTTTGGTAAAATTTATATTTTTCATCAGCTTTTATACTACCGCAATCTGGTAGTGATTGTTTGTTGGGATTATACTGGAAAATATGTTTTTTCTTTCAGATAATCAAAACCGAATTTGGACTTATTTACTGAAATAAATTGTTTATCACTGATGCCTTAAATATCATCGAATGTTACATTTATTTACTACATAACTGTTCAATAAATTGTACGTGTTACATTGTAGTTAATTTAGTGATACCAGATCAAAGAAGATTAAATTAACAGTCCCTTGTAACTAAAAGTACACCATTCACGACCTAGATGGAAATGAACAATCCATAGTGAAAGGTTGAAGTGTAAAGCTCGGATTGACTTGTCTTGACCAAGAGATTAATCTAGTGCATGACTGATGCACTGAATAGGACCTACAGGAGGACAAATTCTTCAGAACTAAACATGGAAGAATTAGACCTCAGTTGTTCGTTATTTCTTAATCTTCGTTCCTTAAATAGGATCACGTGTGGTTGGTAACTATTGCTTTGACTTATCATGGGTAGAGAATCAACGAGATTCAATACTTTTTATCTTGGGCAATATTATTGGACACATGCGATTGCTAAGATTTAATACGGAGAATCGTGTGCAAAGACGCTTGTTCGACGGTTCTTGGGAGGTTCATAAGATTTATCATACCAAATCTTGCAAGTGGAACTAGTTTCCGGTATGGATAATAATGTTGAACCGTTCCTTGACCAAGGACATAAGATATTAATTAATGGAAAGCTATTTCAGTGGCTTGAATTATTAATGGGCTAGATAATCTTAAACACGGGAAATAATAACCGGGAGCCATATTGACTGTAATATGGTTAAGATGGATAGTGCAATATTAATTGTGTAGTGAGATTAATTAATATTTATGGACTTGAATAATATTGTGGCTCAATATTGATAATTCAAGATCCATTGGAAGGTCCAATCTTAATTCTCCTAAAGGCCCCCTAAGTAGCCGAACATATAGTCCAATAACTGAAAAATGTGTTTAAAATAAAATAAATATTGTTGCCTTATTTTTCCATGAAATTCGAAATTTATGGATAAAAAGGGGAGAAAGATTTTCTTTGAATTTTGTTATGGAATGAGGATATGTATTCTTGGAATACAAGATTATCTCATTAAATTCAAGAAATCTCCCACTTGGTTATCCATAGAGAAAATTTCGAAATTTTTGATAATTAAGGGAAATAAAGATTTTCTTGATTTTCTTGAAAATATATTATGGAAGATATGTATTTCTTGAAATACAAGAATATCTCATAAATTCAAGAAGATCCAAATCTTGGATTCTTGCCCTATAATTTTCGAAATTAATCCATAACAAAGAGTAGGTGGGATTTTGTGGAATATTATAATTATGGGAAAAAGAATATAGAAGATATATTCAAGATTTCTTGGAGATCAAGAAAAGGTTTTCCCACATTGTTTTTGCCCCAAATTTCGACCACCTCTACTCTATAAATAGGGGATGATTCTTTCATTCCCAAGTACAATTCCATATGTTGGAAAAATTAGTAAATCCACAAAGGTGGTGCAACATAATTTATTTTTCTTTTGTTAATTGTTCGCAAGCGTCCTACCACCGGATAGTCGAGCAAGGATTAAGGGAATACTTGAGAAGTTCTTTTGGTGTGTCTAATCAACAAGACCATTGCCGTCCCAAGAGGTACGTTCACGTAAACTCGTAGAATTCATCATGCGTAGGATTTACGTGAATTAATTATATGCATGATTTGTTGTTGGATTATTATTTGAATTAATATAGGACTAATTCATGCTAGTAATAATTATAAGAATTAAATTTGTATTTAAATATTCATCCCGAATTGATCTGTGCAAACTTATTCCCCAACATTGTTCTCGACTGAGGTGGCCTGTTTTGGTTCTTTTTATTGGTCATGTTACGTTAATTTACATCACGTAAAATTTTGATCTATTCATAATGACGCTTATTGTCGCGTTTTCGAAAAAAACAAGATTCTTTTATTTTTCTGTGTGTGGGTTGGGGATCATTCCTTATTAATTAAGTCGGCCCAGTCCGAAGATAGGCCTAGTTACTAGCCAGCCCAATTATTAATTTAGCAAGCTGGCCGCGTAAAGGAAAGGAAGGAATTATTTTCGACCGTCTGATCATCAATCAATCCAACGGTGAGTAGCACTCAAGAATCATATCTGTCAGAGATGTTGTATACCAAAATTTACGAAACGAGACATTGAATGTGGCTACGTGGATTGGTATAACAAACAAGTATTAGTGGAGAAACAAGTGTGATTAATGAAGAACAAATTGAATGTTCTTCATTGTATGAAGTGATAAATGTTAAAATCTAAGTGTTAGATGCGATAAATAAATGCGAGAGGATTTGGGCCGAAGACCTCTTTTGTTGGCTGATAAAGCCGTTGTATTGAATGTTAAAATTCCCCCCTTAATGAGTTCTAATTTCTAGTATTTATACTACAAGTTCACTAGTTGGTCTTTCTCGCGCCTCAAGGGGGAGTTTGACCTAGCATTAAATGTTTTCCGATTAAGTTGGACTCTAAGAACCTATTACATCAAGCTAAACACGTCTCCAGATTTGAAGCGAGGCGGGTTGCAAATGGTTCATGGAGATTTGCGCCTATTCTTTCCTCTTTGAGTCCGCGGCTATAGGACCAGTCATATCTTCAGAGTCTTCTCGGCCATTTGGGGGAGATTCTCTGATGTTGGTTGAGGCTGGAGGTTTATGTGTCTGTTTAGCCAAAATCAGGTCTTGGTAAGTGGGAAACCTTTGACTTAAATCTCTCTATCCCATTTACCTTGATCACAGATCTCATAAAATTGAGTAAGTATAACTTGCCTCTTTGTGTACGCAATTACATTGAGAGTGTTGTCTCATTTGGCCGAAGGGCGAACTAGGGCGGGGTGAGTCGCCCGTTAGTAGGGGCGAACTCGCCCATCTTTTGGCGTAGTGTGAGCACCCACAATTGAAGCACGACCATGGCGCTGGCGCGAGCACCATCATGGCACGGGCGGGTGAGTAGCGGGCACGACGACCATCGGGTGGGCAACTTGCCCACCTTGTTGTCTAAAGGGCAACTTCGGTGGACATCTTACGAGTAGTCGGGTTGAGCGGCGAGTTAGGCGAAAGCAACTTGCCCGTCCATGGACTCGGACGGGCGAGCTCGTCTTTGACTCATGACAACTTGCCCCATATCTCATTTTTAATAGAGGTTAGTGGACCCTCCATGTGTAACTTAATGACATAAGGAACCCAAATAATTAGCCCAGATCATTTGGCACACAACAATTGCCTCTCAGGTTACTATTCACCTCAAGTGGGAGTAGAGACACGAATCTTAAATGAAACATAACTTGGCGACTTGGGCGTTTTGTCTATGTTTGGCGAGATCCCGCTTCAATGACCGATTTGAGTGTTGGGCGAGTATCTTGAGCTAGGTGAGTTACAATTTACTCGTTCAGTTGCTTGAGTTAGACAATTGCCTCTACGGGCGACTCCCGGGAGACTTGCCTTTCCTAGGCAATTTGGGTGAGCTGTATTCCCGGATGACTTGCCTTTGTGCCCCTTGAATAACGGTGTCTTACCCTTAGGTGAGTTAGTTGAATTAAAGGCGACTTGCTCGCGCGGCGAATTTCTTGAATATCAGCGTCTCGCCCTTAGGCGAGCTATTTGAATTGCCTTGCGAGTTACTTGCAACTCGGGCAAGTAGGCGATGTCGGGCGAGTTCTTTTTCTTTGGACGGCTCGCCGAGTTGGGCGACTTGTGTTTAGAGTCTGGCGACTTGCTACCTGCCTTGTGGGCGGATTACTTGGTGTTGGCGACTTCTCTGATCCGAGTTAGCTCGAGAAGGTGAGCATTGAGCTAGCTGGCCTTTCGATTGGGCGAGTTGTAACATTCTTTCTTGGACCATTTATGAGTGACGCGGAGCGAGCTGGGCGAGTAGCACGACACATCCTTCACCAAGCCATTTTTAAGAAATGGAAAATGGCCCTCTTTTTTGGCGAGGTGGAAATGTTGGGGAATGATTCGCACAGATCTATTCGGGGTGAATATTTAAATACAAATTTAATTCATTAATTATTACTAGCATGAATTAATCCTATATTAATTCAAATAATAATTGCAACAACATATCATGCATATAAAAAGCCACGTAAAACCCACGACGCGGAATCTCTGGTTTTACGTGAACGCGTACCTCTCGGGACGGCAAGTGGCTTTGGTCGGACGGACTAACCAAAAGGACTTCCCAAGTATTCCCTTAGCCCTTGCTCGACAATCCGGTGGAAGGATACTCGCGAACAATTAACAAAAGGAAAAAATAAACTTTGTTGCACCACTTATGTGGATTTGCTAATATTTCCAGCACATGGAATTGTACTTGGGAATAAACTAATCATCCCCTATTTATAAGAGGGAGGGTGAACGAAATTTTAGTGATTTTTCAATGTGGGAAAAGACTTTTCTTGGTCACCAAGAAATCTTGAATATATCCCATATATTCCTTTTCCCATAATTAAAATATTCCACAAAAATCCCACCTCCTCTATTATGGAGTAATTTTAGAAAATTTTGGCTCAAGATAACAAGATTTGGATCTTCTTGAATTTATGAGATATTCTTGTATTTCAAGAAATACATATCTTCCATAATATTTTTTCAAGAAAATCAAGAAAATCTTTCTTGCCCATAATATTCAAAAAATTTTGAAATATTCATATAGATAATCAAGTGGGAGATTTCTTGAATTTAATGAGATAATCTTGTATTCCAAGAATACATATCTTCATTCCATAACAAAATTCAAAGAAAATCTTTCTCCCACTTTTATCCATAAATTTTGAAAAATAGAGGAAATATTAAGCAACAATATTTATTTTATTTTAATCACCTTTTCAGTTATTGGACTATATGTTGGGCTACTCAGGGGGCCTTTAGGAGAATTAAGATTGGACCTTCTAATGGATCTTGAATATCTAATATTGAGCCACAATATAATTCAAGCCCATAAATATTAATTAATCCCACTACATAATTAATATTGAACTATCCATCTTAACCCATATTACAGTCAATATGGCTCCCGGTCATTATTTCCCGTGTTTAAGATTATCTAGCCCATTAATCAAGCCACTGAAATAGCTTTCCGTTAATTAATATCTTTTGTCCTTGGTCGAGGAACGGTTCAACATTATTATCCATACCGGAAACTAATTCCACTTGCAAGATTTGGTATGATAAAACTTATGAACCTCCCTAAGGGCAAATCAAACAAGCGTTTTGCACACGATTCTTCGTATTAAATCTTAGCAATCACATGTGACCAATAATATTACCCAAGATAAAAAGTATTGAATCTCTCTCTGATTCGCTACCCATGATAAGTCAAAGTAATTACCAATCCCACGTGATCCTATTTAAGGGACAAAGGTTAAGAAACAACGAACCACTGAGGTCTAATTCTTCCTTGTTCGATTCAAGAATTAATCCTCCCCAGAGGTCCTATTCAATAAGATCGGTCATGCACTAGTGTAATCTCTTGGTCAAGACAAACCAATGAGCCTTACACCTCAACCTTTCGCGATGGTTGTTCATTTCCATCTAGGTCGTGAATGGCGATTTATAGTTACAAGGAACTGTTAATTTAATCTTTCGCGGATCGGGTATCACTAAATTAACTACTGATGTAACACGCATTTAATTATTGAATGCTTATGCAGTAAATATATATAACATTCAATCATATTTAAAGCATCAGTGATAAACAATTTATTTCAGTAAATAAGTCTGAGAATTCAGTTTCGATTGTACAAAGTAAAAACATACTTTTCAGTATAATCCCAACAGGAAATGATGTGGGTCGAGCGATGATGAAGAGTGATCTGCAAGCTCTTTGCGTGTAGATTGGGCCGAGAGTTTGAGCAACACGTGGGTGCCCCGGGCGAATTGCCAACTGCTTTGGTGAGTTCGGGGGACGTAGACAAGGAATTAGTGCCACTGGAGTCGTGTAGAGCTCGGTGAAACAGCAACTAGGTGGATGAGTTGCATACCGGGCGAAGCCGGAGAGACTTGCCCATCGGGCTTGTTGCCTGTGGGCGAGAAATATTGGCGTCTCGCCCTTAAGCGAGTTACTCGCACCACCGGACGACTTACTTTGTTGATGGGCAAGTTGCGATATGAGGCGAGCTCAAGGGCGAGATGGGCGAGCTCACGGGCGAGATGGGCGAGCTCCATCGAGCATCACTTTTGTTACGTCCATAACTCAAGTTCCCGACCTCCGATTGAGTTGATTCTTTTTTTGTTGCGACCGTATTTTAGAGGAGCTTCTCATGGTTATGAGCGAGATGTTTTTCCACATCGATCTTATGCGGGCGAGTTGTTTAGATTCGGGCGAGTAGGGGATGCCGGGCGAGTAGGTGAGTTGGGCGAGTTCCAATGAGCATCAGTTTTGTTTCGTCCATAACTCGAGTTCCCGACCTCCGATTGGGTTGATTCTTTTTTTGTTGCAACCGTATTTTCGAGTAACTTTTCATGGTTATGAATGAGATATTTTACCACATCGATATTATGCGGGCGAGTTGTTCAGATTCGGGCGAGTAGGGGCGAGTAGGCGAGTTGGGCGAGTTCCAATGAGCATCAGTTTTGTTTCGTCCATAACTCGAGTTCCTGACCTCCGATTGAGTTGATTATTTTTTTGTTGCGAACGTATTTTCGAGGATCTTCTCATTGTTATGAGCGAGATTATTTTCCACATCGATCTTATGCGGGCGAGTTGTTTAGATTCGGGCGAGTAGGGGCGAGTAGGCGAGTTGGGCGAGTTCCAATGAGCATCAGTTTTGTTTCGTCCATAACTTGAGTTCCCGACCTCCGATTGAGTTGATTCTTTTTTTGTTGCGACCCTCATCTAAAGGAGCTTCACTTGGGTTAATGATCTCTCAAATATACTTCTAGATAAAAGCAGTTGTTTCGCCCCACTTCTAGGTCGTTTCAACCAATGGATTTTGGCGAGCTGGCGAGATTGAGCGAAGTGGGGCCGGCTAATCCTCCGACGTGGCCATGAACTGCTAGAATCATATTAGGACTCTAGCAGGTGAAATGAACATATGGCAAGCTGCTCCGAGACGAGATGGGTCGAACGGTGAGATGGGCAAGATGGGGCGAGCAACTAGCTGGGTCCAATTCCCAGATCCATTATGTTGAATCGCCTCAAGGGAAGGAAGTGGGGTGATCGCTGCCCCAGGCGAGGTCGTTAATGAAGATTTGGTGGAGGTGGCTCCTACTCAAGAGAATCCTGCTACTTAGTACTTTTTTTTTTGAAACGCTACTTAGTACTTCTTTGTTATAGTCTTATGTCGACTTTTATCATGTCTCTTGCTTTGCCTTGTAATAGACTAGCTTGTTCTCTACAAACTGAAGCTTACTTCCAATGCCTTAGCATTTTTGCATGTTCAATTGTCTTATGTGCTTGCAATCTATGTTTGGATTGTCATCTTAATTTTACGCGACTTAGTTGTCTTATTATTTCGCAACTTTATTGGCTGGTCGTCTTAGCTGTATGTGACTTAGTTGTCTTATTGTTTTGTAACTTTGGATGCCTTTGAATGCCTGTTACGAAAATTTTATGTTTGTGGACTATCTCTGGGAGGTCGATCTCCTTAGAGATCGACGACTTTGGATAATCGATCTCCTTGGAGGTCGATAACCTGCCCCCTTGCCCATGGTATAAAATATTTTGATCGTCTTATTTGGGTGCGATCCTAGTGCTTGGCACTTATTTGGTCGTCTTATTTGGATGCGACTTATTACCTTGGCACTTGTATGGTCGTCTTATTTGGATGCGACTTATTACCTTGGCACTTGTATGGTCGTCTTATTTGGATGCGACTTAGTGCCTTAGCGCTTGTATGGTCATCTTATTTGGATGCAACTTAGTGCCTTAACACTTGTATGATCGTCTTATTTGGATGCGACTTAGTGCCTTAGCACTTGTATGGTCGTCTTATTTGGATGCGACTTAGTGCCTTAGCACTTGTATGGTCGTCTTATTTGGATGCGACCTAATGCCTTAACATTTTGTGTTTAGAACATATACTATAACAACTGATTTCGTTAGAGGTCAGTAGACCTGCCCCCAATTTCTGATCACTAAAATCTAAGTGTATGACAAATTTGACTGAATCGAACTTTGACAAAAAATCAACTTTCATTTCTAAATTTGAGGCGAACTATTTCATAAAATTTAGACTACCAAACTACTGGTAATATTTCTTCAAATACATTGCATTCCAAGGTGTTGAGCTGGGACTCGCCTGAGATTGGTTCCGGTAAGCTTTTGGGTCACATAATCAGCTACCGAGGTACGACTTTTCTAGCTTGGTAGCTGGCTTATTTGTGTTGCTGGTTCCCTGCTCTTCCATCCGTTGAGCAAGCAGCTCGGCGCTACTGATCAATTTTCCCGCTCGGTGCCTGAAATTGGCGTAGGATGTCAGATAGTCTATATTCATAGTCCTCCACAGCTTCGTGTTCTTCCGGAGTCCTTCGACAACTCCCATAACTTTAGTTTTGTCTTTGAGTGGCTCCCCGTCCATGATCAATTTATCAACCCTTTCGATATATGCGCGGTCGGTCTCATCTTTGAACTGCCAGACATATGACAACTTCTGCTTCGTTCCCACCTTGTGAGTCATGGTGGCGTAGTGGTCGAGGAAGAGCTGCGCCATTTGTCGAAAAGATTCCACCAAGTATGGTGGCAAGGTGTTGTACCATCCGTAGGCTTGGTCACCCAATGTGAGAGGAAACAACCGACATTGAGTCGCATCGGTTGCCCCCATTGAGTTCATGTAGGTTGTAAACTTGCTAACGTGATGTATGGGGTCTGTGTCGCCAAGATACTGAGTGATGGAGATCGCCGTGACTTTTGGTTGGACGGGAGCCAATATCATTGCCGGTGATAATGGAGATAATGGAATCCTAGCAGGAGTTGGGTTTCCATTTTTACAGCGACCTGATCTTGAAGATCCTTGAGGGTTTGAACTATTACCGCTAGTTGTTCAACATCAATTTGGTTGGCTCCGCCTCGCTGTTGGTGGCAAGGTAAGAGACTTCTTTCAGCTCTCCCTCGTTGATGATGACGAGGTGAGAGGTTTATCTGCCCCCACCTCACGCGATGAGGTGAATGGGTTCTCTCCGCATCACCTCGTTGATGATGGCAAGGTGATGGGCTCCTTCCCAGACGATCTTTAGCTAATCCTCTTTGTCTTTGTGCGCGGTCAGGCCGAGTCACGGAAAGTGATCCTTCTGGTTCGGCTTGACCTAGGCCATGGTGACGAAGCCTGCCTGACGCCGAACTCTGAATCCAAGTGTTGGAAAACTAACTTGGTTCGCTGTGAACCCGCAGAGTCATCATTCCTTTCAGGGTCGAACTGTCTTTCGTATGACCGCCTGTAGTGCTCTTTTGAACGAGCCATGTGAGAGTTCTTCTCTTGGCTTTATGCTTGGTGTGGGCCTTCGGCTTCTTTTTGCTTGACCTTGGCCTTAGCTTGTCGGAATTTTTTGTCGAGTTTCGCGCAGATCATTTGTGATCCGCCCCAACTCGCCCCTCTTCGGTATGAAGGCCGCCATGGTCTCCCAAATCTCTTGAGGAGTGTTGATTTCTTCTAGCTTTTTGGAGAACACCAAGTCGTGCCCCTAGCTCCCCGGATTACCCACAGCTTGCAACATTAATTCTCCGCCCGGACTTCTATATTCCGAATTTGACTTTTCCGGATTTGGCTTTTGATAGAAAACTTGCTTGAGACATCTTTGGTTGAGTTTTTGGAAAAGTGTTTGAATGCTTGAAGATTCAAAGAAAAAACTTTGAAGATTCGTGGGAATACTCCAATGAGAACTATTTGAAAAAAATCAGTTTAGTTCTTAAAAGAGTACCCTCTTGGCGCCAATTGTTGTATATCAAAATTTACGGAACGAGATATTGAATGTGGTTATGTGGAGTGGAGAAACGAGTGTGATTAATGAAGAACAAATTGAATGTTCTTCATTGTATGAAGTGATAAATGTTAAAATCTAAGTGTTAGATGCGATAAATAAATACGAGAGGATTTAGGCCGAAGGCCTCTTTTGTTGGCTGATAAAGCCGTTGTATTGAATGTTAAAATTTTCCCCCCTTTAATGAGTCCTAATTTCTAGTATTTATACTACAAGTTCACTAGTTGGTCTTTCTCGCGCCTCAAGGGGGAGTTTGACCCAGCACTAAATGTTTTCCGGCTAAGTTGGACTCTAAGAACCTATTACATCAAGCTAAACACGTCTCCAACTCTGAAGCACGGCGGGTTGCAGATGGTTCATGGTGATTTGCGCCTATTATTTCCTCTTTGAGTCTGTGGCTATAGGACCAGTCATATCTTCAGAGTCTTCTCGGCCATTTGGGGGAGATTCTCTGATGTTGGTTGAGGCTGAAGGTTTATGTGTTTGTTTAGCCAAAATCAGGTCTTGGTAAGTGGGAAACCTTTGACTTAAATCTCTCTATCCCATTTACCTTGATCACTTGAATCTGCATAAATGGAAGAAAGTATAACTTGCCTCTTTGTATGCATAATTACATTGAGAAGTGTTGTCTCGCCGGGCGGTGGGCGACTAGGCGGGCGAAGTCGCCCGGTAGAGGGCAAACAAACCCATCGTTTGGAAAGTAACAATGCACGCGACTTTGCGGCTTAACCATGGCACGGGCGACCATGGTGTGCGCGGGCGCATGCATTTACCATATGGTGCGGGCGCGGGTGAGTCGCCCGGTGGTAAGGGGCGTAACTAAGCCGCCTTTTGGCGAGTAATGGCCACGGCGACCAGCGGGATACCATGGCGCTGGCGTGTGACGCACTATGGTGCGGGCGCTGGCGCGGTGACATTTCATGGTGCCGGTGCGGCGCACCATCTGGTGGGTTCTGCCCGCCTTTGTTGTCTAAAGGGCAACTTCATGGACATCTTAAGGGTAGTCGGGTTGAGCGGGCGAGTTAGACGAGCAACTTGCCCCATCCTTGACTCGGCGGGCAAGCTCGTCTTTGGCTCATGACAACTTGCCCCATATCTCGTTTTTAATAGAGGTTAGTGGACCCTCCATTTGTAACTTAATGACATAAGGAACCCAAATAATTAGCCCAGATCATTTGGCACACAACAAGAGATGAAATTCTGCTAACAGTATTTACAGCAGAAATCCGCAAAGGGAGGGGCGTGTATTGTGTGAGGTAACACTCGATATTTTCGTTCATCTTCTTATCCGTATTAATTATCCACATTCATCTTCATATCTGATAATTACGTAAATGCAGATATGGCGTACGTGAAATCCGTGGATTGAGTGTTGAGTGTTCACCTGAAAGAGAGAAAATTACGTGAGTATCTTCATATAAAAGCCATGCGAATTTATATCCATTCCGATACTCATTTCGTCCTTCACGCAGGTTCATTAATGGAGTTTTGCGGCTGTCCGGTTATGCTCTGTTTTGTTACTTTGGAATGATCCTTCATGTTATGTGTATTTGTGTGTAGTGTTATAAGCTTCCCCCGTATTATCCATGTTAATTCTCAGATTGGTAATGTTGGCTACATTTTACATGAGCTATTGCAATTGAGTTATTACGTTGTTGCGTTATTTGTGGTCGGGACATTACACATATTTTTTTACATGCAATAGCTTAATTACATGTTGGTCTACCTTAGGAAGATTGCTAAAAAAGAAAGATTACAGTGCCGAGCTTTGAAGTTGTATTCAACTGTTAGATAACAAGCATGATGCTTCAGGTTATTGATAAAATATTTCAGGTATGTAGCTTTTGGAATTTGTGATCATTGCATTTTATTATTTGTGTAACTGTTCTGATCTTGAGATAATTGAGTTTGTGGGATTGTGGGGGGGGGGGTTGGGGGGGGGATGTTGGGGATTTCTCAACTATGTAGTTTTCTTGATGTTATGATTGTTATTGAACATATGTGAGAAATATTTTTAGGCTATTCTGGATGGTATGGTACTTATCATCAACGGATAGCATGTGCATGACGAAGTTCATGTTAGAATGAACAGTTTGAGTGAAACAAATAATATTATGATCCAAATATGAAAAAAAAGCTATAATAATATTCCTTTCATAAGGAGTCATTTCAAATGAACATGCAAAAGTGTAGTTTTTTTATCTTCAAAAATTTCACTATGCCAAAAACTGGATACGACAATGGAGAAAAGACAACGGATATTAATTAAACCCGTTGTCGTAGGACTACCTCGTTGTCGTAGCTAAAGCCATTGTCGAAACTATTAGAAATGCGGGGATTTTCACCTAAAGACAACGGGTTTTATTACCCGTTGTCAAAATATGTATATATATTTTTTTAATAATTAATAAGTATAAAAGCTCGAAAAATTTCAACCCTTCAAGATCCGTCGCGCAGCTTTAGCTAGGGCACAAACTTGCCGTCCACCGCCTACTCAGAGCGGCGTTCTTCGCCGCGTCGTCATCACTGCTGCTCTCCATTCCAATCGCGCAGTTGCTATACGTCCACTAGCGCAGGCGCCGTTTTGTGCACTCTGTACCCTCTTTTTGCCGCAACTCGGTTAAAAACCATTGTAATAACCACCTACGACAACGGGGATTACCCGTTGTCATATGTCCGGGACCTACGACAACACCAGCATCCACAAGGGGGAAAAACAGCTACGACAACGGGGATTACCCGTTGTCGTATCCAGTTTTTGGCATAGTGTTTCTGAAGTTGTAGTTAATACCCAATTTTTTTTTTCACTAGCAGGATTTATCTTTTACTTTGTTGGTTAAAAAATCGAAAAAAATTACAACTAGTTACAAGATTGAGTAAACCATTACAACCAGGATACAAAGTCGCGTAAATTTGAACTAAAGTACGTGGCACTTTAGTTCAAATTTGAACTAAAGTGCAGAAATTTTCTGCACTTTGTATTTGATTGTAAGTTTTTGGGTGACTTTGTAGTGGAATGTTTTTCCCCCAAAAAATACTCCCTCCGTCCCGGTATAAGTGTTCCCTTTCTTGTGGGTGTTTTAATTAAGGAATACTAATAAAATAATAAAAATGAAGGGTAGTTTTGGGTATTGGAAGAGGAAAAAGGTATATGGAGTAATCGTGGAGTAGTAAGTGACATTTTTGTAATATTGTGCGTAAAGTGAGGATAAAAAATTTGGGTTGTGGAGTTACTTTTTTCCATTTATGGAAAGGAAAAATTTATTGTGGGACGGATTGAAAAGGAAAGAGAGAAACTTATAGTGGGACGGAGGGAATACTTATTTCATATTCATGGGATTGTACAACTAATATGGCTCATTGAATGGGTTGCTCAAAGTGCAAGGTATGTCATTGAAACAGAGCTTTTTTCTTGATGATCTCTCTCAGAATAGATTGCTTAAATTGCAAGGACTGGTGTTAAGATTTAGTTGATGAATACCCCAACGTTATTTGTATAGCTCCTGCAGTAAATTTATTTAAAACATAATGGTTACACACTTTCAAATCCAGTTGTTGATCGGGTAGGGATTTCAATGCCCTTGCAAGCAAGATATGTCCACAGAGAGTGTCTACATCACTGTGCGTACAAATGAAGTGAACCATGATCTGAGTTTCTAACTTAAATTTGTCAACGTGGTGCGCTAGACATTTGCTATTGATGCTCCAGTTAAGTCTGTTTTTCCAAGTTAAAGTATTTTTTGTTAAGAAGCAACTGTTCTTTCTTAAGCTGAAATGCCTTGTTATTAAGGCACTTAAGTGTGACTATATGTCCTGTCACTTGCTCTTATCCGGTTGATAATTCTTTTAGTAAAATTATGATTAAAATTTCCTAAAATTTTAGTTCCTCACGACTTTTTTCTAGTCAAAGTGCATGATGTCCAACATGCAAAGCTCTTTATAATATAAGAGTTCATGGCATTGCTGATAGGAAATGAAGGACATTGAAAGTATTAGTTATGATCCCCATTGTATATTTTATTTATCTCTTTCACGGTACAGCTGGTATTGTTTGTTTGATTTTTTAAATCATTTTTCATCGTGTTTCTCTTTTCTTGCTTTTGTGTTGTGCTCAAAGACCTCCATGACAAAAATATGTAATGATGTAATACTTCTGTTTTTAGCTCGCTATATGTTGGGTTTTCTTCAATTTTTTTGATCGGACAAAGTTAAATGTTAATTCTTAGTAGTTAATACACCATGCACCCAAATACTCCATGAAATCGTTAATCCACCTTATAACTCACATAACTCCAAATTCATTAGAGGAATCGAATATGGGTCTCCCACTCAAATGAGAGCCGGTGGCGGGGTGGGCTAAGCCTAACTACTTCAATTGAAACATATGAATACACGCTCAAACCAAGACACATAACACATAACTTTAAGAGGTAAATGAAGTTGTATTAACTGACCATTGAAACAAATTTGCGTTTGCTCCCTTATGAATCATCTTATCTATGCAATTGGTCTTCTTCTCAGCTGCGTATGCTAGTGCACTTAAGCATTAACACACGTTGATTCTATCGCGTTAGCCTTTCATTTAAAAAACAAGACGGGTGAGACAAGAGGCGTGTAAAAAGCATTTAAAATAATGACTAAAACCAATGGACCTACAGCAGCAGCTTGCACACTCAGCTTTGCCAGAGGAGATAACATACACGAGTACGTGCAACTTTCTTGTTTACTAACAGAATCCACCTGCAAATATTCCATAGAGATTGTAACTTTTTAGTATTGTTTATTTTTAAACGTTCACACAATATTCATATTCATATTTTACCTCAACGTTTTTACGTAGTAAGAAGCGCACACTCTTAATGCTCCCATTTTTGGTTGCACATTGAAGTGGAGTTCCAACCACACTATTAACGTCTATATTAGCACCTCATCTGTGCAACAAATACATAAATCTCGTGTGTCCTGAAATAGATCAATGTATATAGTTTAATGTTGAATTTCATGGAATCTTGAAATTAAAGAAATCGTATTGAAGATTTGAAGAGAGAGTTTGTTACAACTAAATTGAGAACGCAAGTTGATAAAAATGAGAATGAGTGGTGATACCCTCAAAATTTCGATGTTTTTTCATATTCTGAAATTTCTGTAAATACTTCACTATTTTTCGACGTTTAAAAAATAGGAAAAATTACAACTATATACAAGATTTGAGTACAAATAACAATCGGTACAAAAGTGCGTAAAATTTGAACTAAAAGTACGACGCTTTTGTACCCGGTTGTAATTTTTGAGTGACTTTGTAGTGGAATGGCATTTTCCTTAAAAATATCCAACATTTATCGGTGATATTTCGCCGATATATCGATGATTATCGACGTTCAAAAATATTTGATAATCACTACTACACATTTGAGCTTACCTGCAATTTTGCACTTGGACAACCTTTTTTCAAACATTGGAGGCGGTTCTAATAAAAAAAAAAAAATTAGACAGCGGTTTTCAACGCTGTCCAAGTTTAACACTTAGACAGCGGTTGACAACCGCTGTGCAAGGGGTTAGACAGCGGTTTGGAACCGCTGTCCAAGGTAATAGTTTGGACAGCGGTTCCAAACCGCTGTCCAAGTGTTCTGCAAATTTTATTAAGCCAAATCGCGAACCAGAGTACTTCAATTTTTCCCCAAATTAAATCAAGCTAGCGTCTCCTTCCTCTACCCTAATCGAACTCCGTCGCTCGTCCTCCCATTCCGCCGCCGCCGTCGTCTTCCCATTACCTCCTTCCCATTCCCCAAATCGCGAACCATGCCCTAGCCTCCTCCTCCCTCTTCCCCAAATCGAACCAGAAGCCCTAGCCGTCGTCTTCCCGCCGTCGTCTTTCTCATTCTCCCGCTGCGTCATCAGGTAAGAGCCCTAATTTATTTCATAACTTGGTGTTTGATAGTATTAACGTAGAAGTTGAGGTTGAGGTTGGTGTTTGATACAAACTACTAGCATAGTATATATTAACGTATAGCATATATATAACTTGGTGTTTGATAGCATAACTTTCCTGATGACGTATAGCATAACTTTCACAGTGTACTTGTAATTAATTCGAAATAATATGCTTGATAAATGAACAATTAATTGTAAATGAACAATTGATGCACTCAAGGTGTTTGATAATATGCTTGTGTGAGGATTTAAGCATAAATTAGGATTAATACATTAGGATATATTTTTGTTATATTAATTTGATGATTTGGTGAATGGATAGTAGTGTGTTGCTTTAGATGATTAATGATGGTACATTAGGTTATATACATTGTTTTGAGATGCAACAAATCCTTAGATACATATGCAATATACAAACCTTAGGTACTACCACATTCTATATGCAAGTTTTATACATTAGGAATGTAATACTTTTAGGTTTAATACTTTTAGGTTTAATACATTAGGATACATGCATTATCTTGAGAAACACTTCATATTGTCTTTTCTATAGGCATCTCTAGTTCTATATGGATCGAAAGTGGGTTCGAAAGCGCATCGATTATCGATGAGTATAGTAATGGGGTGAAAGAATTTTGTAATCATGCGATTAGACCTTTGCATCAACCCTCTCAAGACATTCCATGTCCGTGTTGGAAATGTATGAATGGAAAAACCGTTAGTTAATTGAGAAAGTGCATTTGACCACTTGATGATTCACGGTATTGATAAAACATATACCGTTTGGACATATCATGGTGAGAGGAGATGGATGTAGCTCAAAGCAACCTAGAAACCGACTTTAGGTTTGAAGAATCAGATTGGATGCGGATATTTTCGATGATGTACATTGTTGATACATCAAGTGGGGATGACGATGATCTGAGATCACCCTTATATGTCGGAGAAGTTAAGGGATTCTATTTGGATTACCAACTAGGGTGTAAGAAGCGCAAACAAAAGCTGTCAATTTGTGTTGATATTATTTCAACCTAAAAGAAATTTCGCTGGGGATTGTCGATGAGTGCTTCACAAGTATCTTTGGAAACAATTAGTGGTCTATTGCACGATGGAAATGTCTTGCTAAGAGAGCATATGATGCTAAACAAATGCTCAAGTCCATCAGTTAACACATCGAAAATTCATGCTTGTCGGGGTGATTGTATCTTATTTGAAAAGGAGTATGGCAGACCTCGAGGAATGTCCCAAGTGTGGACTAAAAGCGATATAAGAAAAATAAATCTCCCATGAAGGTGATGTGGTACTTTCCAATAATACCAAGATTCAGGAGAATGTATAGCAAAATGGCCTTTGTGGATGCTAGAAATTTAAGATGGCATCATGATGATAGGATCAAAGATGGAATGCTAAGACACCTATTTGATTCACCCTGGTGGAAGACATTCGATGTCGCATCCAAATTTGCACCGAGCCACGACACTTTGCGTCTTGCACTCTCAACCGGCCGGAATGAATCCGTTCGGGTATCCAAAGTACCAACCACAAATTACATGGCAATTGATTCTTTTTGGTTTATAATCTTTCACACGAAGTTGTGCGTGAAGACTTACATGATGTTGTCTATGTTGATATCGGGACCAAACAACCCGGTAACGACATAGATGTATATCAGCTCCTTTGATAGAGGACTTGAAGCTCATGTGGGATGAGGGTGTCGATGTATGATGCTTGTAAAAAGGAGAATTTCAAGTTGAAGGCCATCTTTGTTTGGAACTATCAATGACTTTTTCCCGCCACGGAATCTATCTCGATATAGTGTGAAAGGGCCGATGCATGTCCTTGTTGTACAAGAAGACACATCACATTCACTTGAGACATTGTAGGAAGACCGTTTATATGGGACATAGGAGGTGGTTGGACCCAACCTATAAGTACGAACAATGGCGATGCATTCGATGGCAACAATTGAGGCAATTGAAGCACGCGTATATTGTCGTGTTGGGATGTATTGAATGAGATGAAGAATATCGACACCAAATGCGGAAAGATCTTCATAAAAAAGTGTCCCCACTAGCGGTTGGAAGAAGGAATCAATTTTCTTTCAATTGCCCTATTGGAAAAGAGTTGTATGTTAGACACTTCATTGATCTAATGCGTTGAGAAGAACGTTTGTGCCGGCTTGCTCAACACTCTCCCTAATCGATAAAAGTCCAAGGATGGTTCTACAATGCAAGAATGGATATGATTGATATGGGAATAAGAGCGAAATTAAAACCTATGCCAGAGAAAGGGTCAACCGTTCTTACCTCCTCTTTGCACACACCTTGTCCAAGAATGAGAGAAAAGAGTTACTTCCATTTTGCTAAGGATGTGAAAGTGCACCCAGACGGTTATTCCTCCAACATACTGAGACTTGTCGGATGATGGCGTGAGGCTGATGAATCAAATCGCGCATTGACTATCATGTCATCATGGAGACTTTCTTGCCCATTCAATACGTTCTATCTTGCACGAAAAATGTGCGCATAACCATAACAAAGTTATGTTGGTTCTTTAAAGGCAATGAGTAGAAAGGTCATAGATCCTAGAAAATTGCTTGGTTTTCGAGGCGATTGTGGGGGACTCTCTGTGAGCTTGAGATGTATTTCCCTCCATCATTTTTGATATAATGGTTCACCTAATAAATTCATTTGGTACACGAGACAAGGATGTGTGGTCTGCTTTCGGATGTGATTGATGTATGGTGTAGAGATATATGAAAGTGCTCAAAGGATATGTGATGAATATGTCGGTAGGAGGGATGCATTGCGTAACGCTTATTTATTTAGTAGAAGCTAGTTAGTCTATCGTCGAATTTATTCGAACGTCGTGCAATTGGACTTCCGGTACCCGTACACCAATAGGATGGATGGTGAAGGCATTACGGTGGTCAACCCGTAAGTGTTAGCATGGAGGAACTAACACGGATGCGGCTTAAAGCGTATTTCACAACACGGTCGACGTGCTTCCTTTTTATTGGCCTTTGCACATCGATCACTTGCCGAGAGAAATCCCACAAAGAGATAGATCATGGATTGAAGTTGAGCACAATCGCACGCGTTTGTTGGTAGGTTCAATGGTTATGTAGCAAATATGTTGTCACGGGAAGCGAATCGATTGAATGAAAGAGTTAAGTGGTTATCGAGAATGCCCGATAGACATGTGTATTCATACAAGTGTTATCTTAGCAGCGGATACACATTTTATACCAGAGATCATGATGCCACCGTCTTACGCGAGAATAATTGGGTGTCCATTACGCAAGCTGCGATGGATCAATCAAATACTACTTACTTTGGATGATTGTCAACATTTGGGAACTTTCGACTATGTTGTTCCGTCAACCAATCTTTCTTGTAGTTGGGTGAGGATCCACCCCGGTCCAAGTTGAAAGATACGGGTTCGTGCGGCGTTGATTTGAAGAATGTGGGATACCGAGATGACCCTTACATAATGGCGATCAAGCTCAACAAGTTTCTATGTCCCACCCCGGTTAATAAGAAATGGTCCATTGTGGTTACATCAAACAAATTTAACAATAGTTTCCCAAATTAGCGACCATGTCGATGAAGATGTTGACATAATTGATGATCTTTTCAAAACTTCACTCATTCGTACCATCTTTCGATGATCCCGCAAATCCACGCCATACGGAAGAATAATTAGAGATGATGATGAATATGGCAATCCGGATCTTGTTAACATTTATGGTCATGAGCGAAAGGTCAACCAAAAAAGCGAAAAGAAAAACAAATGCTAAAAAGAAATGTAGACTTTATTGAATGTTGTTTTAACCTGCTATATTAAATGTTGTTTCTTTTGATTTATTAAATAAAGTGAATTGTTAATCAACGGGTTCGAAACTACGAGATAACGAGATATTGAAGACATAATCTGCGATTCTAACTGAACATTCCTCTCAATGTAAGTCAATTTATTGATTTATTTAAATTATTATTAATTGAATAAAAATTCATACTATATTGATTGATTGATTTGTTTTGCGGTTGTTATGACCCGAGCTCAATTCTTACTCTAACAAAGATGGAGAAATGGAAAACGATTGACGCGAGGTACCTTTTACAATCAATTCTTATATTCATTCGATATTTTGGTAGCGTTGTTTGAAATTTTGGTAGCATGTAATTTCTTTTATATATTTGTGATGATATATATTTCATGTTTTTTGGTGTATTGGGACGTATATATGTTTATGATTGTATGTTTATTTATTTCATGATGTGTATGTTTATTAATCAATTTGATGTTTTGGTATATATATGTGGTATAAGTTTTTGGTTTATGGTTTTATTATAGGATTTTTTGGTTTATGGTTTATGGTATTGGGCGTATATATAAGTTTTGGTTTATAGTTTTTTATTATAGGAATTTTAAAATATAAATTAATAATTAAAAAATATATATATATTAGACGCGGTTTTTCAACATTTGTCTATGTAAAATAATAAGCGAATTTAAAAAAATTGACTTAGACAGCCCGGTTGATAAGCGCTGTCAAAGGCAAAAGGCAGACAGCCGGATTTATCATCGCTATCCAAATAAAATTTAAGCGATTTATAAACCGCTGTCAAAATCTTCTCTTGGGCAATGGTTTTTATCATTATCCGCTTGGACGGTGATGCTGGAAGCGATTTAACCGCTCTCAAGGTCATTTCCTGTAATCCAAGCCCAAATGTGTATTAGTGAATACATTCATAGTAGTATACCCGGAAAGCTGAAATTGATTAGTGCGATTGAGCGTCCTTGAATTTATATTTTATTTTTGTTGCTCATCACGTAGAGCTCTAATTTATAGTCGTTTAATATATGTATATTTACCATGGGCAAATCGACATGGGGTGTTTTTCCACTTTTCAAAAAATACACTTGAGTTGCCCTTTGTTCAAATGGTACATAAGTCTACTCAAGATATAAACAGTGTCTACTAATTATACACACCCCTTAAATATAAGTTAAGACACATCTATTGACATAATATTTCTCGAAATACTCTCTCTTAAAACAAGATTAAATTAGCTCAATAGTTACTTCTAGGGATTAAAACGAAATATTCAAATCTAAGTAAAATGTGAAGAATTTATATATATTTTTAATGATTTTATCATTCAGCTCTTAAATTGGGTGTCCTACAAAAGTAAAAACCAAGTTCCAACCAGATGTCATCACACAAGACAAGATGAATATGAAATATCTTTAAAAAATGTTTAGCAGGGGGTGAATTTATATAGAAGACGAGAAGGACGATTTAAGGCTTGCAAAATTAAGTTTTGCAATTAGTATTTCTGAGAAGCTTCAAAAAAAAAAATCTAATTATGGAAAGACAACTACCTTATTTGTTTTTGTTAGACTAGAAACAGTGTGCTATTCTTCCAAGACACGATAATTATCTTAAAGCAAAAAAAGATTATCATTTATTGGCCAGTTCGTACGTTTATTGTTGCTCATGCATCTTTTATTGGATGCAATGTAACAACGCTTATATTAATTTTCTTGTTATTTTAAAAAATAAATAAAAAGTAAGTCAAAACAATTAAATTTGAAGCAGCCACATGTAATTAACCATCTCATGATGAACGACTAAATTTCAAATAATGGTGTATCACGAATACGCAAAACGCTGGAATTGATTAGTGCATGTCAAGACCACCTTTATTTATCGGTAGATATAATACGAATATAAACATAACTCAACCTGTAAATCTGCTATAATGTAATGTTTATTTTTCGACAAGTATAACCTCAACATCCATTCCGCTCAAAATAAACTGTTCACATTCATATATATAAAAAGGTGCCAACAAACCAGCAATTCATAATCAAACTCACAGTCAACCCACTAGTGCGTACTAGACTTTATACCATAACATAATACACATCCATAGCGACAAAACATATAATAGCGAGTAAAAAAGAAGCCACGGTATGCCCAGCAGTGCGTCATCTATGTACAGCCACTCCAAAACACGAATGAGCTCACATCTTGTCCAATAAGCCCAACCGTCCAATTCACACCGCAATTACCTACAATGCGTAAAATATGTAAGATAACTCTCAGTGAACAGAAATTATGCATGAAAATTAATATTCATTTAAGATCACTGATATTCACTTCATTCTCTTTACAAAAATATTTTCATTATCTCGATCTCAAGGTTTGTGACCCTCTTGCCCGGCGGTCTAGTGACAATCTTACCAATAGGTTAGTTAATTCAATAAGTCCTATCATGATATAAACAATGTCTACCAATCAGACATCGGCTCAGTGGAGGCAATCAGACAGTATTATCATTACCAGCGGTGACATTATGCAGGAATAAGGTAGTGTGAGTCATTCTATAATATATTAAAGAAAATAAAAGATGCACTTGATTAATATAATGAAAGCATATATTAATTACTTTGCATAACATAAAACTCCTTTGGCATATTTGGCTCTCCAAGTTTTGAGCTCGTGTACATAGGCAGGTCTACAAGGCTCATCTATCATATCCATCCTTAAAGTCACTTTATCATTTCAATTACTAATGCAAACTCGATCGCGATAAACCGTATGAAAAGTAAATGTGACTTGAATCTGAAGACGGAGGTAGTAATATGTTTTTTGGTCGTTTGCTACATTTTATGGTCAAATAATTTATAATTCACAAAAATATTAAAAATAAAAATGTAATTTAAATATGAAAAATATAGTTTTTATATGTTATGTTACTTGATGACTCTAAAAGAAAACAAATGAATCCAAAATTTAGATTTCAAAACAATTAAAATATACTCTAAATTACAAATGTCAAAAATAAAAACAACATTTATTTGTATACTTGTAAGGTCTTTCATCCAATCGTAACACATAATTTTAAAATCCTCTTTTTACTTTTTGTTTTAAATCTTTGTAATATGCTATTGTTAGTGTGTGAAAATCAGCTTTGAAAGATACAAATATACATTTGAAAGAGATTGACCATAACTTTTATTTATCATCATTGGAAAATATAATAAAATTTAAAATTTCTCTCTCTTTAACCTACATATATTGCATGGTTTGAATTACTCAATTTTATTCTTGGGGTGAAACTTAATTCCAAATACTCCTTCTAAGGAATGTCTTTTAGGTCTCTAACCATGGTGGTGGCAATATAAGGACAATAAGTTTTAGTTTGGAAAAATTAGGTTCCCCTAGTTTCAGTTTATCAAAAATAGGCATGCAAGTTTTAGGAGTTTATGCAAATTTATCCTCGTAAATATTGAGTTTAGCAAAAAGTAATCTCGTTTTAAGTTTCACAAATTTAGGGGGTGTGCAGTGTGGGAAAAATGACCTATATTTGCCAAAAGAAAAATATTTAATGTCCTATTTTTACCAAAAAAAAGAAAAAGAAAAAGGTTAATGTCCTGCTTTGCGGGGAAAAGAAAAGAATATCCTACTTTCCCCAAATTGAAACTTATTTATCCTTAAATTGCTGCCCCTAACTAACGGGCCTTAAAAATATTTCCCCATAATTGACCCTATGAAAAACTTGCTTGGAAAGGTACCGTCTATTGTTAATAGTAATTGATCTTGACTTTTATTTATCGTTATTGTGGGGCATAAACATATTATAAATTATCTCATTTATTCTTTGAATCGATGATGTTTGATCAAGTGGTTAAGGTCAATGATGATGTCCTTTTATAAATGATTCTTGCATCGTGACATGACTACCAACTTAGTAATAATCAATCTTGTTGCACAATCCATCCTTTTAAATGGGGCTTTATTTTTGACCAAATGAGCCTTTTATTTTTTCAACTTGCTTATTTTCAATAATAAGTATTTTTCCCAAAAATTATGTTAAATCTCATTTCACAATTTTATATGAGGTGTGAGTAGTATAAATAGAAGAACAATGAAGCATTAATGAATGCACTTAACTTTTCATGTTTCATTTTTTCATCTTTTTCATCTTTCATCTTCATTTTTCATTTTTCATCTTTCATCTTTCATCAAACATTACATGTATATGTCAATCAAAAAATTACTCTTATCAGATTTTGTATTTTACAAACATGATCATAATAAAATTATTTAGAGCAAAGCAAAAACAATTTACTTTGTTTTTTGTCCCTTGTTAGGCCAAAAACTGACCAGAATGTGGCATTATAATGCCCCTAAAACCCTTTAGAAGGTGTCACTTAGCTCAGGATTTCATAAACTATGTTTTCAAGAAAAGCTATTTACTGCCGATGAAGTACTTGTTTGTGTCCACAACTTCGTTACCCGATTCAATTTGTTTGAGTGCATGATACACCGTCGCGGGCGTAGGATAGGAGAGAATGGAATATGATTGAAGAATCAAAATGTTCAATGGTAAAAGTGAAAATCGGTATATTTTTATTCAGTTAATACTATTATTATATATTAGCAAACATGTCAATTACTTTTTACAAAAACTAAAATTATCTTGTTCAAAATACAGAA
The DNA here is from genome assembly GCA_037126765.1 of Stenogyne calaminthoides. Classification (NCBI taxonomy): domain Eukaryota; kingdom Viridiplantae; phylum Streptophyta; class Magnoliopsida; order Lamiales; family Lamiaceae; genus Stenogyne; species Stenogyne calaminthoides. Next base: position 6,296,040 of record JBBCBC010000035.1, on the reverse strand, counting down.
CGTACACCGATGAGGGCCTATTATGCATGCGGTGAGCCCTTATGCGATGAATTGAAGATGTTATTTGAAGGACGAGGGCTGAGGATGTCCATGATGATGTTGATCTTGATCTTATAAAATGATTAATGATGTAACTTTATATACATATTGCATTTACTGAATTAAAAATTAAAAAATATTGTGTTATATGTTATATATTCTGTTTAATGTCTTTTTTACAATTTACAAAATTGAAAATGCAAATTTGTTATACTTAACTATACATTTGTTAAAAAAAAAAAAGTAATTCCTATGTCCAATAAAATTTTACGCCATATATATTATATATATTTAAATATGCAGAAATGCACAACATAATGCAAAGTAATGAAAAAAGTATTTGGAAATTTGAGCACGAATTACACTGGTGATAGCTTGAGTTTGGATTTATGCACTGGTCGTGTTGCATGGAAACAAACATAATGGGTTTTGCATTAATAATTTAAGATAAAAATTGCGGTGAGACGGTTTAAATGCTTGCAGACGAATTCTGTTTAACAATAAATTACACACACATGTCTATAGTTTTAAATTGTCAATGACCAACTTATCTCATCTCATCGTGATGAGGCGTACATGCAAATGTGTCTCATAATTTAAATATTTATTTGTTTTAATAAATTGATGCTACCCCATTCACAAATAATGTGATGTACAAACCACGTGTCTGCATAATTCGCGTGAACCAACAGAAAAGACAGGCAAATTCAAACTTGATTTTTTGACTTTACATGACTTGTATGGTGTTGTGTTCGAGTCGCAAAAAAAAAGAAGTAGAATTCAATTTGAAATTTTATATTTGATTTTTTCAATATAATTTGTATCTATCAAAAAAAATATTCCTATTTTTATTACTGTTTTTATTTTCAAGTGATAATCAAGATTAATACATACAACTTGTTCAATATTTTTGAAAGCTATGGATACTCGTTTTGTGTTATTTGGGCATTGATGTTTAACACTTTATGGATGTTCATTTTAATTGGGGTATATAAGATTTTTTGTCTACGTGAAGTAGAATCGTCTTAAGATACAAATAATGGTCAAATAATAAGCAAAATGAAGTGTTCATCTTTTATGCCCTATTGATGTTTACAACACAATGTCACTACAATGTCACTAGAAGCAAAAAAATTAAAGGAAATTTGAAATTTAATAGATTGTGTTAGCATGCATTATTTTTCGTGGAAATTATCTGCATGTTTGCAGGCTTTATATTGTATATTAATAATTATTCCAAAATTATTTGAAAATGAAAACTAAACAAATTTGCTACTGATGGGGTCATGAGGATGGTGATCTAAATTTCTATATAATGTGAGTAGATGAATGACATGTTATTTCCATACAACAACATTCACAAAAATTGACTTTCTATTTTTACTCAATAAAAAGTCATAAACATGTTTATCTTTGTATTTGAGTGGAATAAGTTTGCTCGTGTTAAGTAAAAAAAAAAAACTGAAGGAAGTGCATCGAAATATTTTTGGATATAGTTTTTGCATTACGGATAATGATAAGCTCACAACTCTCATCCTCCAGTGTGCATCCTATTTAGTCCTTTACATCTTAAGCAACTCTCAGTAGCGAGTAAATTACGCATGAAAATTAATATTCATTTAAATCACCGATATTCACTTATTCTTTACAAAACATTTTTTATTATCTCGATCTCAAGGTTTGTGACCCTCTTGTCTGACATTTCGTCTGTGACAATCTTACCAGTAGGTTAGTTAATTCAATAAGTCCTACTCGAGATATATAAACAATGTCTACCAATCGATGCAATTATTATCAAATGTAACATTATCCAGAATTACTAATCTGATTTGGGCTTGAGAGCTATTAAAAATGACTTTGAAAGCCGGTTATAACAATTTCAGTTAAAACAAATTGTCAAGCAAAAGTGGAGTTTAGAGCGGTTAAAAACCTACGTGCAAGATATTGACTTGGAGAGCGGTTAGAACCGTAAAGATATTCACCATAACCGGCTCTCAAGATGCAACATAGAAGCGTGATTGAAAACCAACGCTCAATATCAAAATTGATAATTAGACATCGGTTTTAGTCTCACTCAAACCTCCCAATTAATTGGGGCAATTACTCGGCCTCCTCCATGGGGGGCCGAAACACGGGACCTTGGGCACCTCGAGAGGGATCAATTCCTCAGACACTTCAACTTTCTTCTGCGTTTACTTAATGAAATTAATTCTATATGTCTAAAATCATTTTTTCTTACAATTTTTTTTAAAAAATTCTTTATTTCAATTTTATCTTATTTATTAATTCAATCATTTTTATATAATAATTTTTTATATAAATTTAAAATTAAAAATTAAATTAAAATTAAATTAAAATTATATTTTTTTATACTTTTTTTTAAATACCTTTCTTTTAAACTTGTAATACTTTTCCTTCTAAACAATTAATACTTTTCTATCAAAATAAATAAAATTTTTCTTTAAACATGTAATACTTTTCATCTAAACAAAGTAATACTTTTCTTTAAACAAGTTATACCTTTCTATCTAAATAAGTAATACTTTTCTATTTAAAACAAGTACTACTTTTCTATCTAAACAAGTAATATTTTTCTATTTAAACAAGCAATACTTTTCTATCTAAATAAGTAATATTTTTCTTAAACAACAATAATACTTTTTCATCTAAACAAGTAATACTTTTCTTAACAAGTTATATATACCTTCTATATAAACAAGTAATACTTTTCAATTTAAAACAAGTAATAATTTTCATTTAAACAAGTATTAGTATTCTTTATCTAAATAAGTAATATTTAGACAAAATT